>JAPZEB010000010.1:20506582-20516744 GCA_029783705.1 Chaetodon striatus
CATTCCACTGGTGCAACTTGTAGTCAGGTGTCTTCTGTTATGAGTATCTTTGCCAAGATATGGAAGACTTGGACACGCTGACCATTCAAAGCAGACTTGGCTTTTGTGTCGTAGACAGAGGGTGAATACAGGTGTTTCAGCACAGACAGTATGAGGACAATAAAGTGTCTTTTGAACATTAAAATATGTAAACATGTTCAATTAGAAACACAAGTACGAACCTGAAAATGAGCGTAAAGTGTCCTCTTTATAGTAAAGTAGATAAACACACATTTTCCTTGTTACTGAATTTGTGTTGTCAAACAAATTCTATATCCCTCTGTCCTGTAATGTGTCTAACACATACTCACGAGCTGATATTTTTTGTGATATCAGATATCTAAACCTTATAAGCTCAGAGAGGTGATCAGGACATGTCGTATATAGACGGTGAGTCAGTGTGACTCAAGGGGAAGCACAGCTTGGTCACAAGAGCCTGAACAACACCACTGACACTGGTGTGAACAACAGTCTACATCACGTTCCTGTAGCGTGGCTGCTTTCAGATTGCATTATGTGGGACAGAAGAGACAGTGATTCAAAAATGTTTGTCTTACAATGCTTGTACTAATTTTCACAGTAATTACTCAAATAAAGAAGAAAAAATAAGAAAACTCTAAATCTGGTTCAGAGAATAACACGAGAATCAGTTTGCTAACACACTGAATGTGATTTTAGCCATTTCACATCAACGTATTTTGGTTTTTAAGCTAATACAGACACCACATAGTACTGCTTTTGTTTCTATCTGCTGGTTAAAAAACACGATCTTACCCAGCTTTTTATTTTAAAGGAGAACAGGCTGACCTGTAGCCTCCAAATAAGGTAGTCATTTCCTTAAAATGTAATAATGCCTGGAAAAATTCAATAAAATTTGCACCTTATCTGATCAAAAATGTAATAAAACCCACTAATGTGATAACGTGACCAATGCTATAGTAAATGTCCTGACTGATATTGACACAGAATATCAGGGGTGTAAAAAGCACCCAGAAATAAGTTAAAGAAGTGGTTCTCAAAAAAGGCCCCTCTTTAAAACTACAAAAAATGTCAGTGGATCCCTCTATCATAATCCCACAGTGTGCAACTGAGTAGAAAGTTTCTCTTTTTACATATACTTAAGTATTTAGTTTAACTTTTTTCTCAGTTTCTAATTCAATTTTAACCCCTTTTTGAATGCAGATGTTTTGTGAGACCAGGCAACATAAAGGAGGCATTTCATGCGATAACAATCACTTTTGACTCCAATGGAAAACAACATTTAACGGGAATATAATCGACTGTTTTGCTGTCGTCGTGCACGTATATAATGTTAGCCGTCCTCTGCAGCTTTTTTCATCTTCTAGTGGTGTCTGATCTAAGACCCACTCTGGTCTAACGGATTGCCTCAGTAATGAGTCCACTCCCAGTTTCCTGGTCTCA
Source organism: Chaetodon striatus (assembly GCA_029783705.1). NCBI lineage: Eukaryota > Metazoa > Chordata > Actinopteri > Chaetodontiformes > Chaetodontidae > Chaetodon > Chaetodon striatus. Next base: position 20,508,044 of record JAPZEB010000010.1, read on the forward strand.
AAGTCTGAGTTTTTGGAATATGGTTTTTGGTTAGATGCCTGAAATTAGGTCTGTGGTTCATTCAAGCAGAAGAGACTTGCACATTTTGTTTTACGACATAATATAGGTCAGTAAATACCCCACCTGTGAACTTTGAAGCTTCTGTGTGTCTTAAAAAAGGCGGTTGCTAACAAGTGGCTGAATGAGAACACAGAACGCCATCATGCTGAGCCATGGTAAATACAGCTTTACAGCCTTGTTATGGTGGTGAGGTCATGGTCATGTGAACACAGTCTAGTTTGTTTACAGCCTAGCTTTTTACTCCAGGCGACTGCATTTAGACTTCAATAACCATGAAAGTGATGTTCATTTTGAAGATTATCTTGCTGAACATAACATGTAAGCATCATAAACATTTGTCACAGAGTTTATTTTCAACAATAGTCTAAAATCCAATTTTTAAAAATCCCATAGGCTTTTTGACGGCCTACAGAAAAACATCATCCCTGTGCACAATCCTTGCACAACAACCAGTCAGAATGGATACTGGCGGGCTCATGTCCCATTGATAAGGATTTTAGTGTAATGCATATTTACCTTATAACAAGGTAACACTTGCTCTCTGTTCATTTTAAATTCTACACAAAGTCTTAAGTTTACATTTCCAAAACATGAAATCTGTGTCACATCCCGGCCAGTATTTGTATGTGGGGCCGATGTGACCACATGGGTGGTTTTTTGGGTGCTGCCTGACCCTGCACTCCCAGGTCAAATTGCACACGTGTTTCAAAATGCCAAAAGATTTGACTGATGAAATTCTCTTCTGTACTTTCAATAATTTTATTGAATTTGTTGCAACTTATCACTGCACTGTGGCTGTATTTCTGGTCCTTTTTCTGTCAATGTGTATTTTATAATAATTTAGTTTAGTTCATGTACCTGATTTTAATCTGTTTTCATATATTTTATTATCAGTTTTTATAATGTTTTAAATGTTCTCATGTTTTTCTTCACCTTATGTAAAGCACTTTAAATTGACTCTGTGTTTGAATAGTCCGCAATAAAATAACTTTCCTTTGCACAATATCTGTATTAAATGCTGATATAATGATAAATAACACATAAAACATGACATCTATTTATGCCCTGGCCTCAGTTTTTTACTATTAAGGGGGGATTGGAAACCTCTTCGACATGTCTGATGAATTTGAAAGTAGCCTGTCCCACTCGGACACACCACTAGAGGGTATGTTCTCACCATCATTAGCCGCAGAGAGGCTTCACACAAGCTGCTGGCCTCATTAGTATTTCTGTATCTCTGCTGTAACCTTGTAGTTTGTTGGGATAATAATCATCACAGCTGGTGTTATACCGTTTTGGGTGGAGCAAAAGGAGCTTCTGACTGTTCACTCATACTTCACATTCTTGAGATGAAAAACCTAAAAAGTTTGAACAACAAACAGCACGCCACCACACCTCCTGAACAAATATTAATCCAAGTACATGAACACATTCCTGACTGAGCTACCATAACAACGAGGAACAGAGGGACGGGGGCTCCACAGGAGTACCTTGCCCAGAAGTTAGGCGGATAGACATTCAGCAGTAAAGTGCGGAGTGAATTAGGGACTATGCTTCACTAACCCCACATAAACTTTTAGGGGTTGTTGTGCAGCACATTAAAAGACAATCGGGCCTTTTGGCTCCTCCAGTGAAGAAACAAGCAGCGAAGTGTCGTGTACAGACGCAGACTCAGCTGAATGTGAGCTTTGTTTTATTGTCAGGCAGCTTCACATAGAGCTCCCATACACTTCTGTCAGGCTTTGTGCACTCCACACTGAAGTGAACTGAGCAACAGTCACATGAGGAGCCGAGCACAAAACACAGATACTGACGTTAAAGGTTTGTTTCACTGTGTGGAAAATGTTCCTCTGTTGTTTGACGCTGTTTAACTCTCAGAGTTAGACTGTTTTAGTTCTCTTAGTATGATTTAAAGACGTAACTGTATATATTTGTGTGAAGATGTCATATCATTCTAAAGTTTATGATTATTATACTAAATAACAAAGTTAAAATAACCTACTTGAATCCAGTGTTTGAAAGTTACACTCAATATATCTAAAGCAGGGGTCGGAAATCTGCAGCTCTCCTGTGGCCTCCTGTGGCTAGTATTTAATTTTTTTTTGTATTGTTGTGGACCTAAAGTGATCTTGTGTAAAAATGTGTAGCCTATATATCAAATTAAAAAATGTTTTAACGTTTCATTAACTAAAATGAACGTCAGAGGTCTACGACCTGGTGCTTTTTCCTCTCAATTTTGCTGAACTTCAGTAGCGGTGGCTGCCTGGAGTCTTTCTTGCAAGGCAAGCTATGGACTCCAAATCCAAAAAGGAAAGGTTTTGGAGGAAAACAGAGGATTGAATAGCGTATGGACAGATTCATTTGCTGTCACCACCAACGCTGCCAAGTTAAAGTACTAAATAATCATAAACAGTCCACTGCAGAGTAGCCACCTTGTCCTAAATCACATTAATGAATGCTCACTTAGTTCTGTTCGTAATACTAATGGGCTAATTTAGGCTTAATAGGCTTCTACCTTTATTGAAATATGTTTTGTGCTCCAGGTCAATAGTTGCTCTTTTAACAAAGGTTGCCATACCCTGATCTAAAGGAATAGTTTGACATTTTGGGAAGTTTAGACACTTTGTCTTCTTTTCCTAGGCAGGCAGGTCCTGATCATTTTATTGTTTTTATTTTTAGTGTGTTTACTGCTTCTATTATGGTGCTTCTGTTGTGAATGCTTTTGGACATGTTGTTTATAGTATGTGGGATATCCTTGTTTTTGTTTTTTTGTTTTTTTGGGCACTTGGGCACAAGCCTTGGGCGTTACTATAGTGACACCAAGGGCAGCATTTTGTGTCGTATCTCAGTGCAGAAGGGGTCGATGGCTAGGTTTAGGCAGGAGAGGATCATGGATTTCGTCTTTGAGTGGCACAAATGTGGCGGTAAGAGGATGCTGGGTGCTCAGGCAACAAAACTAGCTTGGTTATGGGTAGGAAAAAATTTGCCATGTTGCCAAACGACACCCAGCTTTAAGTGCCACACTCACCACAACTGATGTTTTTGTTTCCTGGTCTTCTGGGCCAAAGTCCAACTATGCCAGTTTCTCTAATAAAACATTGGACTTGGTGGAAAGCCCGGAACATCTCATACAGACACTAGACAGTGCTCCCAGTGTCATAGTGAAACTGGAAACACTGCCCAAACAGCATATTTTAACAGTGGGAGTGAGACCAGCCTGTTTAGGGTATCTGTGCATGTTATGTATAATCTGTCCCGTTTCTATGACACCAGCAACCATGTTGGAAATAAGTGTTTACACTTTACATGTGATCCCTCAGGTTATTTGTCTTCTATATCCATAAATGAAACCAGTCAGTCAAGGAAGTACATAATCATATATCCCAAAATGTTACTTCAAAATTTGATCGCTGGGTATTTGGACTATTTGAGGTGTGGGGGGGGGGGTGGCACACATGAAAACGTGTAATTTCCTGTCGCCACCTATGGCTATGAATATCAGGGAACATTGTCGTATAGACATGTTCAGGGTGGGACTAATATGAGTCATGTGAGGTTTGATGGAGATCGGACAATTTATTCTAAAGTTATCGCAATTTCCTGTTTCATCTCGAGACATCAAAATTCAACGCACCGCAGTGGGCGTGCCCTTCAACATGAGGTAGTTCCTGCAATAACTTTTGATCACAAAGTAGTCAAGCTCACACAAACCATGTTTGAAGCCAATCCAGTTAAATCTGTAGGAGAAGTTTGTTAAAATACAACACGTGGGAAACGCCAAAACTGCACCACGGAATTCAAAATGGCCGACTTCCTGTTGGGTTTTGGCAGTGGGTCCAAGACACTTTTTTGTGCATCTTGGCATGATACGTGTGTACTGATGTTTGTGCATGTTAGTGAAACACACCAAGGGGGCTGCTCTTTAAAGGGCGTGGCCATACCATTGTAATAACTTCTCAACGATCGGTCTTTTGATGGGATGGACCAACTCTGGAGTCAATCGGATTAAATCTTTAGGACTAGTTCATTAAAGAACAACCCCTGGTGCTCCACCGGGAAATTTTGAGCGTTAAACGCTTAATTTTTTGCATTAATTTATGGTGGAAATGTCTTTAATTTCGTATAAATACAACTGCTGCTTTCATGTTTTTATTGGGGGGGACAGATGCACATGTAAATATTGAGGGGGACATGTCCCCTGCGTCCTGGCTAACATCTACGCCTAAACTCTACGCCTGCGATTGCATTTATGACATCAAGATTTTTTCAATTTTGACTACAGCACTGCTAAGTACATTAAGGACGCATTCACACCAGGATGGTCTGGGGACTTGGTTCAATTGGGCGGGGAATGCAGAAAAATCTCACACCTTCATTTGGTTCAACTCACTTTCACACTGCACTTTTTAAAGGGGACCAAACCGCCTGGACAACGTCACGCAGTTACAACAGCGGCTTGTTTATGGGCAGTATTTCCCAAAACGACCACTGACCAGGAAGAAAAAAGCATGAGGAAGAAGAAAACCCGGCTCATCAATTGGCCAGGGCTGAAAACAGAAATCCATCCCCTTCCATTCCCTACCCAACATGTTGCTCTGTATGAGACGAACGCAGCAGTACCGAAAAAGACGGTGAAAAGCGAGAGACTACGACGTGCTGCTGTGGTTAAAGAGACGCTAAGCAAGGTATTGCAAGGATTTTAAAGTTTTCAGATCACATATATGTCCTTAAATCATACGTATGCACTGCGCTCTACGTCACCTCCTCTCTTTTCATTGGATAGTCTGTTTGCATTTCCCACTGTAAGCGAACCGCACCAGGGTTCACTTGCAAGTGAGCCGAGACCCCCAGTTTTCAAGCGGACTAGGGTTCGCTTGTTTGGTCCGCAGCAGAGTTCAAATGAGCGTTCACACCACTCCAAACAAACCGAACTATCCGTGGAGGTGGACCAGGGTTTGTTTTAAGCGGACCAAATAGAGCCAATGTGAATGTGTCCTAACTCAAATCGCATACTCCAGTACACTTGTGAAGAATCAGCTCTTTACTATTTCCATTTTATGCTGCTTTACATCCACTCTGCAACATTTAAGATGAAAATATTATATTTTTTACTCTGTTGATTAAACTACGCAACAGTAAGGCATTTTAAATACAACATTAAAAGCTGTTTACATGTTAACGCACGACGTAGAAACATAACATTAAACTGCGTAGTAAGTTCATACTTCTAAACTTTTGAATAAAAGACTTTCACACACACACACACACACACACACACACACACACGCACACACGAGTATTTTCACACTGTAATATCAGTGGTTTTACTTGAGTAAATGATCTAAGTACATGTTGAATCCAGCTGCTATCAGTTGCTGTGTGGAGACATTAAAAGGAAAAAAGCTGGAGACTTCTAGGAGAGGTGTGAGGAGGGTGATAAGGAGGAAGTTCCTGGAAACGGAGAGGAAGAAAAGTAAACAGAAGGATTATGATGTAAAAACTGAATACACTAATGTATAAAGGCTTACTGTGACATTTGACTCACTGTACTGTCACCTAACTGCTGTCCGACTAGCCTAAACTAGCTCAGCTTCTTTCTGGTCTGTCTCAGTAAGTATCCGACTAAGAATTTCCTCTTGCTCAAACGCCATTATGTAATCTCAAAGTCATGAAATGACAGACATGTTCTCTGACTGGTATTGAGATCACCTCGTTGCCCTCTGCTGTGACTAAAGGGAAGGAAGCTCAGGGCAGATCACATGAGTGGGGGGGAAAAAAACTCAGATTTGCTGACATCCCCTTTTTCATTGGCCTTTGTCCAGCGTCCCATTTTTACTAGAAAAGCCTCTGTGGACTGCGCACTAAGGTCAGGGAATCAGTGCTGGGCGCTCTCTCACAATGGTCTGAGCTGCTGGATGAACCAGTGTACAGAAAAATGAAGCTTAAACACAGCCAAGGTTCAGCATTTACAGGTCAAAGTCATTACTATTTACAGCTTTTAACGTATGACCCATGAGCTGTTTTCCTCCCACAGATCCCTACATGGGAACAGGTTGACATTTTTAAAGGAACAGTTTGACATTTTAGGAAATACGCGTAAACAGCTTTCACATCATACGTGATGTTAGGGACAGGAGAGAGAGTGCTGTGCTTATGACTTGTGTGTTGCTTTAAACAAAATAAAAATAGCTCTATATCCATTAAATTTAGGTACAATAAACTTTGCCTGACCAACACATTCTCACTTTGACCTCGTCACCTGTTGCTGCCTGGTCATGGACTTTGCACGTCTACATATGACATGTAAGGTAGAATGGGTGCATCTGTTGTTGACATTCTGGGATGCCGTGTCAACTTCAGCCTGTTACATGCATTGTGTGCTTTCAAAACACAGGGAATGTACAGTTTGCATACAGTCTCTTTCAAGATACACAAACTACATCGGTACAACACTACAAATTGACGTTTTGCTTTCCTTTGACAGCACACGCACATGGTTACGTTTAGCCAACACACACGTGGCTAGGTTTAAAACAAATAGGACATGGGTTTATATTCCTGTGGGACATGAGCATCAGCCTCCTGGGTGAAAGTCAGTGATTGCTGGACCCATGCACCACCCCTCTCAGCCACCCTACCCAGACTCATCAACCCCTTAACTACGTTGTTGTCCGGACGCGTTTACCCCTGATGCCATGAGGCGTCATTACATAGTGACAGTGACCAGCCGTGTATCATGCGTGACGTGGAAGGACAGCTTTTTTCATCTGTGTCTGACGTAGAAACTTCTGCCCAAGTTCCGGTATTCGACGAGAACCGGAGAATGAGACCGGGTTGGACTAACATGAGACGTCCATGTTAGTTTGTTTTCCAGGCACCTCCACTTTTAAGCATCTAGTTGGATGAATTTTAAAAAAAAATCGGAGTTTTCCAGCTGCAGCTAAAGACTTGGATGTTACTGAGAAGATAAACACCACTCTCGTATTTGTGTGTTACGTATGAAGCCAGTTGGGATGTGATTAACTCAACTTGGCAGAACAGCTGGGAGCAGTGAAGAAACACCTAACCTCTCTCCAAAAAAATACACCAATAGGCACATTTAAAACTTACTGATGAACACAATGGGTCTTCTTGGAGTTACATGATGAACAATAGTCCATATGAAATGGCACGGTGATGCAGTGGCGTGCGCTGACGCCTCACAGCATGAGATTTCTAAGGGTCAAACACAGGTTTGGATGTAGTCCTTATGTTTTCTTCGGGTTCTCCAGCTTCCTCCCACAGTCCAAAGACATGTAGGTTAGGTTAATGGCGACTCTAAGGAGTGAATAGGAGTGACAGGTTGTCGATGAACAGTTGGCCTTGTGATAGTCTGGCCACATGTCTGAGGTGTACCCCACCTCTTGCCTAATGTCAGCTGGGATAGACTCCAGCCCCCTGCAACCCTATTAAAAATACTCAGTTTCAAACGATGGATGGATGGATGTGGCCGACACACACTCATTTGCTGAGATAATAGCATGTAACTCTTTTCATAAAACTGCAAATTTGTTGTTGTTACATTCCTGTTTGTGTACAATTGGACAAAAGAGATAAAACGTGCTCGGCAGAATGTGTTATCTTTGGACGAAGCCAGGCTGTTTCATCCTGTTTACAGTCTTTAAACTAAGCTATTGTACCCAGGCTGATATCCAGCTCCTTGATCCTGTTGTCAAACTGCTGACAAGGAAGTGGATCTGATTACTTTGTTAACCTATCAAACTGACATGAATTTATTCTAGTCCAACAAGCAGGAAATGACTCACTGACACATTGACATCACTATGCATTAGTCATGAATCGATTGTTCAGATTGAACCCTTTTAAATTAAAGGTCCAGTGTGTAGGATTTAGGGGGATATATTGGCAGAAATAGGAAATAAATAAGTATGTTTTCTTTGAATAGTATGTTTTCTAAAAATAAGAACCAGCATGTTTCGTTACCTTAGATTGAGCTGTTTATACCTACATAGGCAGCAGGTTCTCGTCCACGGAGTCTGTCATGTTGAACCACCATGTTTCTACAGTAGCCTAGAACGGACAAACCAAACACTGGCTCTAGATCAGGCCATTTGCATCGGCCACCGTAGTTAGCTTCCCCTCTGCAATGAGCTAAACAGTGTCAGAAAAACAGATTTTTAATGTGAAACTGTTTTATTGTGTTTATATGTGTGTACTGTTTTCAGTCACCTGGTCTGTTTGTTTTGGACAGGAAGAGACCTCTGCGAATAAATCAACTCCCAGTTAAAACTTCCTGAACAATAAACACTGAAGGAATTCTGACAAAGAAGTTCAACTGGTTGCAATCTTGATCCTTAATGCTACATGCCACCAAATCCTACACACTGTTCCTTTAACTGTATTTTGGAAATATATCAAGTTATTTACTGTATTTAACCCGGCCTTGTGAGAAAAGCAACCACTTTGATGCTTGTTTCAACTCAGTACTCGCTCTCCCAGCTGGGAGTCTGCTTCCTGCCCAGAGCTGAAGGTCTGACTCGAGCTGCATGAATCATTCGCTCAAGTTCCACGCTACAAACAGTGACCATCCATGGATGAATGAACTGGAGTAATCACAACTTCCTGGACTGGCAGGGGCCAA
>JAPZEB010000010.1:20527389-20537840 GCA_029783705.1 Chaetodon striatus
AGTGAGAGAGAGCGCGCGGTGCGCCCACACACACACACACACACACACACACACACACACACACACACACACAGTGGGGTTAGACCAGTACTTCAGCTTGGTGCATTGTCAGTTATGTAGTCTTTTACTGTCATGGAGGCTTCCTGCCTGTCCAACTGTCAGAGCAAAACCTTACATGACACTTTCATTTGCTAAATCCATCCAGATTAAAAAAAAAAAATTAAAGGAATCATTTTTAACATTTTTTGCCTATTTGCTTTCTGGCAGAGTTTTAGGTGAGAGGGTACTGTAAATATCACCGTCGTGACAGTACGTTAAAGATAAAGCTATAGCCATGATAGCATTAGCTTAGCTTAGCTCAAAGACATGAAACAGGGTGAAACAGTTAGCCTGGCTCTGTCTGAAGGTAACAACATCGTCCTACCAGCACCTCTAAAGCTGACTAATTAACATCTTAAATCTTGTTTGTTTATGAAGGTGTAAAAACGACAACTTGCTGTTTTACAGCGGGTTCCGCGCCAGACTGTTTCTTGGCTAGAACCAGTGGCTACCTTACTGGAATCACAGCTGGTTGCCGGGCAACTGCTCAGAGCGAAGAAATAGTGAAAGCCGGGTTAGTTTGACTCACCAGATGTAGACTGTGGCTGTAGGCCTGCTACTGGGGGAGACATGAAGAGATGTAGACACAATCCGTTTGTGGCGTACACATGGCGCCCACCCCTAGAACAAGACAAACCCACCAACATGATGGCTATCTGAACCATACAATGCTACACTGTAGTGAATATATGATACCAAATGTAACAATAATCCACTTAATAATTCATTATACATAAGGATTTGATTAATTTTATAAGTAATGAGATGTGACCCTCCCCACTATCCTTATCCTAACCTTAACCACCTCTTTTTCATTGTAATACTTCACAAGTAATGTTGGCTAATCGCTAACTTAGCATTAGCATAATTAACAAGCTGTAACCCTTCCAATTACACTTGTCCTGACCTTAACCACCCATCTGTTAATGTAACACTTCAAGGCTACATAATCACTAACTTAGCATTAACATAAGTAATGATGTAATAGCCTCCCCTTTACTCAATTTTTCAATTTAATAAGCTTTATTGGCATGATTGTAGATCAACAATATTGCCAAAGCCATTACAAATTTACAAATAATGTACAATAATAAACATAACTATGGAAAGAAAAAAAATATATATATATAACAGATAATTTAAACATATAATATACATCAATAAAACTGAAAAGAACAATATTGCCAAAGCCATTACATCAATTGATGATCAACATTTCACATGGGAGGAGTCACAGTTTGATGCAGTGGAGACATATATTGTTGGATGCTGGAGGGTACAAACCATGTGAGAGGCGCTTGATGAGGCTGTGAAGAGGTGCTGGGCAACCATTACAGGACTGGCTTTGTTCATGCTGACCTCGACTGGAAAAGAGTCGGGAAGTGGAAGAAAGACTTGCTCAGAGGAGGCTTTACCCTCTATCCCGCAGAGGTCACTGAAATAGTGCACAGTGGTAAACACCTTACAAACCACCCATACTGTAACTGTAACTATACTGTAACTATACCCATAACTGTAGAAACCAGCTCAAATGCTGGAGCAAACCAGGGCAACCTACAAGGGGCTTTAACTCTGTCAGTTTGGCACCTCTATTTTAATGTAATTCTTCATAACTAATGTTAGCTACCAGCTAACTTAGCAGTAGCACAAGTAACAAGATGTAGCCTTCCCATTACTCTTATCCTAAAGTTAACCACCTCTCTGTTAATGTAAATCTTCATAGCTAATGCTAGCCAATCGCTAGCTTAGCATTAGCATGAGTAACAAGATGTAGCCTTAGCATTACCTTTTTCCTGACCTTAACTGCCTGTCTTTTTATGTAATACTACAAGGCTATATAATCACTAACATAGCATTAGCATACGTAATGACATAATAGCCTTCCTATTGCCCTTTTCCTCACCTTACCTACCTGTCTTTTAATGTAATACTTCATAGCTAATGTTGGCTAATAGCTAACTTAACATTAGCATAAGCAACAAGATGTAGCCTTCCCATTACCCATACCAAACCCAACCACCTCTTTTTAAATGTAAGTCTTCATAGCTAACGTTAGCTAATTGCACACTTAGCATTAGCATAGTAACAAGATGTAGCCTTTACAGTACCTCTATCTTTACCTCAGCTGCCTCTATTTTAATATAGTACTGCATAGCTAGCTAGTTGCTAGCTTAGCATTAGCATAACTAACAAGATGTAGCCTTTCCATTACCCCCTGACCTTAGCCAGCTCTCTTAACATAATACTTCATAGCTAGCTAACTGCTAACCCAGCAATTTTGTTGGACTTCTGCTTTTGGTCCAAGGAGTGGGTAGTTGCTCCAGCTGCAGTTATACCTACTTAGACTGAGGTGCTGATTTCAGCTCACTTCCTTCTGCTTTGTGTGTGTAACCATTTCCAAATCCCCTTCCATACAGGAAACAACAACTACAGTCTCCTTGCTTACAATCTAAACGTTTAAAAGGGAACGTTTTGATGAAGATGTGGATCGTGCAATAAGGCCTGCCTGCTCTGTTCTCTCTGTGAATTGTTGTTGAGATCTACAACGAATAAAACAACTTGTGAACGCACCTCGGAAAAGCCCAGACTCTTTCTCTCAAGACTCTCCATGCCCAGTATGCACCAGTGACACTGACCTCAGAAATGTACCCATCCAGTCCACTTCCCTCAAGCTTCTGTAATGTCATCGTTCATGACCTGCTAGAGCCACACACACAGCCAGCAAATCATCGAGACCTCCTCCAAAGCTAAGGTATAGTCATGCTTCACCTCTAGGGCTCCGATTATCAAATCATGGTTGTCTTTTTATCGCAAAATGTTGAATCACGCAGTGACATGCAACTGTTTTATTGACAGTGCTGGCCTCCCCACATGCAAAACAAGTTCACCCCAACACTATTGCAAGGCCACCGTCACTGCATCCTGGGCTTAGCACCTCTTTCCTTTACCTGTTGCTGTTATCAGTGGTGGACAAAGCACGCAACTCTATTACGTAAGTCAAACTATAGATACTCCTGGTCAAATATTCCTCCACTACAAGTGAAAGTTGCTGAGTCAAATCATTACGTGAGTTTAAGTACTACAGCACTTGCTTTAAAAAAAACTTAAGTATTCAAAGTACGTTTTTATCTCAAGGCATTGTTGTATACACACATTCACATACACACACAACACCAGGTCCTGCATGTCCAAAGCTAAAGTGAAAACACTGAGTAGAAACATTTCTATCAGTGCAAGACAGCTTCGCGGGAAAATCCATGAACAGTATTTAGACCAAACATAGCACAAACACTGCAACAACTACAAGCACAGACAACTTTGTTTAAAGTATTCATCTGGAAGTAGGCCAATGTTTACACACCTCGACATGCTTTCTCAGGTCGGACGGCGAATTCCTGCAGGCCGTGATGAAGCACGTGGGCGGTAAACAGAGCAAACATTTAAAACAATACGAATCATTCTTCATCTCAAAAATTCAAACATGGACTTGAGGTATGGCCATGGGTGATCTGGTGGGGAATCTTTATCTCCGTCTGCTGCCATAGTAACAAGACATAACTACATACAACGGCCTGCTTATGACCTCTCGTCTTTACCTGTCGTTGCTGATGAGCTGCCCAATCTGAGTGCTGAATGTGCGAGGCAGAGGTACGGGAATAGGACTTCGACAAACAAACTGCATGATCACAGTTTATGGGCTTTTGCATTTTAGAATAGAAAAAAAAATCATCTAATTTCTAGCAGACAGGGTCAATAATTGACACTCTGGGGTCAGCAGTGGACGCATACAAACCCACATTACCGTCTGCACACAATGGGCTGCAGCAAAGGTGCAAAGAACACCTGACTTTAACAAAGAGCACACAAAGAGAGCTGCCCCACGCATGAACCTCTCTCTGTCCACATTAAGAAGAGACAGGGGGTGAGGAGAGAGCGTCCCGGCAGTGCTGAGGAATGCTGGGTAGAGCCCCGTGCTTGTTGCCTTTGGAATGCCCCCGGGCCTCTTACATAAGTCCCGTCAGGCCAGCGGCGGCCGCTCTGTCAGCCACACAATCAGCAGCTACAGTGAAGCTCAGCCACACATTCAGCTCCCAGTATCTGAGTCTTCACACTGCGGAGAAGAGTTGTGAAACGCTGTAATTACAGACTTATGTAATTGCAGCATGATACTCCGCAAGTCACTCACACACTTTAGGTTTACCTCTGACCATTATTGCTGTTTAGATAGTCTGAGGTTTTGTAGTCGGACAGAGGATGTGAGCCACAAATATCCTGCTGGTCTTACACATGGGTGAGGCGTTACATACTATCTGTTTGTTCATGTGGTTTCAGTGACAGTTGGATTTAAACTCCCACTGCAAGTTATCAACACACTGTCAAAAGACGCCTTAAAAATCATATTTTTTTATGTGCTATGGTCTCTTCTAGTTTCACCGGCCGGTTTAATCATTCAACTAATTTTTATATTAACAACTAGATACATTAGTACTGTTATGGTCGTCATGGTAACTTCCCTGACTTCTATCCTGCAGCGGTGGAAAGTTACTATTTACTTTAGTACTGTAAGTAAGTCAATATTTGAAGTCCAATTCATGCTACTTTACACATCTACTCCACTACGTTTTTACTTTAAACTTCACGACATGTATCTGTAGGTACTAGTTGTTGTGCATTTAGCTGATTGTTTCCTAAAATATGATGCATTGTTTAGAGAAAAAACACTGCTGATGATTCGGCATTACATTAGGAATATTTTAACCTGTCAATGCAAATTTTGTTTAAAGAATTTCCTGAAATCAACTTTTTTCTAAGAGTAGTGTGGCTAGTCTTATTTCAAGATAGAGAAACCAATTTTAACTAACTTTTTAACACGAGTTGGGTTAACTCTTCACACGTGGAGCGACATCACTGCTGCTTTCAGACGCCTTTTTGCAATTTGAACTTTTGAACTGTGAGCAAATTGGTGCGATTTCTTTCAAAAATGGGGGGAAAAAAGGCAATGAGCAACTTGGTAAGGAATGCCCCACAAACTGCAAAAAATAATAAGTAGATTCAGAAAATTATGATTAAGTTAGGGAAACACTGTGTTTATAATAATTATCATCATTACATTTGAGCTCAGCCTTAGAGATAGGGTGAGGAGCTCGGACATCCGCAGGGAGCTCGGAGTAGAGCCGCTGCTCCTTCATGTCGAAAGGGGTTGAGGTGGTTCAGGCACTTGATCAGGATGCCTCCTTGGCGCCTCCTGTGAGAGATGTTCCAGGCACGTCCAACTGGTAGGAGGCCCCGGGGCAGACCCAGAACATACTGGAACGATTGTATAACTCATCTGACCTGGGAACGCCTTCCTTGGGGTCCTCCAGGAGGGGCTGGAAAGTGTTGTTGGGGAGAGGGACGTCTGGGATGCTTTGCTCAGCCTGCTGCCCCCATGTTACGGCCCAGGACTAGTGGATGAAAATGGATGGATGGACATTTTAAAATATGTTTCAGAAATATTATAATTGTAAAACACTCTTTCCAGGCTATTTTCTTATTAGTTTGTTTGCAACTTTTTTCCTTTTTTTTTTTTCTTTTTTTTTTTTACTAATTTTCTTATTTAATTTTCCATTTTTATTAATTTCTTACAAATTTTTTGGGTCATTTATTCTTTCATTGCACATTGCCTTCTGGCCGTTTTTTTGTTTTTGTTTGTTTTTTTAAAGAAATCAAGTCAATTTGCTCAAGTTTTAAAGGGTTAAATTACTAACAGGTTGAGGTATTTTCCTTCACTGCAAAATAAGCTTTTAGGTTTAACTCACTGATTGAAAGAAATGTATTTATAAGATCGGGGGTTTCTGTAGATTTAACAGCCGACAATAAAGAAGTACACAACCAAATCAAAAGGTGCTATTTGGCTTACAAGAACTAATGCTTACATTTTCTTCAGTGAGGTTTTTAATGTAGGACTACTTCTAATGGAATATTTTTACAGTGTGGTATCACTACTTTTACTTTAACAAACTTCTTCCACCTCTTCCTGCCTGTTCATTGATTCTGTGAGTTCTCATATTTGCTGACAAGATGTGTTTTACACAACAGATGCATATTCTGTAACAGAGAAAACCATGCATTTTAATTTCAGTTGCACTTTTACAGGTAACTGGAATGTGGGAAGTGAAAGAAGTTATTCCGACCTCCTCACACCCTCTGCTTCTTTACAACTAAATCTCCTCATCAGTCTCCTACGCACTGCTTCGGCTGAAGTGGATTTACAGGAAATAGTCAACTAGAGATCACAGTTCGGACTGACACCGTTAGAAACTGGTGCCTCAAGTCATTCTAGACTTTTAACCATGAACTTACAGCTCACAGGTTACACAGTTTCAGTTTCCCACCATTGGTTTCCTGTCACTTTTGAGAGATGAGTTCAGAGTTTCATATCTAGCATATAGGTCACCACATAGTACAACACCTCTGTGTATAAAGGAGTAGTTACCTCTGACCCTTTAAGGACCTTTGGTCTTTAGAGCATGACACGTGCAGCTTTAAAAGGCGTCTTGAATATAACAAATTGTACATGATAATTAGCCACAGTGTTTTTTGGCGTGATATATTAATGAACACAAACAGTAAATTGCTGCTATTTGTAACTCTAAATAACCTACAGCCATGGACAGATTATGGAACAATGGGTCCCTGGATACAGACATGTGTACAGACACATTTAAGAGCATGACAGATTGACAGACACAACATGATTGCAGAAAACAAGGCCACGTTGTTTGCAGTCGTTTTGAGTCTCTTTAAATTCCATGTTTTAAAAAAACAACTTATTTTCACTAAGAACCTTTAAGAAAGAAAGAATAAGGCAAAGGGACAAACTTGGGCTCATCAACTGTACCAAACAGCCATATATTTTTGTTTATTTCACAATGACACACTGGACAGGTACTGTAGATATATAGTATATCAAAAACACATCAGTCGACATGTCATATCTAAAATTAAAAAAACACTTTTGTTTTCAATTTGCACATAGAGCTCAAGTCTTAAAAGACACTGAATAAAAGTGACCGAACATTACAAATGAAGGAACGCATCAAAATACATTTCCCAGCACATATTTCTATATTGCATACACATTTACTCAGGAGTGGAGATCTGAAAACACATCGATGGGTCACCTTTAAAATGATATCCATGGTAGTGAAAGGAAAATGTACCAATTTAAAAGGCCACCATATGGACTTCAATTCAGCAAACACAGCCTGCTCAGCCGCTCGAAGCAGCGGACAGAAAAGCTTTAGGATGAGTCATTCCCTACACAGTTATGAGTAATGTTGGGGGATACCAGCAGGTACTGGTAAGCAGCAACTTGAGCTCTTAGTCGAGCTCCTGAAAGTCGAACACCAGGTCTCAGTTTGGTCATGCAAACACAGTAGAACATCTGTGAAATATAAAAACTCCCTCAGCATGGTTTGGGACACGGTGCCGAACACATTCATGAGGATTTTCAATGAGAATCAACAGCCATCACCTGAAGGCTTTCCAGTACAGATTCATACAGAGAATAGTGTTTCGTTAACGGCGTACAGTGCTCAGTTCTTCACAACAGACCCGACTCTCTTGCTTGCAAGGCATCGAATTTATGAATGAACAGGTGACTGTGCCAATGCAAGAGGTTCAGTTACACTGTGTCTACTATACTTAGTGCTATACCCACAGCAGGTTTTTGTATTTAAAAGGCAAGGTGAGAGAGGTGTTGATACGGCTTCTGTATCCAACTAATGACTGCAAGTAAAACTGAGTCAAGGCCAGAGAAAAGTCTTGAGAAATAAAATCGTTATAAAACGTCACATTTGAAAAAACTGACTACAGCATAGATAGTCTGTCAAAAAATTCAAGACAGAAAAATTGCAAAAATGTTTCTATCATCCAAACTAAATATTACAAACAGCATCTACAGAGAGAAATAGATCATTTCTAATAACTTAAATACTTAAATTATTATGCAATACAATACTCTTCCATGTGGGGCCAGAGGGTAAGAAAATAGATCTGCTCAAAGCCTACGCAAAATAACAAAAAAAAAAAAAAAAAAAAAGGTAGACTCTTTGCCGACAGGTCCAAAGGCTAAACAACATAACCTAGTGATGTGTGCTCCGACTTGCATGTGTTGTGTTTGTGTCCTTTTTTTGAAGAGAGGACGTCACTCAGATCCCTTTAGTCCTGCAGTGAGAAGCTTTGGCACAGAAACACCATGGGACGAGATGACACATCACAACACGGTGCTAATGAGGGACGCACATGCAGGCCTCGCTCGCGCTGATAAGGTCAGTGAACCCCAACATGCATCGCCGCCATACTGCCAGGGCAACAGACAACAAGAGAGAGGACGGGTGGCAGAGGAGAGGCTGGGAGGGAGGGGGTGGGGATAGGTATACAGAGAGAGGGAAGATGAAAAGAAATGGCTCAAATGCATGAACACATAGGGAGTGGGTGGACAGAGCCACGGGTCAGGACGATCCGTGATGCAGCGTCCGTGATGATGATTTTAGCCTTATGTGGTGATTTTCCAGCTTCTCCTTGGTTTCTTTCTATCCCCTCCATCTCACAGAGACGACTCCACCTCCCTAGTGATGGTAACTGCAGCCTCTGATCGAGGGCACACCTGAACACTTGCGGCCTGCTCTGGGGTCTCACTAATCCCCTCCAGGGCTGAAGCGGCAGCGGCCTTGCAGTCACTGCCGGCCTTCTTATCAGAGTTCTGTTTGTCCGCAGAGCCACAGCACAGCTTGGGAGCGCACTGAGTCCGACACGAGAGCTCGCAGAGGGAGTCTCGAGACTCTGAGCTGAATGTGACAAACTCGGGCTGGATGGTGGTGGCGTGGATGCCCTCGTCGTGGAAGAAGCCCTTGATGCGCTTGGCCACATCCATGTAAGATGTGGGGTCGTGGCACTTGATGTGCGCCGTTGCGATGATGCGACTGCCCGCCAGCTGCCAGATGTGCAGCTCGTGGATGGCCAGGACCCCGTCCAGACTTAGTAGCCGCTCATTGAGCCGGTGCATGTTGATCTGCTTGGGCACAGTCTGCAGCAGGATGAGGGCTGACTCTTTGAGCAGCGGGTAGGTAGTATACAGCAGGATGCAGACCATGATGATGCAGAGTGTGGGATCCAGGTAGAGGACCCAGCATGGGCCGGCAGACTTCATGGCCGACATAGTGGGACCTTCCAGCAGGTCGACCAGCGTGTGATTGACGTGCTGGTGATCCGTGGTGTGGCTGTTGATGCATGGGTTCAAACATGCCTCGCCTTTTACGCAGGGCTGCCACACAAAGGTAAATATTACAGCGTTGACCACGACGATGACAGAGCCAAGGGCGTCACCCAACACATGCAGGAAGACCCCGCGCATGTTGAGCTGCGCCGACGAGTCGTGGTCGTGGTCGTGGTCCATCTCCTCGTAGGGGGTGTTGCCATTCATCTGCACCTCTGTGCTGTCTTTACAACTGATTTCTGAAGATAAAAACAAAGGTGAGTTTAGTTTACCGGAACATGAACCAAGATTTAATAATCAGCTGTACTTTGACTCTGAGATACTACAGCATTCAAAATAGATACAAACACAATGCTGACACTGTTACAAAAATACGAATATTGCTTTTACAGCAAAAACAACAATAAGCAGGAGGCAATTTGTTAATCTTTAACAGGGGGGACGGAAAGAGAGGGATGGCAGGTTAACAAGGGGGTGCATTTTGGTCATTTTTTGAGGTGCTCAAAAACCATTTTTCCTCCCTGATACCTGAAGTTGCATTTTAGTCAATCCCAAGAACCAATCCCATACTATAGTGTTGCAACACAAAATAAAATAAAATGAATACTGCTAATCCTGTATCATAGATGTAGACTGACGTCTATCATTGTTTTATGGCATGGCTCAAGTTAAACCCTCTGTAAAACAGGAACAAATACGTGTGTTGCGTCTTGAAATGCTTTATAAAATTGCTGATGTTAGAGCCGACAGCACAAGTGCCACCCCACGAAACTGATGCCTTACACAGTGTACACATCGTCTTTTCACTGGTGGGATTAACCAGCATAAAATATGCCAAGCAGGTGACAGTTTGCTATCAGCTTATGCTACGCATTTCACCAGAAATCAATTCTTCTGTACTACTCTATGTTGTACAGAGCATCTGGCCGTGTAGACGACTGTTTTAGGACATGTTTACATGAAAACGATCTGCTGAAAACGGAATCGTTTCTCATTTTCGTTTTGACAAGAGTTCCGCGTTCAGACGACAACATTTTGATAACAATCACTGTGCACACGGATCCGCAAAAATGACCAAAACACTATAGTATAC
>JAPZEB010000010.1:20543830-20554071 GCA_029783705.1 Chaetodon striatus
AGTGTAAGGAGCTCGCAGACCTCACTGTCTCCCCAATTTGTGGACATTTCCAGTTGCTGTTCTTCTTCTTAAAATTAGCTGCTAACTGCTTTTTAATCCTCATGTCAGTGGGTTGCACATAAAACAAGCTGCCTAGTCCTGCCAGCTTTCGCTTTTTCACAGACGTCAATTTAACTACCTCCACTGTGGGCTTAAAGGCCAAATAACCCTGTCCTCCCATTCCATAATCGTACCTTTTATACATAATGACAAAGCAGAAATTAGCCGCAGCAAATTATTCCAGCTTTAATCGGGAGTGTGACTTCATTTGTCAGCCCTGTGTGTTGCCGCTTGGTGTCAAACTGTCACACAGACGTGGGTCGGTGTGGCACAAAGGACAGTGGAATTAAAAGCCTTACTCTCCAGCCTCTCCTCACGTTCCTTCAGCGCATTTTCTCTGTCCCGCAGCGCCTGTTCTCGGAGTCTGAGCTCTGTGGCAGAGGTGGGTGTCAGTTCAGCTGGCTTGTGAACAGGACCGTCAGACTCCGTCGACCTCCTCCTGAGTCGCACCTGTGCCCTCCTCTGCTCCTCAGCAACAGCATCGGCCAACAGGCTGCTCTGGAGAATAGCCTCCACAGAGGGTCTCAGATAGTCCTGACAACAGAGGATTATTGAACCTCACATACATGCGAACCGACCAGCTGGTAGAGCAAGTTAAGTTTATGACAATATCATGTATTTCTAACCTTCAGGTTGAGCATTTTGCAGAGTAAGGTGTTCAGCTCCTCAGAGTATCGGTACGGGATTCTTCTGAACTTCCCCTCTCTGATCCTCTCTGCCAGTTCTTTTTGGTTGTAAGCAGTGAACGGAGGGCTAAACAGAAAACATCCAGGGGAAATGTCAGATTCACAATCAACAAACCACCTGCTGGAAAAACCTGCTCCTGTAAAGTTTGAAAACTTACGATAATGCACAGAGTTCATACAGCAAACACCCCAGGGACCAAATGTCTGATTTCTCGTTGTAGGACATCCGGTCTATTTGCTCCTGGAAGAAAAACGTTGACAGATAGTGGCAAGTGCGGCTAATTAGGCTATGATTAGGAGGGTTGAGAGGCCAGGTTCAATATTCCCAATATTCCCTAAAAAAGGTTGTTTGGGAAGAAAAACCTCAGACACAGCAGGACTAAACGACTCACTGGAGACATGTAGTAAGGTGTCCCCACAAATGTCTTTGCAAAACTGGTGTCGTGGTTCAAGATCCGTGCAAGGCCAAAGTCTCCGAGCTTCACGTTCTGTTTGATGTCGAGGAAGATGTTGGCTGGTTTCAGGTCTCGATGAAGAACTGTGGCCCTGCCGTCACTGCGTCTGTGGCACTCCTTTAGGGCCAACATGAGCTGTGCCATGACGCGCAGGACAAACTGCTCCTCCAAATAACGCCTGCCATGATAAAACACACACACACACACACTCTCTGCATGTACTGTCAGGAAGTACAGATTTAAAGTGGAGAGACACCATTTTACAATGCACATACACAACGTACCTTTCCTTGATGCATCGTGTGATGAGGCTGGACAGGTCGCCACCCTCACAATACTCCATGACAATGTACAGGGTGGTGTTAGTCCGGTCTATGATGCGGTCGTAGTACCGCACTATGTTCGGGTGCTTGAGCTCCCTAAGGAGATTCACCTCTGACACCAGCATCTGCTTTTCACTCTCTGCCATGTTGCCATAGTCCAGCTCCTTCCACACCAGGATCTACAACACAGAAGTGGCTTAATTAACCAGTACACAGCTGAAATATCTTTAATATGCCTTTGCTGTACAGTGGAAAAAAATGATAAACTGTACTGTAAAAGGAGCACAAGAAGAGTCGTAAAGTCAGCAAACTGACTCAGTAAAGTCAGTTGCATAACAATATCTATCTAAAGTTCGTCAACGATAGCCTTTATAGGCAAGAGGTCATACCAGATGAAGTAAAGCTGTAGCTGCAAAACCCCTGAACACACTGAATGGAGCAATGTGGGTTTTATTATGTAAACGTTTATCCTTAAATAAGATGAAGATTGTGGTATTTCTTGTTTCAAAAGTAACTTAGCGTTGGAGAAAATGTGGCCCACAAACTGGAAACCACAGTCATATTTTTTTGGTCCTGCCCCAAGTTAAGCAAATTTTGGGAGGATGTGTTAGATGCCCTAAAAGCAGTGTTACATCAAAATATCATATCATCACAATATAGGGCGATTCTCCTCGGAGCAATCCCTGAAGGATTTGAGGGGAGGGCAAACATTATCTATTACCAATCCTCTCAGGGACCACGATTAAATGTGTCACAGTTAGATGGCTGAATCCTGAACCTCAAACGTACATCTGGATCAGAAAACATGGGGACTGTATGAGAAGGAAGAAATCACATGCACTGAGGGTGCAAAGACCAAACTTTATAAAGGTGGAGTCCTGTAATGAGTTTGTTAATGCAGTGAGGGAACTCTAAAATCCACATCCCCCTTACATACTTTAAGTTTACGCTATTTATTTATTTACATTTTTTCTCTTCTCTTACTTTCCCCTTCCTTTCTCTTTTTTCTTCTTTGCACATTTGATTATTTATCATTACTTTTGGTATCTCATTTCCTTTCTTTTACTCACAAGTTTGAATCTCAGGTTCATCTCACCGCACTTGAACACTTCATCGAACTTAAACCTGGATAGATGTAACGGCAGCTGAAAACTTTATACGGTGATCGAAGCACCATGTACTATGTGAGCTTGTAAAACTGTCTTGCTTGTATAGAATGCTGAAGTTGAAATTAAAAACCAGTTTTAAAAAAGCAACCTATTCTTGTTTTAAACATATTCCACTGCTCATCTTTACAGACAGTATCTCTTGATGCATTGAGAGAGGTGCTGCAGGTGGATCTGAACTTACAATTTACAGATGCTGAGTGGTCAGATATATTCTCAAGAATACACACCTCATCAATATGTGCCAGGCATATACCTCTGTCGGTGACTCTCGTTACAGATGTTAAAGTTCCCCTAAAGCATTAGCTCATGTAATCTGGTCTTAAACAGGTCTTTCAGATAAGATAAGATAAACTTTATTGATCCCACACTGGGGAAACTCACATGTCACAGCAGCTCAAAGCACAGACAGAAAGTCCAGAGTGGACAGTGTAATATAAAAAATTAAATAAAGATTAAAAATAGAAAATATGTATATTAAATATACAAAAAATATTTTAAACAGTAAGGCACTTTTGAAAAAGAGCTGTACAAAAACATTATTTTCACAAGAATATTTACTACATATATATAAAATATTTATATGAGGGAATATTGCACAGAATGTGTAGTTTACTGGCTCTCCATTTTTGAAGCCCTTTCAAAAATATTTGGAAGAGCAATTGATCCAAATCTTCTTACAGCAATTTTTGGTATTCAGTGTGAAGACAGTCATCTTTCTAAGGTACAGTCAAATTGCATTGCTTATGTCACCCTTTTAACCAAAAGACTTGTGTTACTTAACTGGAAGCAGGCATTTCTGCTCGAGAACTTTAAATCTCAGGTGAGCGTGTGCATACATAAACACACTTTGTCTTTCACTGTTGTTCCCTTTTTTCTTTTTCTTTTTAATGGGGGCGGGCACATTATTATTTTAACAGCAAGTTGCTGTTTTTTTACCTGTATTTTTGTATAAGTTTTTTTCTTCAATGTGGAAACTAGTGAATAAAGTGGAAAAAAAACCTCAGCAGCTACATTTTTACTTGTGAGACACATAATTTTCCAGAGCCTAAGGTAACATATTAGACTTGTGTTTTCAGCTGTGAATGGCTACACTACAGGTGTGTTGATGCCAGAGGATTAATGCTTATAATTAACTAGTGTAACTCACTACATCTGTGCCTTTCCTGCTGACAAACCAGTTAGACTTTTCTCAAGGTTTTTGGTTCATTTGTTCATTTTGGTTAATAAGCAAACAATATCATTTCATAAGTCAGAGCATATTGCCCTAAAATATTGGCGTTAAGTGCCATAAAATGTCCAACACATGATCATTTTCATTCATCTTTATGTGACTTGATGAGAGTTGTTGCTGGACAGTTTTGGTTCTGGGTTTGTGCTGACAACATTAACACGGGTTTAATATTTTCCTGTTGACGTCCCTGAACATAGCACACAATCACACCCGGTTAAACGTGATTTACATTAACAGTAACACACTGTCACGTTGCTGCAACAAAGACTCCCTGAGTAAACGTTATGTAACTTTACAGGTGGGCAGTGGTTGTACAGACAAAACGTGTAAACGTTACTCACTTTCCCATCGGATTTCCGTCTTATTTTCTGGCATCTTCCATAGGAGCCTGAGCCTATAGTCAACAACACCTCGTAGTCCTCAACACGGGACGGCATCTTACCTTTTCAACCGAAGCTAACGTTAAAAGTTACCTGACTTAACGTTAACTCAGCTTTAATGTTCGGTTAAACTCGGCTGTAGTTAAACATAAAGTTAAACCAGCGACTTCCTAGTTAGTTAATAACTTTCCTCTTGTGCTGGAGACGCTTTTGTTCTCGATAAAAATGCTTAAATAGACAAAATGTTTGGCTTTTGGCTTCTCCTTCACTCGTGTGTATTGCAGTTAGCAAAACAGGAAGCGTTTGCTCTCGGTTTAAATTGGTGCCCAAATCCTCGATGCTGATTGGTCTGCGCTCTCCGCTTGGTGGCTCCTGATTGGTCAGTGCGAGGATACAATTTGTGAGGTTGCTAAGCGCCTGAAACCCGCGAGACTAGAGCGGGTAGATGACGCATGCCCAGTTCTCCACAGGGTGGCGCCAGAAAGTCACAGTCAGGTCAGAGCCATGTTCCAGAAAACAAGGTTAGGATAATTGAATTATTTAGGAAAATTGAAAAGAGATTTCGAAGATGGTTTGATTAAAACAAGACGGATTATGGGTAATTTTCCAAATTATCTTCAACAGAGTTATCAAGGTCTCACTGGAGTGTAATCTGAGGCAGTATTTGGACAGTTAATCAAACTTATGTGATGCTGATAAGGCCAATGAGGTTTAGTCCTGTCTGACCCCTGCTCTATATGCGAATGACATCTAGCAGCTGACTCTAAATGCACATTGTGCATTTTTGAGACTGTTTTTTGCCAAGCTCAACAGCATTTTCTTTTACACTGAGTTAAATGATAAAATTGTGCAAAAGTAAATACACCCCTGTTGCAGTGGGAAAAAAATATTCAGGTTATGCACAAAGTCATATCTTGTTGAAACAGTCTGACAGGAAACTTCATATTTCAAGTTTTTTAAAGTTTCAAGCTTTCCAAAAAATATTTAAGAGGTTCAAAACAGGCCCACAATAAGCAAGACATATTATATTACTTTCTCTGTTTTTAGGTTTAATGTTAATTGTTCTAATCAGTGTTTGCAAGTCATTAAATAAATATAAGGGCTGCTTTCATGAAAACATTTAAAGAATACTTCCTGCAATTAACTGTATGAACAGTGAGTTAAAGGCTGTTTTTGTTTTAAGGGTCTAACATTTTTCTGTATATAATGTGATGTTTGTATGATTTATGTGTCAGACTCCAGGAAGACTACCTGATGTCAGGGCGATAGCTAATGGGAATCCTAATAAACTAACTTAAAAGCCTAGTACCAGTTTAACACCCAGTCTCTTTTACTAGCCCAGTGTGGCTACACATTTCAACAAATAAAGGCCTGTCTCAATTAGAGGCCTGGTCTGGTTGTCAAGCAGTTCTTATAGAAGTTCTTGGATGTATAAAACTGGGTTGTTGGCTGCCCACTTGGGCTAATGTTAGTTAGCTGATTTGATCGTGCATGCAAATATAATATGAGCACCAAAGAATAATTCATGCAGATTCATCAGCATGATAAACAAGAGAGCCCCCAAAAAAGGAGGTGACTTCCTGCCTCTGAAGCTGCCATAAAGTCAGAATATGTGACCATTCCTCGATTACCTGCTAAGTTATTCATATTCCGTTAGTTCTTAACCAAGCAAAAGAATCAAAAGAGCTTTTAATAAAAAATTAATCCAAGTTGTGAGTATTGTTTTAACAGGATAAAGCGGTGTTGCGTTGGTATGCCTGGTGCCGTAACCCTCGGGTGACGAGAAACGATTGTTGTAACTCTGTCCCTGATGCTCTGTCTGTTGGAGATAGATCAATGAATGATTCATAATTATTATGTTATTTAAAACCTAATTTTCATTCAAGTAATATTCATACTGGTTTATATAAACAATTTGATCGTATTTCCCATCTTAGCTGAGAAGGCCTGTCCCAAATATAGGCCTGTTGAGTTCAGTGATTTGAGCAAATAATAGCCCGGGCTATTATTTGAAGTTTTACAGTAATATGTTTGTTTTTAAGGTGAATTGATGATATTATATGTTTTTATTTAAATGTTAACATTTGATCATTATACTGTATATTTTAATATGGACCTGGGTGAGATAACAACTAGCCTAATAAATAATAGTAAAAGATAATGAACAATAAACCTGTTTTGATATACACACGTTTTGAGCAGTGATCACTCACAGTCCTTTTTTTTCATAAAACATTAGCACAATGTGTCAAATGTGACACACACCTATGGTTGAGTTTGAGGTCCACCTCTTCAAACACATCTCGCTTTGCCTTTAATGCTGGAGAGCCTTAAGTGGGAACATTTTCTTCCAGCCGAAGCTCTGGGACTTCAGTTTTTCTCAAGGCAGAGTAAAAGTAGCTGTCTAGAAAATTAATCAAGCAAAGGTAAGAATAGCTCCCTAAAAATATCCAGAGACCAAGTAACATTTGAGCATATACAGTTTTGTGTGCGCTCTAAAAGACTGTTTGTCCTTGCAAACTTGTTAATGGGCCACAAATAGCCGAAATAAATGCTTTGTTTCTTCACTGCAAACAGAAGTCTGTGACACTGACTGACTTGATCCGCAGGATTTTGCTCACCTCACTGTGTAATCCTCAAGTTATTATACGGGGAAAGGTTGCAGGCTGTCATCACAGCCGTTTCCATGGCTGCGTATATGAGAGACACAGGGGAGGCTGATGGGCGTCTCATTGTCAGTTGTCATTTGACTAGAAATTGATTAAATTTCATAATCAATTCATTGTTTCAGTCACGAATTAAGCAAGAATGCCAAAGATCTGTTGGTTTCAGCTTCTCAAATGTGAGGATGTTTTGTCCTCTTTGTAATCTCAGCATTTTGGGTTTTGGACTGTTTTCTGGAGGAAGGAATTAGTTTTAAAGGGTTAGGTTTTAGAGGCATCTATTGGCAGAAATGGTACATCATATTCCTAAGTATGTTTTCATTAGTTTATAATCACCTGAGACTAACAGTCATGTTCTTGTTACCTGAGAATGAGTCGTCTACATACCAAGTGGCAAGTTCAGAGGCTGAAAAATGAAGCCAACATGTTCCTCCAGTGGCTACTTGAGGCTGGCTCCAAAATCAAGTCAGTCCCCACAAACCTGTATGTTAAAATGCCTAACTTTACAGCAGAAATAAACATGTTTACAGCCTGGTTCAAAAACAGATATGGTCTTCATAGCTAATTCAACATCCATGACAACTGAGTTGTGGTAAATTTTTATATAAGTCACCCATTTACATTTTATTCAGGCTTAAAGTTATACATATTTAAGGGTTAAATGTCACATCCACCAACACATTCTCCCTCCGACCTCGTCACATATTGATGTTTGGTCACGGACTTTCCACGTCCACATACGACGTGCAAGGTACCCTGGGTGTGTTGGTTGTTGACGTTCTGGGACACCATGTCAAGTTCTGCCTGTTACATGCATTGTCTTCTTAAAAATACGCTTTGGTTTTCACTAGAAATTTACTGTGAACCTACACTGTCTTTCAAAATAAACACACGACGTTGATAAAACACAGTAAATTTAATTTTTTTCCCTTCAGCAACACACATGGTTGGGTTTAGGCCAGTAAGGGTTAGCTTTCGAATCTTACAGGATGTGAACACCGCTATTTTGGGTAAAAGCCA
The DNA here is from genome assembly GCA_029783705.1 of Chaetodon striatus. Classification (NCBI taxonomy): domain Eukaryota; kingdom Metazoa; phylum Chordata; class Actinopteri; order Chaetodontiformes; family Chaetodontidae; genus Chaetodon; species Chaetodon striatus. The sequence goes on from JAPZEB010000010.1 coordinate 20,551,857, forward strand.
GCCCCACTTGGACATTTGCTGCCATAGCTTTCATCCTTATCCGGCCGCATTTCCTCCTGACGTGGCCGGTTGCTGTTAAACTATAATGGCAACTTGCCACGTAACATGTCAAAGTCAAAGGGTGCCGGTTTCTGATGCCGCAAGTCACCACCCAAGCGCCGTATTTTGACAACTTCGGAGTGAGACCAGGCTCTGTGTACATACATATGTACTTCATGTTTGGCAGATATTTTCACTTGGACTTAACGATGAACTGATTTGATTTGGTGGTAAAAGGTCAAGGTCATTGTGACCTCATCTGTCTCATTCTTATGAATGAGGTATCTCAGTAACTCCTCAAGAGAATATTTGGACTCAAGAAGGAGCTGATTACGACTTGGTGATCAAAGGTCAAACGTCAAGGCCGTGACCTCTTGTGTTTCATTCTCGTGAACACAATATCTCAAGAGCACCCTAATGGACATTCTTCGAATTTGGCACAAACATTTACTCTCAAGGACTCAATGATCTGATTAGATTTTGGTTGTCAAAGGTCAAGGTCACCGTGACCTTTAATCTTTATCATATTGTGAATGTGATATCTCTAGAAGGCTTCGAGGGAATTTCCTCAAATATGGCACAAACATTCACCTGGACTTAAGAATGAACTGATTAGAATTTGGTGGTCAAAGGTCAAGGTTACTGTGACCTCACAAAACATGTTTTTGACTGTAACTCTGGAATTTTACACTAATCATGACAAAATTCAGGATATGATAAAATGATAAAGTGATGACATTTAATATCAACGACAACCACAAGGCAGCAATTCTAGTTTTTTGGGGGGGCTTTTTACCTTTTTACTGACAGGACAGTTCGGAGCATGAAGGCGGAAGTGAGAGGGGATTGCACGCAGTAAAGGGCAGTGGGTTGGAATTGAACCAGCTGCCGCTGAAGCGAGGACACTGCCTTTGTACATGGGGCGCCCGTTCTACCCGCCAAGCTACTGGGCACCCCAGTAATTCTAGTTTTTGGCTACAAGATGTCCCTCCTCAAGAATCTAACCACAGTCTGCAGCTCCAGTGTCTACAATGATTCCATTTAAAGGCCACAACAACTGTGTTTGGTTTCAATGAGGAAAGGTCAGGGGGGTCATCAACAAAACAAGAACACATCCTCTCAGTACCATAAATATTTACAGCCAATTTCAACAAAATCTGGCCCAGCATGTTGGAGAAACTGAGCCACCAGCAGACCCGCTGATATTCCCATCAGGCTCTGCTCTCAGCTGGCTTAAATAAACAATAACAGCATGGTCACACCAGCATCTAAAACATCAACATTTATGGCAAATCATTTCACTTTAATAGAATTGCAGCAATCAGTGCTTTCGCTCGCAGTGGCAAAGTAATGTTGCATTCATGTCGTGTACATTATCATTATTATAAGTTTCTGACTTGGAAATAGGGTTCGTGTCAAACTCAGGTGTTTCTGAAAACTCCGATATAGCTGACTATGTACTTAATAATATACAAGTGCCTAAAAACCAAACAAACATGGATGCCTCACATCAGCCAAATACTGTCGATGTTGAACATAATTAAACCCAAATTTATGTTGTCAGTGCATTTTCATTCTTACTCAGTCAACAGTTATCACACGATGATGACATTAGCGCTGGCAAACCTGTAACATGGGAAACCTTGCAATCTCTACCATCCATCCCACATGACGTGTTAGTGGAATAAATGCACACAAACGTTTTGGATGAACTCTGACCTATGAATTTGCACTGTAGACCAATGGCCAGCCTTCGCGACAGCGCTGACCTTTAAAAGAATGACAAGCTTTATAGCTTCCCCCAAGATGGAGGACGCTATAGAGCTAATAAGCTGGAGGAGGAGTCTGCAGACAGTTATGAGACGAGTCAATGGTACAAATTAGTCTTTTGAATTAACTAAGTGAACTTATGGCTCGGTTATTGAACCATGTTTATGTGTTTGTAAACTGGGGATGCTCATTGTTCCAACGGCTCACAATGCCGAATTCCCAGTCAGCGGAAAAATGTCCCATTGGACTGAGAGCGTATTGGTGCAACAACCGGCATCCCTCAAACAAACACACATTTCTCCAAAGGCCCATTTCTCAAAAGTAAAGAAAGGAGGGCTACATACTCACCCAAAAAGAAGCACATGGCTTATTAATATGCATGATCATGTCATCGGACCTCCCCACC
>JAPZEB010000010.1:20586357-20604486 GCA_029783705.1 Chaetodon striatus
CTGAAGGTTAACTTATCCCATGTGCTGTTTTATGTGTTAGTGGAGTCAGTTTAAAGTAAACTTTACTGCACTTAAGCTGTTACAGTTATTTACATTATTTATTTTCATGGCTTAAAGCAAAAAAGAAAAGTATGGCAGCCACCTCTGTAATCTATAATGTTAAATGGGCATATGATATTGTCTCATATCAATCGCAGGCAATTGAATCGCATCGTATCAAAATCGTATTGTGGCAGACTTTGTAATATTGGCAGATATTGTACTGTTGTCCAAAGAACCGATACGATATCGAATCATGATAAAATCAGTGATTTACACCCCTCTCATCTATATGAAGGCAGCAATGAAAATGTCTAGAGATGATGAGATTTGGGAACTTCTGTCAGCACAGACTGAAGCTTAAATCACCAGACAAACTGGAGGAACAGAGAGAGACTCTGTTGTTTATCATGAGCCAGCTATGGCACCACAGTGTAATCAGTGTCACGACCTGGCTCCTGCACACTCTGCCCAGGTGGCAACCTTCACCTAAACCAAACAGGGTTTCACCAGCAGGTCAGACCTGTTGTGTGCTACATGTGAAAGAGATACACCTGACGATGTCCCGACATGATTCCTCAGACACTGTCAGGAGTGTGCATGAGAAAACAGCTTTAGATTAAATTCAATAAATGAAAAGATGATGTATTTTCTACATTAAACTTCGTGCCCGCAGGACTGAATTTGACTCAAACATTACTTGTGTGTGAAGTATGCTGTGTATTTGACAGTAAGGACACAGTGACTTTCCGCAGCATGTCAACATGTGTCACTATTGGGAGTGCTGAGAAACAAACAGGAGTTGATCCACAATCACAACACTGCTGAAAGCCATGTTTCTTCACTTCTGACAGAAGCTACATGTTTCCCTTAACGTCTAGCATGAGAGCTAAGCTATTCTAAACACATCCCACACCTGTCTTTGTGCTGGACGTGCAGACATGGAGCAACCTTAACACCCGACTGTGGGTTCTGACAGCAAACAAGTGGGTTAACGAAGCACTGTGTGTACCTTTAAGCTGAGCAAGCTTGTCAGACGTAAAAGGAGAAAGCACCAGCAGCCTCAGTCGGCACGGACAGATCTAAAATGAGGTTGATGTGAAGCAGTGCAGCATATTTGACTGCCTGACTAATGTCACGGGCTGCTGTTACTGTGCAGCAAGCACTTCCCTCTCTGAGCACACTGGCTTCTTTATGCGAGGTTAACATACCGAGTCTGTGTGTGACACAGTGAAGCTGCATTTTCTGATCAGACGCGTTAACTTTTTACACCCCGTCAGAGCCAACAGCAGTAAAACAGGAAATGTTCCTTACAAGTCTTAATTTCAACCTTTTCACACACATAAAACACAGACACATGCGGGGTGAGCAGGTTGAAGAGTGTGACAGAGACATTACCAAGACAGCTATGGTTAACAAACACAGAGTTCTCCTGATTTAGGTACGCTGTGGTCATGCATGTCAGTACAAATCACCCTGTCAGTCACCGTTCCTGCCTCTCAACAGATTACACTATCCACTGTAACCAACAAAACACAAGGCACTTTAAATGTTTGCAATTTAGAGTAATATATGGAGTAATATATGGAGTAGTACGTCAATATAAACCATGAGACATAATAAAATCTGTCGACTGTAGCAGATTTTACCATGCTGTGTTTATACTGTGATAGCTATGTCTGTGTGTGTTAAACTGTTGCAACAAATCAATCAGCTGCACTGCTTTATGGCAGTATTGGATTTTCATAAAATGTTTTGCATCAATGTGTTGAAGTACCTTGATTTGTCAGGTACTAAAATTTGACACTGTCTGGTTAATTTTTCCAATTACAGTCTCCTAATTGATCTTCCAGAAAATCTACTATATCACAGACAATGCTAACCGAGCTAGCTGTCTGAGGATAACATGTTGCTAACACAACATTCTATGTAACAGTTAATGACTGTTAGCTGAGTGTTATGTATTTTACTCCATATATTTTTACCCTGAAGTAAGAAAACGTCAGAATCCCACAGTGCAGGCTCAACAGCTTTAAGAGCTCCTTTGTCCCCCTGTCTGTCAAAACCCACAGCTAGCCACAGGCTAACTCTTGTTAAAGCACAGTCACACATACATAAATGTAGGTGAGTGACCATCACCTGGCGAGACAATATTATTACTGAATGTGGCCAGTGCCAAATGTGACACACATGATTGGGTAATTTGCTAGCTAACAAATGAATGTTAGCCATGGATTTACAAAAAGGACTGAATGCAGTTGCTCAGTAGCGCATGAAGCCAAAATGTTAAAGTAAAGTATAAAATTACCTGGATCATCACTGGGCCCTTGGAGCAAACACACTAGAGACTTTGCCAGCTGAGTGGCTAACTTCTAGTTTAGCCCTCAGCTAACTTGAATGAGGATTAAATGGTTTAATATCGCGACTCTTCTAGACTTTTGAAATGATATTGGACCGAATGGTAGAAATTCTGATCTGAGCAGCACCGATTGATCCTTAAACAAACTGATCGAAAGAAAGTCTTGAGCACTGTTCGTTCTTCAGTTTTCCATCCCATGACTCAAACTTAAACTGCAGCTGCTGTCTATAGGGAAGACGTCTTTTTAGGCCTAATGACATCACATGGCGGACCTGGAAGTTGTAGTTACACAGTTTGGCCACTATGTCAATTGGCTTCAAAGTCTAATGCACTTCCTGTGAGGCTAATGTTAGCTAGCTTGCTATCATATATACAGCGAAATATAATGTTATTGGTACATTTTCCATTTTCTTACATTCCATGCCTGTCTCCTAAATCTTAGCCAGCCAGGAAGCATCTTTAAAGAGGGGAAGTCTGTATTTCTCATGGCCAATATCAGACAATATCAACTGGTTAAACACAGCAACAACCAACCGCCAACCTCCATCTTGGCTCTCTTGGAAAACTACAGCCAATGACAGTCTAGCAGGATCTTTGCTTTTGGTTGAGGCTGTGACTTTACTGGTCAAAATTCACCAAAGCTGAACTTGACACACACATCAGAGAAGTTTACCTTCTGTCAGATATCTATCTATTTTAACCCAAACCGTATTTTTTTCCCAAAGACAAACTTCTCCTAACAGAACTCCACGCAATGTGAGGATGCAAATTTGTTTTGCCACCAGAAGCGAATGTTTTATTTTCCCCTATACTATCATGACGACTACAGGTGCATCGTACGATGGGCGGCATGCCTTTATATCTGGCTGGTAGCCGTCTGTGCATGTACTGTATGTGTGAACTATGTTATTGTTTATTTTCTTAAAGGCAAACACTGTCTGTGTCCAAAACAAATTTCCTTCAGGATAATAAAGTCTATCTTATCTTATCTCTTGTGGGCTCCGTGTGTAAGCCTAGGAGATTAATCACTGTTATACTTCTTATGGGGACACTGTGCTGATAAGTTCTTTACAATATCTTTGGTCTATCTCGGGTTTATATGTTCTTATCTTCTTGTTTTTTCATTTGTAATCACTATAATTGATTTTCTGACTTAACAAGGCTTAACATGATTTCAAATATTAGTATGTTTAGCTTGCTGTAAAGCAGAGCACATACATGCAAACTGAGGGCAGAGGACCATGAATTACACAAGACCATGGAGAAGTCACGCCTCACTTTACTTAGCATTATACTGGTTTCACAATCTAGCACCAGATAAAACATAGGAAACAGCAGAGGAACAGGCTGCTGGCTCATTTATACCAATTTTACAGTGACTTGATAAGCATCCTTGGTATTGAAGGGAATGGCTAACGCCACAGATATCCCTGTGTGGGTAATTGGATCTAGATGTCTGTCCAAGTGTGCTGAAAGGCAGCCATCGTCTCCCGTGAGTGGCCGGCCAAAGAACGGGGCCCTGAGCCAAGGTATCGCCGTTGCCCTGTGCGCTGTGCGCTGTGACAAACAATACTGTAATAACAGCAGCCGTGGTAATTTAAAATGACATCGGAGAGGCCCTGTCCTTCTGTAAACGGTTAGAGGAAGGAAACACACTGGCGGATATCTGGCTCTCTATCAGGCCACTCCGCAGGCCAATTACAACACTTGAAACCCACACATGTCCCCTCCCAGCGACTAAAACGTGGATAAAACACTGCCTGTGATTGGCTGGTGCTATCAAACACATTTACCTTTGGGTCACATGGAGCTCTATTGCCACCCTATATGACTCACAGCTGTGAACTTTGTATACCTGCCAACTGTAAACACAGTTTTATACCAGATAAACCTCATCAGTCTTTCTGCAAGCTGTGAACTACGCTGGTGACCAATGACCCATGCACCTTGTATCTGCGCTGAGCAGAGTATTTAGCCTGGTTGACATTGCATGGCTGATACACAGAGGCACACACATTTACATCAAATCCTATTTTCTCCAAGTGGCCCATTTGTCTCTGAGTGAGTCAGCAAGCTCTGGGCACCTCTGCAGAGCATCAGGGAGGGTCAGAGGGAGACAGAGCTGTGTCTTTGATCAGCCAGGCACACACGCAACCACACACACACACACACACACACACACGAGGCGCAGGATAGTGAGGGGCATAGCGCTCTTGTGGGTATGTGTGGTTTTTTTCTTGCCCTATGTTTTAATGCCATTAGCCAGATTCAAGTGGAAGGACAAGCCCTGCTGCAGCAACCAGCTTCCCCTCCTCCTGAGCTGCTGGGACAGAGCGAAGGACACAGGGAGACAAAGAACAAACTGGGATATGAACTGGAACTACACAACACAAAAAAATAATGTGACATGAAAAGAATCGACACGTCTGAAACCCCAAAAATGTTTAGAAAATCCTCTTCCTCTGCCAGAGGTTATAAACAAAACCTCTGCTGTCATCAGTGTTTGTTGACACTAAAGACTTTCTGCTAAATTAGCAGAAAAGCCCAAACAAAAACTTGCATATGCAGCACATAATTTAGCACATAAACCAAGCGGAGCTCGTCTTCATCTGAATTTTACGACGGCTGATTAAGAGATACTCCTGCTTTGGTCTGACAGTCTGTTTTGCTGAGGGATAAACAGACAGCCTCACGCTGTTAGTGCTGAGGCTGTCCGACACAGAGCTGTGTTAGCAAACTCGTGGAAGGCTGAAGTCCCTCAGCCACATTCTCAATAATGCTGGCCCAAAGTCTCTACAAATTACTATTAACACAGCACACCCTTAAAATGGATTTTGAACCAAAGCCAGGGGGAGTCTGCTGGGTAAACTGAGTGTGTACGGGCATGAGGGACTCGTTGCAACTGTGTGTTTATGGCTGTTTAACGCTGTGCTTTGTGCTGGGGACGGCTCCAAGGAGCAAGTTTGCTGCCTCTGGACAATTTTGCTTAGTTAAACCGTGAACATGTGTTCTTATGTTAGTCCATGATCAGGATTTAAAGGGGGCACTACCCTCCTTCTTGTTACAAGGCCCCAATCCAGGAAAAATACCGTGCTAATTTTTGTTCCTCTGATTCAACTAAAGGAAATTCACTCATTGCTGTAAACATAAAAATGCTCGAGATGTTAATATCCTCTGGAGATGTCAAATAACATATTTTAGGAGAATATATGTTTGCTTGAAGAACGATATTCGCACATCCAACTGTCTTGGATGCCGGTGTGTCGGAAAATATCACCACACAATACTCTTGCTCAGCTTCACAATTTATTAGTAACACTAACGCTTTGGTCCTCCTGGATCTTCGTCAACACCCTGAGCAAGAGCAGTGGGATTTTGCGTTCAAAGTCTTGGGAGAATATACGTTTAAACTTGAGCAGCATTGCAGGTGAGATCCCTGGGGAGCAAGATATTGCACCTTGATAACAGAGGAAGTGCTGTTAAGAAGTGACATGTATCTTCGTTATGGATGGAAATCAAGAACTGGTGCTAGCTGAGAACCGGTTTCTCATTGTTCGATCCACTGGAATCTTATGCCTCTGAGCTTATCATTGCCTTTTATCAATGCCAGAATATTTTTGCTAAACAATGATGTCAACCTGACCCATCTACACTGTGGGAAACTTGCAACAAGTACGAGTCATAGCGGAGAGGAAGCAACAGTCCAGAGTGTGGCTTAATTTCATAAAGAAAGATGACAACAGTGCTGCGTTAGGACTGTACAGTGTGAATTACAGTATGCCACATGTGCTAAGCATAAATCGGTCAGTACAGATTTAAATTACCGCGGTGGCACCCGTGCGATACAGCTCTGCGCTGCCTGTGTGTGAGACAGAGTCGCTTCTTTGTTTGGGTGATGGTTTGTGTGCTTGTCTGTGTGTGAGGTGAATCGATAGCCTACAGAAATTTTCTCATTTCATCTACCCTGTGCTTATTCTCAGAGATAATACAGCAGCGGGGCTGATGCCGAAAACCAGTTCAGACCCACTTCTTTTCCACACAGAAAGCTTATCATGAATTGATAATGGAATCGACAAAGAATTGGACTGATAAGGAGAACTGATAATGGCACTGGTAACAATGAAATCTTAAAAATTTCGTCACTATTCATTTTACTAGTTGGTGGCAAAAATGCAATAACAAAACACAAGTATATAATGGCAGAGACTCTGGACACTGCAGGTACATATAATGGTAAGTAGTATACATGTGGTCCTGTGCAGAGGTAGATTTTAAGAGGGAATATGGTCATTAGAGTGAGTTAGACTAATCTACATTTTGCCAACAGGTAAGTCCAAGTATAAAGTAAAAGACAGTATCAGGTTCAGAGTCAGGTTGAAAGATTTCTAACATCAGAAACATGGATTTCAACGCATGATGGCTTGACTCATTTTGACAAACAGAAATTAAAGGATGGATCAGCACACTGCTTATTTCATATATGTCTCATTTGATTATTTTTATTGTTTCTATCTTGTTTTGTCAGCAGCTATTGTATTCTTTTATCTTGTGTTACTCTAGTTGTTTGATTTACTTTTCCTCAGCGCAATTTATGGGGCAGCTTGTTGCCAACTTTGCTTATCTACTTCGGTGATGGTATTTTGTTTTTATCTTGTTCTTACTGTTCTTTGCATTTTCTTAAAATTGCCTCATTTTATTTGCTTAAATTCTGCATTGTTTTTAAACACGGAATCAACCATGTAACGCACTTCGTAACTTTGTTTTGAAAAGCGCTTTATAAATTCAGTTTATCATTACTATAAATGTAACTAGATAAAATGTTTGTGGCAATTAAGACCTTACAGATTGCAACCAACTGAAACTTTTCACATGTCCCAAGTGTGTAGGAGAATTAAGGTGGCTGATGTGATAACACGAATGACACCATTTAGAGCCAGTGTTTGTCAGTCCTGGGCTACTGTAAAAACATGGTGGACTCTGGAAATGGGCTTGCTCTGTATGTAGATATGAGCGGTTTATTGTAAGGTGACAAAAAGATGATGATTCTTATTTTTAGGTGGTTATATATGAAATAAACATGCTCATTACATTCCATTTCTGCCAATATATCCCCCTTAATCCTACACACTGGACCTATGTACTACATTAAGGACCTGCAGGCACCCTGTGATGTCTCTCTGAGGAATAAGGAAAGGACCTTTCTCAGATACAATGGAGGAATGGATCACCTTCACTGCAAACAAGAGACAGTATTGACCGTAGTTTAGGAAAATGCACTCCCCTAGTTGGTTCCCATGCTTTGTTCAGGTTTGTTTCCGCCTTTTCTTTTGTAAAATATCTTTACATTGATACAAATTAAAACAAAAAAAAGAAGGAATTTCCCTCTCAAAGGTTGTTAATTGCAGAGTTATCTTCCTGCTCACTGGCTGTATTTAGGGCTGGTCTCTAGACAGAAAAATTACTCTCCTGCAAATAACCGCTGGGGTTTCAGGGACCTTGATGCAATTTCTGGCACCTCTGTGCACGCCACCCCCTTCCTCTCCTGGCAATCTTTACCAGCAATCCCCTTTCATTTAAAGCAGGACTCCCAGAGGACAGCGGGACACAGAGGTGATGATTTAATGCTTCGTGTTTGAGGCACGCTTCATCCCTGGCCTTACAGGCAACACAAGACTACATCTGATCAGGAGCTACAGTACATGATTCTCAGAGACTGAAGGAAAGGATGAAAAAACTTGTGCCAGACTTCCCCAGGAAAAGCATCCAATCAGAATAAAACAACCCTACAACTTCAAAGAACACCTTCATATTCAGTCATTACTTCCTTTGAGTGAATCAAGTGTCGTCTCACAAGAAAGTTAACATCCACTTAACAATTCAAATCAATGGCTGTCAAGAAATCAGCGTGTTTTGCCAAATTCATATCAATTAAAAAAGTCACCTCACAGCAAAGACAGCAGCATCTCTTTGATGTCTCATTTTAAGATGCGACGAGACTCAGGGGAGTTGTAAATACGAATAAAAACCAAAAAGGAGGCATTCTGCACTGACCACTTAAAATGATGTCTCAAGATTTTTTTGCTTTTAGAAATGATGGACTGTATTTATAGCTTTTAAAACTTGGGAAACATAACTGAAGGCTCATCTGGAGGTTAGAGAGAGTTCATCCTGATGGCCTCGGAGTTTAAGGTGCCAACAACAGGGTCATTCCCTGCTTGTTGCCCACTCTTCGATCAAGGCAAAGCACTATGGAAGTCCATATCTGCCAGTGTGATGGACCGAAAAGATCCTGTGAATCGTTATAATTAAAAACTTTCTCAACATGATGACTTGGTATCCCAAAATAATGATTTACTTAACTCAAAAAACAACTTACTTATCTCAAAATAACATACTTATCTCAAAATAACGTCTTACTTATTTCAAAGTAATGGCTTACGTATCTCAAAATAACTCATTTAAAAATAATATAATGACTCACTTATCTCAAGACAATGACTTTCCTATCTCATAATAATGACTTACTTATCTCAAAATAATGACTTACTTATCTCAAAAAACTACTTAGTTATTTTAAAATAATGACTTGCTTATCTCAAAATAACTTACTTATCTCAAAATACCAACTTATTTAGGAATAATATAATAACTCGTTTATCTCAAGACAATGGCTTTCCTATCTCATGATAATGACTTACCTATCTTAAAATAATAACTTACTTATCTTAAAATAACCACTTAATTATCTCAAAATAACGACTTACTTATCTTAAAATAACAACTTACTTATCTCAAAAAAAGACTTACTTATCTCAAAATAACGACTTACTGATCTCAAAAAAAATACTTATTTATCTCAAAATAATGACTTAATTATCTCAAATAACAACTTACTTATCTAAAAAACACGACTTACTTATCTCAAAATAATGACTTACTTTTAAAAAACGTGACTTCCTTATCTCAAAATAACGACTTACTTATTTCAAAGTAATGACTTACGTATCTCAAAATAACGACTTATTTAAAAATAATGACTTACTCGTCTTAAAATAAGGACTTGCGCATCTCAAAACGACAAGCATGTCAGGATTTTCTCATCTCAAATAACTAATCTTGAAAAATTATTTTCTTATCCCAAAATAATAAGTTCACTAATAAGAAACACATTTTTTCAAATAATGGAACAAGCCTTCTCAAAATAATGGGTCAGTATTGTTTCTCATTATTTTGATTTACCACCTCATTATCTCAACAAGGTTTCTCATTATAATAACTTAAAGGATCTTTTTTTAAATCACGCTGGCAGAAATGGAAATGGTCTTTCAAATGAAATGCTCAAGAAACTTATTTTTTTAAAAAAGTTCTAAAAATGAATCCCAGTCCTGGGAAAACCTCTACAGATCCAAACAGATCCTACAAATATTCCTGTGAGACAATCTGGGCAACATAAACTCCCAGAGTTAAGCATTAAGTGTGTTAGTTACCTGTCTGGTTTGGGGTCCCAGTCTCACCGCCCACGCTGCCGTTCTCCTGCTGGGCTGACAGGGTTTTCAGGATAACGTGGGTGGCCCCGAGACGAGGCAATGTGACGTGGGTCAAGTGGGGGAGAGAATGCTTCTTTGCAAACAACTGGCTGGTTTCCCGCCGCTTGCGCAGGAAGCCGCCCTCCGGGAACAGCACTATCCACTTCCTGTCGCGGCTGTGATAGTATTTGTCTAGGTGATCTTTCAGGTAGATCAGCTGCTTGTCTCGGTGAGCTTTACCCTGAGGAATGAAAAGGGAATACGGTGAGAAAATAAACAATGCAAGCATCATAGTTAAATCTGTTTAAGTCCTAAACAGGTGATACAGTTATGGCAGCCTCAGTAGATTCAAACCACCTGCACAAAACTAGGTGACAACATTCAAAACAAGAGCAATTATCTCCAACAGTTGGTACCTTTCTACATTTCCCCAAAGGACACAAAATGATTGAGGCTAAGTGCTAAAATTCATTAAGAAGATAGATGTTTTTGTCAGCATACAAACAACCACACAAATAAAAACAGGCAAACACAAATCACAAGTTAGAGTCAGAAACGCTGCAGAGCACTCAGAGCAGCATTAATGGCACCACTGAAATGGATGCAAAACATGATGGCCTTGACAACATTAAGAGCATTAGCAGTGACGGGACGAAGAGGAACGGGATTGATTTTTAGTTAGGCCCCGGTCAAAAGCCATTTTAAATGCATTAGCATAGCCGGGCTGGACTCTGTATGTGTCATGTGAGCGCACATGCAGCTGTGCGTAGTAAAAGTGCTTACAACACAATGAAAAAGGCTAAATATAAAGTGAAGTGAGGAGACTTGTAACTGCAGCTGCAAAGACTCTGATTCTCAGAGAGAAACAGGCATTCACAAACCTATACATGACCTTCAGACTGCTCTGTGGTTTCAATGCGGCTACAGGAGCATCATGAATGGAAGGAAATGCACTCCACAATGTTGCTGTGCAGTCAGACTGTCTCTACGGTGGGAAAGAGGAGAGCTTCTCTCCTGTCAGAGTGATATCTTTTTTCCCACAAATGAATAATCTTTGAATTTGGACTTGGTTGAATTTGTCTGAATCATCTGATGGTTTATTTATAGCTGAAGGTCTTTATATTCGGCCTGCTGTCCGTCAAGTAGGGCTGCCCCCTAATGGTCGACCAAACGTCAGTCGACCATAAAGGTCATTAGTCAGCAAGATGTCATTGGTCGCTTAGTCACAGAAAAAACAAAGGTAAAACTCTATTAGGAGCTGCACCTTGTCAAAATAAATCAAAACTTGTATGACTGGATCATGTGGGACTTTAATTTGAAAGGACAGACACAGGAAGAGGCCCCGGTCCACAGTCAGACAGGAGCCACGTTACAAACCAATCACAGCCGACAGATATCTTTCCTGTCTTCTGTAAATATACAGACTGATAAATACAGAAAAGTTGATCATGTTAGTGCAGGGCTACCCAGAGCTTTACATCTGTCCCACTGAAAATAGGCACTGATACACACTTACAAAGAGTGCCTGGAAGAAGATCAGCTCCACACTCAGGGTTTCAGGTAAATAGGCTATATAGTGCTTGTTAAGGTTGCTTAGTAACCTCAGACCCAACCTGCTGCCACGCACTTGAAAACCCTAATTTCCAGGGCTGGTACCTGCAGTTATTCCACAGGCTAGTTAATAACATGTCGGGCAGGAAATCCAAAGTGTGGGATCATTTTGAGAAGGTGAAGGACCAACACAAGGTGATATGTAAACTCATCTTCATTGGTAGACTATAAACATGACGTATATTGTAAGTTATCTTGAGAAAGTTTCTCATTATAATGACTTACTATCACTGCTGTAAAGGAATAAAATATTTTAAATTTTTTTTTAAATACCTTCAATACAGTATCTGCTATGGCAAATTAGCTAATGATTTTAGTTCCACAGTATCTGAGCATTTGATCTCCGCTATGTATACAGTTCCCAGAAGGGGAATCAGAGCAGTCATTACCCAGGGACGAGGATCCTGCGGCCAGTTGTGTCCCCCACTGCTACACGCAGGACGTCAGTCTGACCTGCTGTCTTTCTCCTGGAGCTTACACCATAGTGCCATCCACCTATCAGCCCGACTGCGCAGCAAACTTCACCCTCAGCCTGGCTCGCAGAATACACAGGTTGGCTCCATTCTTCTGTCTACTGCAGTAATAGCAGCAGCTTTAAATATTATTATTATTATATCATTGTTAGGAATAATTATGGATGTGTGTCTCTTTCAGGAAAGTGGTGAAAAGCCAGGAGAGTCTGGGCAGAGCCATTCAAGAGGTGAGTTAATTGAGGTAACTTAGTATTATGTTGTAGTAAGTGCGGAAGAAACAACTTGATTACACTAGCTGACGGTCTTCTTTATTCACCAGGTGATTACACCACCCATATTCTCTACAATATGTATTATTATTACAATAAGCCAGAATCTTTTTCAGTTACACAAAGAGATGACACAGAGATGGCCAAAGGATGCTGCATTTTCAACAGAGAAATTTCAAAATAAAAGTGCACAAGCAGAAAGATTTAAGCTTTAAACCATTAATGAAAAAACATAATCTACAGTTAAATATTTATAAGTGTTATGTTCAACTGTGGCAAAGAAACTTTGTTGTCACAACCTGTGCCTCTCAGGCAGCACGTCCTCTCACCTTCAACAAAGCTCAACAAATCCAATGGTTATGTTTCTGCAGCCTGACGGCTCGTCCTGCCTCCAGGACAATTCAGGGGAAGAACTTCCCTTATTCTTACCTTAAACCTATATTTTTAAGCCTGATTGTGGTTGTGGGATGGCAGCACTGAATGATCGCTCTATTTTCCTTTTGTTTCTTCCTGGGCGGCAGATCTCTCACATCTCTTTGATGCAAAGCTAGTTCTCTGGGACTGTTGCTGCTCCACTGACGTCGGCTCACCTCCCGGTGCCTCTTGGCCCATGATGAAAGAACCAGTTCTCCCATCCACCATCACCATGGAGGCTGTGTGTATGTGTATGCGTATGTATGTGTACCACCAGTGGCTGAGAAGGCAGGCGGGCAGATTTAGTGGGAATGTGTGTGTCGGGAATCCTGGAAACCCCTTTATCCTGAACTGCTGAGGCTCAGGGCTGATGGGCAGCCACACACTCATCGGCGATTAGGACATCAGAGGTTGTCGGTGGGCTGGGCTGCTAATGAAGTATGACGGGACTGGCTGGTGTAAACAAACAGCCGCCATTGAAGAGGGCCGCCGCTGCTCTTGCTCATTCACTCACTGGTGCGCCTGCCGGCCCGGAACAAAGGGCCCTCTCATGAAGGTCCTCACAGAGGCACAGGGGGCAAGGGGCGAGGGGATGGTCTCCGACGGCAGAGCCAACCAAACCACACCACACCATACCGTGCCATACCATGCCAGAGCTTCTCTCCCATCCCTCACCCCCAGACACCGCTCCTTACCTAGCCTGCATTGTTTGTCTCTAGACAGAGACAACAGGGTTTCCTCAGTCCCCTGTCCCCAAACATGCTCATCACCCGGACTAACACTGAAGTCAGGCTGGACCCTAAAGCAGTCCACTTTGTTCCTGACTCCATCCTCACCCCCACAGCTCCCTTTTTGTCCCTCCAGACTCGGTCCACAGCTCGGCCTGGACCTGAACAGAGCCATAGTTTGAAGTCGCCGCAAGAACAGATGACAAGCGGACGGGTGGAAGGGATGAAACGAGGGATGCGGCACATCAGAGGAGGCCGGTTCATATGAAGAAGCCGCTGTTTTTTTTTTGTGTTGGGGCTGTGTATGTGTGGTGGTGGTGTACGCCTGCTGGAAGCCATGTCTGTGTGTGGAAGTCACAGGGTTTCTGATTATTTATTGGAGCCAGAGACTTTAACAAAGCTATAATTAACTGATTAGAGAGGTACTGAGCTGTGTATTTATGATGTTTGGAGTGAGATGGGATGAATAAAATATGAAAACATAACATGGTGCTGATGTGTCTTGTATATTTATCTGATTTTGGATTCAAATATTTACATATTTGCATCATGCATGTTTCCAGTGAGTATAAAACGAATGCATTTAATCAAACAGAGATGAACAAGTGTCACCCGCACGTTCATAACCACGACAGACACACGGCGTGCGCGTACACGTGCGTCCACTGTGCGCGCTGCCGTTCCTGCGGAATTCAGGAGGCTGTGGTCGGACTCCGAGAGGCTCCTACCTAGAAAATAATGAACAACAAATTTGACGCGTGAGTAATCAAAGTTTCTGTGTAATATCTGCCAGAGAGTGGGCCCACCGTTGGGACTGCAGATTCACGGGGGATAGCGGCGTTAATGAAAGCTGTTGCATGTTAAAAAAAAATATGAGAGAGGTGTGTCAGCTTCATTGCATGGTCCTGCATGCTGTGTGTAACGTTAGACTTATATATCCACATGAGAGTGAGGTCCACATACACGCACGCGCACATACGCACACACAGGTGCATTTGAAACGAAGGGAAGCCACAACAGTGATTAATAGTGTTTTATAATAGGAATTGTGCTGTGTTGCTAGCTTTAGCTTAGCCTGGCGGAAGGCGGACAGGCCCCGAATCCTCGGTGTGGTAGTTGTTGCGAGGCGAGGGAAGGTGCGCGCAGTCTCGGCTTAAATTAGACTCCCGTGTCCCTAAAATACGGCTAGTTAGCTTGCAGTGCATTGCAGGATATTCATGGTCAGAGTAGTTTAAGTGCAGAAGTAAACGTGTACGTGATAAACAGCCGACATTTTTGTAGTTTATTGGTTAAAAGCACACTCAGTTGACAGTTTGTTAGGCCACCTAGCTAAAACAAATGAAGTACGATGCAGCAGCCATGTAGTGACTCATATCGTGAGGACGGTTATGTTTAGGGTTTTTTAGTGTCTCTAATATTTTTTCTAAAAGAATAAAAGAGGGCACGCTGAATATTAGGTACTGACTCTAAAATACAGTACAGTTCAACAGCACCACAAACAGCAACCTCCAAAATGACCATTAAGTTTGACTTAATGCCTCTCTAAACCAGTTTGAACTCAACTGGAACTTTCTTAATGTTGTGTAGATAATAAGTTTTAATGTCCATGGTGTACAATTTGGGTTGATTTTGTGGCAGCTAGTGGTAGATCGTAGATTGCAACCAGCTAAAACTTCTCCTGGTTAGAATTCCTTCAGTGTTCATTGTTCAGGAAGTTTTTACAGGAAGCTGAATTACCCGCAGAGGTTTCTTTCTCCCCAAAGCAAACAGATCAGGTGATTCAAACCAGTAAAAACTAGGGATGGGGGCAAAAAATCGATACAGCATAGTCTCGCGATATTTTTGTGTGGCAATATCGCATCGTAACTTTAGGCAGCCTACAAGAATAATAATACAATGAACTGCTTAGATACATTTTGCTGCTGCAATAAAAATGGCAGGTGAACAGACTGAAAACTTAATCCGATAAAATGAAATAGATATTGACAGGTTTTTCCTTTCGGGATATAATTTACAATGGGGAAAAAAGGTAATAAATCGCATTATATTGCAGTATATTTTATCGCAATGCTCAGCATATTGCAACATATTTAAAATTGCAATAATATTGTATCGTGACTTAAGTGTTGTGATGATATCTTATCGTGGATTCTCTGGTGATTACCACCCCTAGTAAAACTCTAAATAACATTTCAAATTAGTGTGTCTCCTGCTGTGTTTGGCACCTTGTAGACAGCCCGCTTGCACAGCATCTGCAAATTTGTGCTCACATTTTCTCTAAAAACATAAAGTGCTGACCTTAATTCTGATCCAGAAGTTCAGAAGGGTTTTACCTCCTCCTCCTTCCTCTCTCCAAAACAAACTACCTGGTGATTTAAACTGGTAAAAATGCTGAATAAATCAGTTTCATGCTACACATCGGTTTCTCTAACACTGTATGGCATGTCAGAGACCGGCCACTAACCTAGCACCTGCTAATGTGTTCTCACCTTTTTACTGTTATAATTTAAGATCCAGACATTCAGGAGATGTTCACAGAGAGCCGAATTATCCGCAAAGATCTCTTCCTCTCCAAAGTAAATTGATCTGGTGTTTTAACTGGTAAAAACACTAAATAAAGCAGTTCCCACTTAAAAATCAGCATTTTTCTGACGCTCTTGTCACAGAGGGGCTGCTATCTACTATGGCTGATGTGAAAATGCAAATGTCCCTGTCTGGAGCCGTTGTTTTGTTTATCTGTTCTTGGTTACTGTAGAAACATAGTGCGATCTCTGTGAATGCAGAACCACTCCCTAAGTAGATATACAGTATATGGCTCATTCTAAGGTCTCAAAAAAAGGTATTAAAACCTCACAACGATTGTTATTTATCTTATACACTGAAGAAAACACACTTAGTATATTGTATTACTTTTCTACCAATATATCCCCCAAACCCTACACACTGGACCTTTTAATAATAAGTTTATTTATATAGCACCTTTCAAGAACAAACTGAACATAGTGCCTCACAACAAGGAACAAAATGGCATGTAAAAGACAAAACAGCAGACAGGAAAACACAGACATCATGCTTAAACACAGAAGACATAAAAACTAACCAAAAGCAAGAATAAACAAATTGAGCTGCTTTTTAAAATGTCCAGAGTGTCCTAAACTTAGGAGCTTCAGCTTCAGAAGCATAGTCTCCATTTGTCTTGAGCCTGGCATGAAGAATAACCAACAAACCGTGATCAGAGGACCTCAGTGACCTGCTGCTCATGAAGGGCTGCAGTAGTTCTTTAATGTAGGCGGGTGCCGGACCACGCGAGGCTCTAAATGTGATCACAAGAATCTTGAACTGGATTCTGATTTTAATCGGAAACCAGTGTAAAGAAATAAAAATGGGCATAGCATGAGACCTTTTGGAGGAGTTGGTCAAAAGCTTTGCAGCAGCACTTTGCATCACTCGTAGGCAATTTAGGGAAGTCTTGCTATGACGGGAAAAGGGAATTGTAGTAGCCAAGATGGGAGGAAACAATGAATAATCATCTCGCCTGAGTTTAGCAACTCACTTCAACTGGTAGAAACTGGAGCAAACTCAACAGTTAACATGCTGGTGAAGACTTCAAGCCTGGTCCATATTGGACTGCATTAGCTTTAGCATAATTACCTGTCAAAATTTGAATGAAGTCAATGGGTTTGTTTTGCTGCCTGTGTTTCAAATCCAGTCTGAAAGATGATGACAGTGGAGACCACGACCAGGACCAAGGCTCACCGAAAGACAGTGAGAAGGAAAAAACTGAAGACGAGGAAAAGGAACAGAACACCTCCAAGAAAAAGGTCAGAGTGTTAACAAATGACTCGTGTGGGTGAAGCTTCCAGTTGGCTAAATCGCTTTCTTTTTTTCCTGCAGATGGTGGTGCCAGGGGCAGGAGAGCATCCTCTTCAATACAACTATACCTTCTGGTACTCCAGACGCACTCCAGGGAGACCGGCCAGTACTCAGAGCTACGAGCAGAACATTAAACAGATTGGCAGCTTCGCCTCGGTAATGCTTACTACACACTATCAGACTTTAAAAATACTTTTAAAAGACTGAAGTCTGACACCCTATGACATTTTAAAAAGACTGCGAATCACTATTTGCAAGCTACAACTAGATTCCTTTTGAGATTATTTCCCATCGTGCTCCTTGTGGAGCCAAACACCCTTTAAGAGATATGACATATTAAAAAAAACACAAAAAAAGGCATCTTATGCAGACAGTATTCATGTCTATTTGGCACCAATATAATCCTTAAAGATCAAATGTATGAACTTAACATTTTGAATTATGGTGCCTCAATGCGCTACCAGCCCCTGGTCAGTCAGCTGTGCTTTTCTAGTAGGAGGAAGCTGTGGTAATGAGAGGTGAACCATTTCAAAAAGTAAGAGTTCTCACTAAAATAAATGCGGTCTGGTGGATTAGATACACGCTACATTAAAGTCAGACACTTGCTCAGTCCACAACTCCACCAGTTTCTCCTCCTTTACCACAGTCCAAGAGAATCGAGACCACACGCTTGCTCCTCCCCAGAGTATCCTCCACGTTTACTGTCTACTGTCTGTTTGCTGCTTCCTGTTTGGTGCCAAGAGAGCGCAGATGTTGGTTGTTGCGGTGCTCACATTGTTGAACTTCACTATTTGCATGAGCTGAGACTAAAGACCTACTATAATACTAAACATTGAG
>JAPZEB010000010.1:20619474-20629718 GCA_029783705.1 Chaetodon striatus
AGGTAACGTTACATAATTTGGCTCTGTTACAGCTCACATAAAACAACTGTAATACTAAACACATTTTCCAAACAAATAAAACATGCTAACATCATTAGCCCAAGCCTATGGCATTTTACATTGTATAAATTAGCCTAGCGATGAGCGCAGATTTCCTCTGCTAATATAAAGCCAAGATAAATCCCAAAGTATAAATCCCTGACAGATAAATCACACACAAGACTTAAAATGTTATTTTTGCTTTACTGTATTCACAATTTATTGTTTCTTATCTGTAAAACTAAAGTGAATAAAAGCTTTGTTTCCACTGAGGGAAATGGTTTCAGCTTAAAAAAACAGACAGGAGATCTGCATCACTGCAAAGTGTAGTTACATTTCTGGGAAGGTGCACGTCAGGCTACAGGGTAGGATGTTAGAATTAGATGTAACACTTGTGCATCTATTTGTTCTTTTTTTTAGGTGGCATTAATTTATATTTAGAAGAGACCCCAGCAGGACCTAGACAAATATCACAGTGTGAATATCCTCAGTTTGGACCTTGGATCCTGTTCACACTTTGTTTAAATTGCATCTTGGGTGATTGGATCACATGTGGAGAATGCTAAATACAAGTGTAAACAACCACAAAGACACATTGCGATGCAATCACTCAAACCACTTGGTGGTCTGGGATGCATTTGACGACATGTCTTTTGTAATGTAAACGCTAATGCGGCCTGATTTAAGTCAACAATGCAGGACTTGGTGGTTGTTTTGGTAACAGCACACTATGTTCTATAACCTGCTTATTTAAGGACGGGCTGGAAGAAGTGTTGCATGCCGTCCTTCGTTTTGCTCTATGGAAGGAGACAGCGATATCTGTAGCTGTACTGACACAACAGCACACATGACCAGCAAGTAGCTAGCAAGAGTGTGGATGATAACTGCGCACTGGGCCCTTTGACCTTACAGCGAAAATGCTGTAACGAAATCTGAACACGAGTGGTCAGCTCAGCTATTGAAGCAAATTACACACAGCATAAACTGAGACCGTCCATTGGAGTTCGGATCACCAAAGTTAAAACCAAGTGTAAACAGGGTAAAAGAGGCTTTGAATCACACAGTATTATTATAAGTTTAAATTTGTGACTACTGGTTTTGTATCAGCTCACGGACACATCCAAAAATTTTGAGAGAGAGCCACACATCATTAATGTTTAATGATATTTACTCTTGACATGATCTTCAATAGGACTCTACTTTACATTAAATCAGTGAACGCTTGCCCCTGTTAATAATTCTCAGCGATACAGTGCTCCTACTTAACAAGCCCTTTTAACCCGACAATGACCAGCGTCTCTATCAGCACCCACAGGAGTGGATCCTCCGACAGCCCTCTGCCCTCTCATCCCTGATTTACACTGTCAGGCCTCAGAGCATAAAGGCTACTTTACTAACCATTCATCTGTGTCTTATTGTTGATGGGATACACACAGGAGCTGCAACAAAGGAGGAAACATGGCTGCGAGATGAGGGGTGGCAACAATAGCTCTCCTGGAGAACACATGAGCTGCCTTTGCAATTCAAACGCACTTCGACAGCTCTGCATATTAACAGAGACCCAAAGAGGTGAGAAGATTCAGCCGGGGCTGCAATAGTTTGCTGGGAATCCCCACCGTTCTGGGCGGGTCTGACTGGCTCCCGCTCTGTGTAATGCAAATGTTGCATCAGTCAGGCCTTAGGGTGCAGAGTGAGTGAGCGTTTCCTCCTCTATGGGGCAGTTAATGTTAGGATGGCTGGCAGATAGAAATGAATCAGAACGGTTTTCTATATACCAAGTTGCACATATAATTAGGCAAGAACATGACGCCTACACAATACCAGGCAGCTGTAACATACAGGACTGACTGGTGTATGAGGAAATATTAAAGGGACAGTTCACCCCCAAATAAAAAAATACATACTTTGTTCTCTTAATTGTAGTGCTATTTGTCAATCTAGATTGTTTTGGTTTGAGTTGCTGAGTGTTGGAGATATCGGCCGCAGAGATGTCTGCCTTTTCTTGAATATAACTGAACTAGATGGCACTCAGCTTGTGGTGCTCAAAGCACTAATAAAATACATTTAAAAAACTCAACAGCGATGTCTCTTTCCAGAAATCATGACCTGGTTACTCAAGATAACAAGCAGTTTCATGTAGGAACCATTTTCTTTCTACTGAGCTACATCCAGCAAACGGATCACCACGTGGAAGAAAGCGTACATCTACTGCTTGCTCACCTAGCACCAGTGAGCTAGCTAACGTTACAGCTCATCCGAGGAGGACGCCATTAATGTTTACATCTCACGCTGTCATGAACACAAGCCTCTCGTCCATGGGTAGATGCATGCTTCCTCATGTGCGGTGATACAGTTGACAGGTGTAGTTCAGTAGAAATAGACCGTAGAGATGTCTGCCTTCTCCTCTATAATCTACTACAATCACTCTGCGCTCAGCTTGTGGTCCTCAAAGCCCTGAAAAAGTACATTTGAAAAACTCAACAGCAATGTCTTTTTCCAGAAATCATGACCCAGTTACTAAAGACAATCCAGACCTCGATGTGAGCAGTTTCATGCAGGAACTATTTTCTTTCTATCTAACCACATGCATCCAACGTATCACCACACAGAAGGGAGCAGGCAACTCACACCAAAGCAATCTATATTAATAAATAGCACCACAGGTAAGACAAAAAAACATGTATTTCTGATTTTGAGGTGAACTGCCCCTTTAAGGAACCTCAGAGCCAGACAAGATTTGTGTAGAGCCAAAGATTTTTATATCTGAAAAGTTCACCTGATTTTGAAAAAGCAGCACAACTTGCAGTCTGGGGCCTATTTTGTTATTGGGAGTTGTAGTTTTCTTATTTCAATCCATAATGCCATTCCTGCTGTACACAACATGATGTCACACTGTGATTGGAGATGATAAATGTCAGGTGTTGATGTCAGCCCCTCAGAATCAAAGAGCAACTCATGCAAAGAAAAATTAAACCTAGCACAAGCTGGTATCACAATTTCTTACCTACACAGCAGCTTAAAAAGACCAGAATACAACACAGTGAGCTCTAATTTTTTTCTCTACTCTAAAAACTCCCGTCCTTGCTCTTTCTGCTGCTCTGTCTGTGTATACAAAAAGGATAAAAGTATCAAGGTCATTCACACTCGCTGGGGTTAGTCAAAAGCCATTCTGGGAACTGAAGGAAGTCATTACACAAACTACGAGTACACAAAGACAGCTGTGGGGAAAAAATCTAATCATTTTTTTCTCTTTAGGAGCATCAGCCTTGGTGCCGTCTGTGTCAGTGTGAAAAGGATAGTGAGGAGTAGTCCAGCATACAGTATGGTCACAGTCACGAGCAGGGCTCAATGTGATGGGTTCTAGGGCTGCAAAATGTAAGGCAAATGTGTCATAACTTTTAAATACTGCGATAATGATATTTCCTGCAAATAAATAAACAGATACTAAAGTGAATCTGTTTCTGCTGCTTTCAGTATACTGCAAACACACAACATTTCTTGTTGAATTAGATTTGGGGTTGTCATGAATCCGGAAAAAGCAACAAAAAAAAGGGCATAGTTTGAAAATACGCCCTCCTCCTTCAGCTCCCCCCTCTCCTCTCTGTCCTAAGCCCCTCCCACCAGACGACCACAGGCATATGCACGCGCTTCATACAGTAACCCAATGTCTCCAATATATTGATTTAGTTAATCATATGTCACTGTACAGTTGCCTGCAGCGCATTCACTCAGCTCCTTGCCTTACTCTCTCTGTTTGTCAGACCACAAATGAGACAAGAATTAGCAAGCTAACTACCCCACGGTCCCTCTGCCTCATTCCCTGCTGCTGTGCAGTGCTTTGCAGGCAGAAGAGCAGAAGCAGCTCGGAAGATGAACTTCTAGTCGACACCTTTGGAAGCTCAGATTTGGTCAGTGCAAACCCCACAGCAATGGATGTCACAGCAGAATGGTAGCCAGCAGCAGTGCTGGGTCTATCCTGGGTGATGGCAGCAACAGAAAGTTTGCTGATCCATCAGGAAGTTGGGGCTGTCTGTTCTTAAGGAGCTGGGATTTGCACTGGCTAGATTTGGGTTGCTGCAGCCGCTAACTGGAGGTCGGACACCTGAGCTGTTGCCGACTCTCCTCTCTGAAAGGTGGTCTGGAAGAAATGCTGTGATTTGAGGCTCTCGCTAACATTAGCTACATAAACGTAAATTTGAAGCCTCAGCTGTGTGCCTTTGGCTCTGGTTAGCAGAATGCTAAACTATTAGCAGCATTTTCTGTCCATCTCTGAAACACTTGCCAATACTGACACGTTTTATTTTGTGTATCATCAGACTCTCTTTTTGATAAGGTGTTTTCCTTTTTTGGGATGCTTTAGTCAGTTGTCGCCAATGCTGAAATACCAACTTCCTCCACAGGACTCTTCACCATTGAATCAGGCTTTCACCATCTGAAGGGACATGCACACACATTTGCATTTGTACAACAGCCAATAGGAACGTCCTCTCTCTGAAACGACCTGCGATTGGCCAAAGTCTCCCGTCACAGACTAGATTTTCTAAAGCCTGAAAACAGAGCTAAGCAAAGGTCAAGAAGTCGAGTTTTCTCAGTCCACTTAATTTACAATATGCTCAATTTTTTTTATATTTTGACACCAAAATAAATCCACTTAAAAAAAAAGAAAGGAAATTATTATCCAACACTGTATTGTTGAACAAGCTGAACACTGGACTGAACAAGTAGGGCACCAATAAAAGAGAACGACTGTTACAGTTTAAAGTGCAGTTTTCTACTGATACTCTCTTTCAACTAACTGTTTGTCGCCCGAGTTCATATCTCGCTGACGATAAAAAAAGATATATTGTACACTCCTAATGGGTTCAGCTTGAAAATGGATTGAAGCAATCATGCTACAGAATAAAGTGACAGGGGATCCATCCGTGCAACACATAACACAACTGGGATGCTCAAAGAGCAATACATTTAACAGCCTGCCTGTATAGCATTATTGTGAAGACCTCGCTGTGGGCGTTATGGCCTTAAAATACTATTGTGATGTTGCATGGTATTTTTGCAGCAACAATATTAATGTGTGGTGAGTTTTTCCTCACACATCCTCTCCTGGAAATGACTGACTGAGCCTATTTGACTCTACTTTTCCATACCACACAACACCAGCTATCCGAGGCTGTTGCTAAGAGATGTGACATCTGAAGTGCATCTTCAAGGAAGGCTTTTATTGATCGTTCCACTCTCTAACAAAATCATCAACAGGAACTGAGAACATTCTTAATTACCAAGTTATACAAGGCCTACAATTTCAGGATCAATTTACTTGAGCAGATAACAGGTTTCTCGAAATAAAACAGCTAAAATCTGTTCGTCGTGTCAACTTTATACCACGTGGGCAGATATCCAAATACAGCAGGCCTTTTATGTTAAAAATGGTGCAATTATATGTAAGTGCAGACTCCGCTGAATGAGCTGTATGATCTGCTGTCTTGAAGCATTTCAAGCAACCTGTCAGATTAACCGTTTCTGCATGAGTCACAGTAAAAGGCCAACTCATTTTCTTGACAGGACAGTTTCTGATGACAAAAGGTTGCAGGCTGGTTTCATTCCACCTTGAAATTCAACCCACTGTGCCTGCTGCTAGCTATTCAGCATGTTCAGAATGAGATTTAGTCATGTAATGCTAATGCACAACTTAGTCATTCAACAGTTCATTAGCAGATATTAGAGAACATACTCCACCGCTGCACTCGAATAGGTTGAATTTGAGGTTATGAAATGTTGTTTGAGGCATGAATTGACTACAATGTTACTCATTGTTCATTCTACCTTTTCTAATGCACTTTGACACACTGTCTGCGCTGCAGTCTTTTGAATCTCCTCACAAGGAGCTCTCCGCCAGGTTACAGAAAGTGATTTTAAAAAATGTGATGGAGGAGGATGAGTTGTTGGCATGTTCAATTTAGGCCTTTGTTTCACCTCCTGCTCTCCGGAGAATAAACTCAACCGTCACGAGAGCAGGAAATCAAGAGCATACCTCTAGAAAAATGACACATCTGTGACACCTGACAGGGGTGTGCGGGGTGTATGTACCCTGAGGGCAATGTCATTTCATAAGGAGCATGCCTTCATGCTGGCTGAAGTCCCCATTGTTGCGGGAGACGAGCGTAAATGATATCAGAGAGATGGGTCATCTGTCAGATAGAATACATTAGGGAAATTGTCTTTGAGAGATGACACAGTTAGCGCAGCAGGATGACAGCCACGCTGCAGGCACACCGTCTAATCCGGTATAGGTGGTCAGCTAAACGGTGTACCGCTGACCTTGCCGCCCATTGCTACTCTTGTTCTCCCTCTCTAGAGGAGGAGAGGGGATGTGGCGAGCCATCACACCTCCTCCTTCACAAAGGCACCTGAGTGTGGTCAGAGAGTAAAGAGTCCCCAAAAAATATAAGACCTGTGTGGACAACCATGGCGGGAAGGGGAGATTTTCATTAATGATTAAGCCTTTCTGGTTACTGTGTCAACAGAGACGATCCACAGAGTGAAAATTAGAGGCTCTTGCTTTCACAATAACCTTTGTCTCCAGTGACGAGGGAGCAATGGGTCTACAAAAAGCAGCAGTAATCATGATTAAAGGTAGGCCGGTACTAGCTTACTGCAGATACTTTATTATAGCTGTATAGGTTAGGGATAGGGTTACTGCAGACCAGATAAGCCAAAGATTGTCTCAGTTTGTGCATGAGAGCACTGAGCAGTTTATTGTTTAACTGTGAAATGTCCTGCTCAGTACACACTTTAGCAGAGACTTTTACTGTGAGGTTCAATGTCAGTGTTGTGCTAGCACTAGAGGAATCACCAAAGTCAGCAGGACTGATCCTCTGGGCACCGTAAATGTCTGTAAAAAATGTTTTCTATCAGTCCACTGGGGCTGTGTATTGGCAAGAATCTGGCCGTGAGATATGTATCATAATACAGGGGTTACGATTCAATATAAACAATGAGCGAGGTGATATATTGTGATTTTTGTGAAAACTGTCAATGCTATTGGTGTGTCCTTTATGGTGCTGCCTTTTTCACTGGTCCATGTTCTTTGCGTTTACACCAGCGATGTATAGCTCGGAGTGGAGGGGTCAAATGGCTTAACTACAAGGATTACAACACCGAGAAATCTAGCAGTCGGGGTTTTAAACACAACACAAAACAAACCAGTGCTATGAGTCTTTGCAGGTTAACTATTAATCAAAAATCAACAGAGGGTTTTCCAGAATTGATACAGTATCACAAAACATAATATCACAATACTGAAGTCTATCAGTATTTTCCTGCAACCCTACAATCCATCCAACTGTTGTTGAGATGTTTCAGTGTGGAAACTTAGAGCCAAGATACTAGTGTGGCTAAAAAACAGGCTGATGTATCATTTAGGGATGTTCCTAATGACTCACTTCTTTGACGTTTAAATTCAAGTTTAAATTAAGGCTAGTCTAAAAGTAAGAAAACACTCAGTCAAAATTAAGCACAATTTATTCTTTAAGGTTAGACATAGTCTAGTGTTCAAGAGCCATTTGGAAGGTGAATCACATTTTTAATAATAAAATCATATTTTAAATGCTGCTGATATGCGTGGCACTTTGCGCTGTGTATTATAAACATGGTACATTATCCTACAGAACATGACAACGACTCACCAAATAAAAGTTAAAAATAACATAAAATCAATTTTCTTAAATAAGACTAGGGCTGGAGGATATGGCTTAGAAATAATATCCCAATATTTTAAGGCTATATCGCAATACACGATATGTATCTTAGTATCTTGAAATCTCCTCTAAAGTACTGTAGACTACTGAAATACAAAGCTAGAAAATGAACCGTAGCTAACGTCATAACAAAGTTAAATAAAGTATTGCTGCACTTAAATAAATCAAAGCAGAACCACCAGTGCTTTTATTTTGAAGAATCTGGCTCATCTTGCGTTGAGGTTTTTGTCGTGAACTTTAACCCTCTGGTCAATAGCTGTTGTTAGTGGTTAGCAGAAAGTTAAACTGTTACCCCGGCACTGTTGAACATGAGGATTTATTCACTGTGAGCAAACTAACAGCTCTCCAGTTCATACATTTATAATATCTGCAAATGCACTGGTGCTCCATGGTCACAAAATGTGACTCAATAGCTGTGAGTGCATGCGATGCATTTTGTGTGTGAGTCTTTCTTTTTGTGTGCGTGTCTGTGAGAAGGAGAGAGTCACAGCAAAGAGTGAAACCGAAACACCAAACAGAGTCTCACGCCAGTGGCTTACAAAAAAAAAAAAAGATCTGATAGTTTATATTCAGTGTTTGCGATATGGTCATTTAATGCTCCCTACGTGGAACAAGCTGCGATACACTGAGTATAATCAATATGTTGCCCACCTCGAGGTCAGACTATAATCATGATTCAATGTAGGATAGGATAGAGGCACTGGTGTCAACAACTGTTTGGGAAAATATGTCACACAACATGGATGTCATCAAAAATTAGAAATGTCTAAAATCATATCTTTAAAAGTGTAGTGTTGAGATAAACTGGCTCAGCAGGACGAAACAGGTGAAACCATTACCACAGCCATGGTTCTACAGCACAGGAACAGGTTACCGTAGGTGCCCAGTAGTCTTCATGTTGGTTTAATGGAGTAAATGCTTCTCATGAACTGCCTGTAATTTCTTGCTCTCATTAAAAGCTAAAAGCTCATTTGACCCCATCGGTTGCTTCTAAAAGTTTGTTGTATCAATTACATCACAACACATTAACATTAAAATATGGATTTACCACATAATGTGTTGTTCATCCACATCAATACCCCACAGTCTCTCTGTACGCTGAGGAGTGAAACATCAGCCTCCACTTACGCAAACATGTTTCAGCGGTTCAGAACAATAGTGATGTTAATGCCTATTCATGCTTTCACCCTCTGAACTGACCCCAGAGCTGCAGCGCCATTATTCCGTGCTGGGTCGCCTCCTTCACAACATGATTGCACGTGCATCTCGACCTACGGTGCGTTTTCATGCACTAAACACATTAAACTTTTACCAAAGACACCAAAAGTATCCCTTCCTGAAATAAAAGCTTTCAAAAGTGCAGTGCATTCAGAGCAGCTATGTGCATCGATCATAAAAACCCTGCCAGCGCACAGAAAAACATTCAAGACACCACAAACGTTCAAACGCGAGACATAATTTGACGGAGATCTGACGCACGGTGGAGCTAGGCTAAGGTCGACATAATGAAAAGAATCATAAAGCTGTAAATTGTCTCGGTCTAACAGGTGCAGCTAAGATAATTAAAGACGGTTAGGGAGATGTCAATCAAGTGTGTGATCTGTACACACCCACACAGTCCAGAGAATAAGTCTAATCAGCCAAGTAACTGATAACACTTGTGTGGGTGCAAGATGGCTGTACAGAGGCTTTAACAAACCAGGAGCAGCTTCTGTTATAGCTTCAAAGTGAGGTGATACACATTACATTTACTCCAGCCTCCACTACCTGCTCAGCACGTCTGAAATCTGATCAGCCTTGTACCAAAACATTTACAGGAACACTGAAATCCAAGTTATGCACCTACACTGAAGTGTGACAAGCTTTTCTGTGTTTGTGAGAAACCTGATTGTTGACTAAAACAAGCTGTATGAAAACATCACCTCAGGCAATTTTCACAGTTTCTGACATTTTAAAAACCAAAGAACTAATCAAAAAATCAAGAAAATAATTGGCAGATTAATTGGTAATGGAAGTAATCATTAGTTGAGGCTCCAGTTGGTTTATTTTAAAAGAAAAAATGACATTGCGGTATCTGAACACTGACGCAGGTGTCTTTGTTGTGAGAAATGTGGTAGTTATTCACAAAAAAACAACATGATAGATTTTTTTTCATTTTCATTCATCGGTCAATTATTTGCTTGATTAATTGATTCATTGCGTAGTCTAGGAAATGTCAGAAAATTGAGAAGAAGAGTCAGAAAAGGCCCATCATAGTTTCCCATAGCCAGAGTTGACATATTCAAATTACTTGTTTTAAAGAGTCAAACTTGGCGATAATTTTGGCCCGTAAGTCATCTATTATGTCCTTAATGCAGCGTAGCATAGCTTCGTTAGCATCCAACTTCTCTGGCGAATCAGGCTCCGGAGATTGATGCGGCCTACCGCGGCCCTTTTTCTTCTAAAACT
>JAPZEB010000010.1:20675625-20694825 GCA_029783705.1 Chaetodon striatus
GATTTATGCTTTTGTATCAAGGTGTTGTGGAGGCACAGAAAAGTGACTACAATTTGGGGCTAGGGAGAAACCATGTGCAAACACAATACCCATGATTGCTCTGTGATTGTGTTTTCCTCCTGTGTGTTGACACTGTGTGAGACTGTTCATCGCGGAGACAACAGTTGAAGAAAGGTTCAGTAATCCTTTCTCTACAGCTTGACAAGTTTATATTTTGTGACGTTACAAAGGCATTTCCAGCGCAAACATGCTGAATTATAACTCAAGTGCTGTGCCAGAGGCAGGATTGCTGGAACGCCTCAACCAAGGAGCACACAGCTGGCTTAACTCATTCCCATTCATTCCCTGACACAATCCAAATCATCCCGGCAAGTCTAAGAATTTGAACTTGTAGCTTGCAGGTCTTTACAAGCACTTCACAAGACCGAAAGGTGCTTGGTAACAGTTATCACAATGATTCACCCGTGAATATGAGAACTACCTGTTGAACATTGAGCAGTTTGTTAGTTTTTACAGCTTGTCTTTCACTGGGCTCATCTGTACCCTGAAGGGACATGTGTGCATAGCATTGCACAGTGGATTGATGGCACTGGCAACTAGCAAGCGCTAAGCCTTAGAATAGTGCAGTGGCGAAAACAGGACAGAAAAATGCATCAAGGGAAATGTGACATTGTGTAGGATTAGTATGGGTAGCCAGTATCAAACTTCAGAGAGTCTGGTGTCAGTTGATGCAGTAGTCTGTTGTGGGTGGAGGTCTGGTAAGGTTTGGCATTTTAATGAGTCTGTTCCCTACCTGTCAAGTGAAGTGCAGCTTTTTCTAAAAGGAGAATCTCATAACTTGCACTTATTTCTAACTTGTCGAATTGTGTTGCTTTCTTGATGTTTTCCTAAACACAAATGACACATACATATTTCCATATGTGTGTAAATACGACAGGTGTCTTCAGTCTCCAACCCTGCAGTGTCAAATGAAGGCTGGCAGTTTGTTTCCCCAGTGAAGAGTTATTTATTTCGCACTTTGATGTTGAGCAGTTTTAAACTCTCCCCATGCAAATTATTTCAGCACAGACACAATGATCCGGTGTCATTATAGTTTAGTAACATGCTTTTGGTAGTTGGCAGCAGTTAAATTTCAGTTTGAAAGCTGCACTGGCAAAAATTGGCAGCTTCATGCACTTGTAATGAATCCAAAACAAACTTGGACCCATTTGGCCCGAATGTTGTGCTGTTAAACACATCATACATAACACAATCCCAGCTCTTCCATATACTTCAGTCATATTTGTCCTTAAAAAAACTACAGTAATGTGACAAATCCAAGCATGCACCTGACGAGATACCTGTCTGTTGTCTTCCTGTAGCCTGCGGTTAAAACTGACAGAGTTGAGCCTCCTTACAACTGTGTGTATTTAAGTTCCACTCACAACAATTTGTGCATTTCCACTGTGTACTTAAACGTGTTTGCACAAGTTAGGTCACTGTAGGGTAGCATACACCTTGCACTGTTTACATCAAGCTAGCATGAGGAACACATTTAATTTTCACTGGAATAGGATCTTTATTTGATGATTTCATGTGACATGTAAAATAGATTGATTGAGGAATGGAAATACTGAATTTTGGCATTGATTAAATGGCTGTCTACAAATCTACACTACATCAGAGATAGCAAAGACATATAACATTACCAATGTAATTTTTTGTATGTTTTTGTACATTTTTAATGGTGTATTGTGTCTGTATGTGCCTTTGATGTGTTTGAGAGAAGCCAAAGACAAATATCTCTATCTATCTATCTATCTATCTATCTATCTATCTTTAAAAATTCAAAATGGCATCACACAATTTAATGACTAATTTGCCCACACTTACAAAGACAAGCCTCAACAGCTTATCGTCTGTGTTTATGACACTGGCAGAACAAGCACAAGTTGAAGTAAGAAAGACTTGTCTGATCAAGTTTAGTTGAAACTTTTAAACATGAATCAGCCTCTCAAGACAATGAAAACAAAATGTCACAAATGAGTGTGTATCGACTCGGACTGCTGTCATACGGTTTTGTAGTAATGTAGGAAAAAGCAGTGTGCAGTATTTCATTTTGAATCCTGCGTGATGCACACGGGGAGCAGATAGTGAAAGGAAGCGCAGGAGTTGTAACACTTGGTATGATTTTTCCAAACTAGAGCGCTGCACCACAACAACACCCAAATATGACTTGAACCAGCATGGCAGCAACTGCCTTGTTGACAAGTGTGAAAGTGACAGCTAAATTATCCGACTTTCTTCCACTGAAAGCTCGAGGGTGATTTATGCCTTGTCATGGTGACTACTGCCGGTATAGAATTAAGGAAAGCTGTGTTTCAGTTATTTTTGATTCTCTTGTTTTTTAAAAGGTTGTGGGGATTTATTACCTGACTTTCACATCAATGTCATGAAGCCCTTGCTGCTGAAGTAATGAGGCACATCTTATTAAGGGATGCAAGTCTGTCTGTCTTTGAGACATTTTTCTTTTTGATAGTTCACATGTCAGAGTGAAGTATTTGCCTGTAATTTAAGTAGAATGTTTTATATTTGTATTGATGTCATGTAGTGTGGTAATTAATTATTTACAGAGCTGGAAAGTGTTTACTGTGAAGGAGCTGTTGGCATGTGATATACATGGAAGTGTTGAGTGAACAGCACCAGAGCGCTGGTGCAGTTTGATGGACTTTTTGTGTCGGTGGATTAGTTTGAAACATTGCAAGAGAGTTTCTACAAATCACAGCAAAGGGTAGAAGAGAAGAAAAAGGAGTCCTCTAAGAGTGAGACAGTTTGAGTCATGTATAAGATGCAAGTATATTGAGCAAGTGTCACAATGTCATTTAATATGAGAGTGAGAAACTTCAGTGCCTAAAAAAGGAGGATTAAGTGAACATGCTCACTAAAATGTTAACAGTTTGCCTCTCACTGCAGCTCAAGTACACTAACAGTTGGATTACACCGTAGGTTACTTCACCAGTACATGAGCAGGAATGACTCTGGAACTGGAAAATAACACAGTCAGCTCTGACTGCAAATGCACGTGTCCTTCTTTTTTTGGTCTTACTTTAGTTGCAAAATCTGTGTTACTTAACATTGATGCATGAAATTGATATTTTCTACTCTTGAATTGGAACAGAGCTGTAAATAGGGATACAACAATCTGAGTTTTTCAGTCAGATAGAACAGCAAAATAAGCAGGATTCAAAACTCTTTGTAAATGTTAGTGCAAGTAGAAACTTAAGATTTCAGTATAAAATAAAAGAGTAGCTTAAACTGTAAACATAGAATAGCATTGAATAGACTGGTGCAATTTTTACTGACGCTTTGTCACATTGATGAAAATATCCAGCTATCTGAGTGAATATTGCCCCGATATCAAGTGTGCATCGGTGCATAGTTGTTACTGGTAGCCATAAAGATTGACTTCAGTTTTCCTGATAAGTGCAAAGCTATGGTTATAGTCCCTATAGTCCTATCTTGGGTGCTGCAGCATGAAATGCTCACTGATACAAAATAGGGATGGGAATTTTAAGTAATTTCCATAGTCAAGTACTTTCATTTAACTATTAAAGAGTACTCAAGTGTTTGCTAAAAGAAAAATCTAAGGTTAGAATAAGAATGTAAATTGGCCACAACAGAAAACAAGGCAATTTGAATTTAATTTATTGAACAACCAGGCCTCAATTAGCATTAAACCAGAATGTCAAGGTTAAAACTAATCAGCAAACTTTCTGTTGCTGCTGTTACATCAGATAGACACAGCGTTGAAGGACTGTCTCAGCTCTCCAGCAGCAGCTAACATCCAACACGTAGGTATTAAACAGCCCAACAAACTCAATACATTCAGCTATACATACAGCAAATAGTGACGTCCATATGGAGTACTTGAGTACTCATGCTCATCCCTAGTACCTTCATATATTTTGTGAAGATGATGTGCTGCGGCCAGGTTCTTTTTGTATTGTTGTAAAAATTAGACACAAGTGGAGTCATTTACCATAATTAGGATATGGTTGGTGCAAGAAAGAAATTTTATATATTATTACAGGTCTTCGCTCAGGATGTGTAGTCCTGGCTTAAGGTGGTGTGTAATCCAAAAATAATCAATTCCTATTTCTGCGTACTTCCTTTACAGAGGCCCACATTTGTGCCTCATGTTGAGGTTGTTTGCAAGACTAGTCGCAATTGTTCAAACTAAATTCATTGATTCGCCATCTGTTGCCTAGTAGCACACACATTGTATGATTCATATACAGTTCATGAGTCTGTGGCTATTAATAGGCTACATGCACAGGCATAGCTGTCCATACCGACTATATGTTAAGGTGTTTACTTGTTGGAAGGGTTCAGATATAATGTAAGTATCCATAGTATTACAAACTAAAGAATTAACATAATACCCTTGTCTCCTACTGCAGCTCCAGCCATCTGTAATTGAGCGAGAGTGCAGTAGTTGTAGCACTTCTGATGTATTTAAACGAAATAATGGTGGAGTTGTGCAGTTTTTCGTGGAGTAACCAGAAAGGTTTCAGGTCCTAAAAGATAGTAGATTGCAAAGATGCTTCAGCCCTCCTGCAGTAGAGAGGTTGGAGGGCTTATAGCTCCTGTTGTGTGATAGACACTGAAAAGATGAGTCACTCTGAGACCAACATTGTTGCCATGGCAGCCAGAAGCCTTGAGAGCGAGCCAGGGAAATGTTTTACTTTCCAAATACAGACTGCTTCATTTAGGTTGATATTTCTGTCACTACAGTGAAATTTTGAGCTGAGCCATGATGCCTAACGAGACCTACGCTTACGTCTGGGTGATGTGGTGGTTATTGTCGATAGCTTAATTACAGTGCAGGAGAAAATCACATCACTTGTTCCCACACAGAAAATTTAGGTTGGTGGTAGGCCTGTCATTTTTTCCAAAAATCAAGATCGAATGAATTTGACATGACACAAGATTCAGTCGTTTCTGTCGCTTCACAGGAAATGTCAAAGTCATCCAGTGTGCTGCCGATGCTTTCTGCAGTATGGACAGCTGCATGGCTTCTTCTTAGCTCCTGAGTACACTGAACATAATTGTCGAGTTCCCATGAGTCTGAAATACAGTAATCGACATCTGTCTCATAGGCATATGTGGCCAGCGACGTCCGTCCATCTGTGGTAAGAGTGGGAGTTTAGTGTAGTCTTTATGTTTCCCTGTGTGGTGTCAAACAGTTTCACTATACATTTTGAGATTGTGGTGCAACTTGGAAGTTTATATCATGGCTCCAGATCCATCCTGAGATCCTGAATCCTCTCTCCAGAAATAATACCAAAGTGTCCCATATCTTTGCATATGAATATCTTGGTGGCATTTTTATGTGCTTCTGGCAATGGGCCTGCTGAAGCTCAGTGTGCTGAATAGTAGGCAGTCAGAAGAGGTTGTACTCTTGCTGTTACTCTGCTAGTCTGTGGTGCCTCTGCTGCCTTACCTAGGTGGCAAGCTAACATTAGCAGGTGAGTGTGCAGATTTGTCATCGTTGTAGAGCAGCTGCTTTGTGCAAAGTAGACAAACAGCCTTGTCTGTTAGTTACTCCAGTGGTTCTCAAATTGTGTGCCGTGGCACAATGGTATACTGGTACAAAATTGACTGTATCAGTATGTTGTGTGCGCCCATTTCCTAAGGAAGAGGCAAACTCTGGCTAAAAAAATGTAATTTAATTTAATTAGATTTAAAAAAAAACCTTTATGGAAACCTATTTGTTGCTTTTTGCGCATGGAAATTTTAAGTGTGTGACACATCAAAAGCCCTGATTGGCACCACCAGTGTGCGGGATGATAACATTTAAAAGGATAAAGCCATGAGTGGGACAATGGATCGCTTTATTGTACAAAGCACCAGCGATGACGACCTACCACTGAAAGAAAATTGAAATAACTGTCAGTAAACAGTATCACAAAAGCTACCTGTCTTATTTTTATTGTTTTATGTCACGATAAGAGTGAAAAGACACATTACAGAAGCCGTTGTGCACAGATATAAATACAGGTGTGCCTCGAGATTTTGGTTTGCCCGTTGGTGTGCCTTGGGCATAGACAGTTTGAAAACCACTGAGATACTCTGCAGTGTAGAACCTGAAATACCTCCACACACCACTTCTCAGATGTTTGAGTGTTGTGATTGTCTTCTTAGGATGGCTTTGCTCGCCTGTGTCCTCAATTACTATAGCAAACACCAAAATTAGCATCTTTGCTTAAGCTTAGTTACTGACAGGTCAAGAGGGAGTGCAACAGTAAGGTGAAAGTGACATTTTATAGCTGGTCTGTTGGATCACAAGGCAATCTAAACATTCTGCTGGCTTAGAAATGATCTGCTGCACTCACAGGCTGTAAAAGTTTTATTCAAACAGTTCATTACAGTTCAGAAATTGACTACGTTTCAACAAATGGTTGAATTTTGAATATAAAGAGACAGCTCTAGAGGGTGTTTCTTTTGCATATTTTTATCTGTTTTTTGATCACTTTGATTTTATTGTGGTTTAAAGAATATCTACTAATTCTTTAACCTATTGATTGACAAATATTTTGTTCATCCTCCCTCACCACTTCATTTTTTAAAAATCTTTTAAACGAGTATGCCACTGATTTAGCATGCACTTTTACCACATTTTTAAGCCTGAAACATTACAGCAAAACCAGAGAACCACACTTTCAATGGCTCTAGCTTCTCAAATGTAAGGATTTGCTGCATCTCTCTGTCTTTGGATTTTTTGGACTGTCGATAGGACCAAGCCAATGTTTTGAAGACCATACCTTGGACTTTTTGAAATTATGATGAACATTTTAGTTATTTTCTAACATTTAAATCAAAACTAAATCAAGAAATTAATTGAAAAAGACCCTGTTTTGATTACATCAACCTCATCAATGCCTGTTCATGGAAAACATGTTCACTTTATTGGCCTATTGATTGACAAGTGTGTGCCACACAGTCTGTTTCCATCATGTCTGCCAGCAGATGGCAGATCGATAAATAATTTTCCAGGAAATAATGGGACAAAGCTTTTGTGATGCACTGCGATGGCGTTTGTGTTCTCGTCAGTGTCATAATTGTGGCCTCTGGCAGGTTCGGATCTGCTTCCACCTTTTTGTACAAAACTGCTGCCTCAACTTTTTTTTTTTTTTTTTTTTTTGCTGGCAGTCTGCTGGCTGAAGACGTGGGTTGTGTGAAGCTGTGCTCTGATACTGACCAGCTGCAACTAGGGCTGGGTGGTATTACATAATACATTTTTATCATGCAATGGGTGGTTAAGATGTATACTACAACAAATAATTTCACCCTCATAATCATATATATGTGTGATTTTAAATAAGAGTACAAACTGGGGTTGTACTTATTCATTCTCTGGAGTGGCAGTGTCGGTATTGTCATGTAACCTATGTGTTTCACAGTGGATGTGGATGCTAAATTTCATACATTATGAAAGTTGAGAGCTCAATATAGTGCACAGCTGATTTTGTGTGTGCTTGTATACTGCTTGCTGTGGTACAACGTCTTGATTTCATTTAGATAAAATGTTTGCAGCGTGATACAACACATAGCAAATGCAGTTTTTCCACAGCTGCCTCAAAGCCGTCTTTCACATGGAAACCATGTCTCATCATAGATGCACAGTTAGGGCATTCGTCATCGTCCATCTACCACTGGCTTTTCTTCAGCGACTAATTAGTGACTCAGGCAAGAATGTCTTCGTTGTGGTTTTAATTTCCCCACCGCAACTAAAGCTGCAGCAAAGCACATTCTCAAACATTCATTATACTTTCAGAAATGTTTCCTCATCGTTTGGGCCTGCCTGTCTTCATCTCTTCACCAATCTTGTGTTAGCATGCAAACATGTGCTCTAGCTTCAAGAAAAGGGAAGTGTATGCTCAGTTGTTAACATGCTGTACGTTGAGCTGACGTCACACTTTATGACATGACAGTTGACAACTGTGCCATGCTAAAATAAATGATCCATATAATGGTGCATTTCTCTTGTGCCATTTATACTAAGTACAGCTGGTGCTCCAACTGATTTTTCTTCATTATCATTTTCTTGACTAATCCGTTTATATGTAAAACATTAGCCAACAGAGCACAAGGTGAAGTCATTTTAATGTCTCGTTGTGTCCAACCAACTGTCCCAAACCCCCAAAATATTCACTGTATTGTAAAAAAAAACCCAGCATTTTTGAGAATCTCTAAGTTGCTGATTCATTCTCTATCTGACAACTATCTAATAATTGACCAATTTTTGCAGATTTCGCAATTGGGCACCTGCATGAGATAGGGCTGCCCCCTAAAGTCTTTTTTTTCAGTCTCTACTTCTGGGTGTGTTTTTTTAGCTGCAGAGAGTAGTGCTTCTTGCTTTCACAGTGCTCTCTTGTATAGGCAGCTGCTAACCCAGACCCAGAGTGAGTCTGAGTGAAACAGAGGCAGCTACCCGGAGAAGGAGAGGCTTTGACTGGTCAGGCCTTGAGATTAAATTCTATTCTCTCTTCTGCTAGAAGTGGGGAATTTACAGCTCACAGCAACTTAATACAAAACAGTCTTTGGCTTTTGTTTGATATCTAGTATTGGCAAAAATCTTGTTGCACATTTCCAATCCATTATTAGCATGCATTGGCTCAGAGTGCCAACTTGGCTTATTTACTTTATTATGTGAACATCACTCTCACACTGAATGTCCTGCCGAACCCTGTTGAAACTCTCAGACTCTGTTTGGAAAAAACGAACAAATAGTCGCATATACATTCATATTGAAGATCCAAATTTGATTTGACTCGTATAATTCGGAGTCGCTTACATCCCTAGCAATGTGGACATCAGCATTTGTTTAACAGATAGAGTAATCCCCACCCAACTCCCATCATGTTTTCATGTTTTTAACTATGTAAAATCTTTAGTATCTTTTTAAATTGCAGAGTCGGGCAAATTTACTGACGACAGCATCTCTTTGCCCTGCAGTCGATCTCTCTCTGTTTATAATGAGACTACTACTGCAGAAGTATGAACTCCGCACCAGGGGAGAGTTGGTGAGGGTCCACCCACAGACATACACACAGTAACATGACTAACGTAACCTAACAGTTATTAGCAGGTTTAATGACAGAGTCAGTCCTTTGCGGTGTCATGTCAGTTTGTCAGGACTCCTTAACAGCTCGGTGTTGGATGTTAGCTGCTGCTGCTGCTGTGCTAGGTTGTGCTAACTGAGCAGACATTCAACTGAATGGGAGGAGAGCAGCTCCAGGCTCCAGAGATGGTCTTTTAGCGCTGCATCTAACTTATGTAACGGCAGCAACAGAAAGTTTGCTGTTTATTAAATACTAATTGAAGCCAGGTTACTCAATGATAAATTTCAAATTGCACTTGTTTTCTGTTGTTGTCCA
Organism: Chaetodon striatus; assembly: GCA_029783705.1. NCBI lineage: Eukaryota > Metazoa > Chordata > Actinopteri > Chaetodontiformes > Chaetodontidae > Chaetodon > Chaetodon striatus. The sequence goes on from JAPZEB010000010.1 coordinate 20,685,045, forward strand.
ATTTGAATTCCTTCTTGAATCTCTTAACACTTTACATTAAGCTTTGCAATATAGCAAGAGGGCACAACACTGCAACACTCTTCATGGACAGACAATGATTGCTGTACTATGTACGTCTCTGACCTTTACCTATTGTCAGTTGAGGCTTTGCTTCACACAATAGCTCATCCAAAAAGTGTGTCATGTCATTTGTGCGGTCTTGAAATTCACCCTCTCCAGCACCTGCTTTCCATCCACCTTGAGTCTGTTCATAATGGTACTGGCAGCTCATACGGGGCCGTTTATGGGTGACGTGAAAGCAGACCTTGACGTGTTGAAATCTACTATCCGTGGCAGAAATAGGAATGTGCTTGGCATCCGGCCTACCAGTTTTGTTCACCCATTTTTCCATGCACAGCCCTGACCTCCCTTGGACGGATCATCTAGCATTCATCTTTCTCAGCAACTGTAACACATACTCAAGTTTCAGAGTAACCCACAGAGGTAATGTGAGTAAAACTGCACTCGTAGTTTCTCTGCATCAGGCTGGATTACTCATCATAGTACAACACTATAAAGTCCAAAATAGCACTAAACCTTTAAGCAGGGCTCTCCATCACTTTTCAAGCCAAAGACCAATGAGCTTAAAGAGAGATGGAGTAGGGACCACCTACCACATATGTTGTATAAGCTGAGTTCGACTTGAGATAATTCTCTAAATATTTTTGGGTCTTGTCTCGTTTGCACTTGCCTGTAGCTGTTATGTCAGCAGCAGTAGTAGCATTGCTAAGTGTGCTGGCCTCACCCTCTGAACTTTTGCTGGTGGTTTCTAAAGAGGACAGTAAGTCACAGTCTGCCTGAAAAGTTACAAAACATACCACTTTGGCTCACAAGAATGTCTGCACACTTGACATACCAGTAAAAAGAAGGTGCAACACAGTGATTTAGCGTCAGCTAGCTCTCATGATTGCAGAGGTGTATATGGGTGACAGTTAGCCTATCATCAATGTTGTGTACCGGTAACTAAATAGGTTTATGATTAGTCCAAAAGACATTCTACTTAAAAAGAATAAATAAATAAAGTTAAACCTCAATGAAATTATCAAAAGGGTCATTTGGTGGCCCCACGTACAGTAATTCGTAGGGCACCCTAAGGGTCACGGACCTCTATTGAAGACCCAGGCTCTAAAGAGTTTGATTTCTTTCAAAGGATTAGCTTCCCTGTCATGTTTTGGTCATCCTCGGACAGAGAAAAGGTTTGCCTTTCTGCTCTTGTACTTGTGTTTATTCTGTATATCCTTGAATGAGCATAGGAAACTGTTTTTGGTGTTTAATGGGCTTGTAATTAGAAACTAGCTGACAAAGAACCTAATTTGCTCCCCCCCCCCCTTCCTTTGTTTTTTCACTTGTTTGGACTTGAAGTCAACACCTAATAAAACTCACATCAGTAATAAATAACTGGAATTAAGGGGAAAACATTTCATGTGCTCTGATCAGTCTTCTTTGATTCTTCCATTCAGTTGTTAAACATGATCTTGAAACATCCTCTGACTGATGTCTGGTTGACTACTAAAACTCCCAGTTGGGTAAACAAACCTATTAGCCACAGCTGTTACTTATTAGCATTCTGCTGGCGGATGATTGGCCGACAGCAGCATTCAGTTTACGGCCATGATTGCTGCTTTTTTCATGTTTCATACGGTGTTGTTGGATGGCAGTTTGCAGTTTTTCATTCATGCAACTGTTAACTCCATTTCAGGGTGGCCTGGTGATTAAAGACAACCAGGGGAAATGAGACCCTCCCTCCTTTCACCCTACAGAGGAGAACAGTTGATATTAGAGTGATTTTCAACATAGTTTTCTCATAGAAGTTGCCATTAGTGTTTTCTCTTTACTCCCATATGTCTTCAAATTAGAGTTGAGTACTGAAATCAAATCAATTGGTGCTGAATTTTGGCACATTAATGTGCACCTTGATGAGAATGCAAGGTTCAGACAGGAGGCGGGATGGCCTCCCACAGAATTTCGTGGCCGGCTTTGGGGTGTTTTACGGCAGAGACAATGGAGCTCTGCTGATCCACCGAGTTCAGAGAGGAGGTAGAAGCACCGTGAAGTGCCCCAAAGTGGGGAGGCTGGCCAAAGAGCTCTGTCGGCTTCAGTGGCGAGCTGAAACTATTACTACAGTGTTGATAATTTTGGTCTGTCTGGTCTCTTTTCTTACCTGTTTAGTTTAAGAAATATGCTAGTATCCATGCTGTTTGTAACGGTGTTTTTTGTATTACATACTTTAGTCACATATTTGTCAAATGCATCTAAACAGAGAGCGAGAGAGATGAGCAGACACATGAACGAGCGTGCACACACACACACACACACACATACACATACACACATCTCTATGTGTAATTAGAAAAGGGCAGAAGAGCAGAATCGCTTGTTGGCTGCAGCTTGTTCAGACATTACATTTTTGTTATTTCAAAATTGGGGTTGGAAACTGGTACTGAATTCCAGGTATTGGTTCAAATGTGAACAGCACTCGGCCCTATTTTTCTGATCTAATTTCTCAGAGACAGTTTAAGGACTTGTGGTAACTAAAGCTGCTGATGCTCTGACTTGACATTCAAGAAACCAAAACACTCCTCAATGCTTTAGCTGCTTTAAATCCTAAAATAAATTATGACTTGCATCACAGTCATTATAGCTGATGCTAAGTTGTCATTGCTGTTTAAAGTTAACTTACAGCACCACATGCCTGACATTGTTTGATAGTGCTAACTTTAGTCAGCTGCTTATCTGGTTGATTGCTTAAAGCTGATTAATGTTCCCACTGTCAGTTTATTAATAGCTTGTATTTAGATCACTATTATCTGCGTTATCTTAACTGTTGGGGCTGTGCAGTTACCAGGTATTGTTGTCTGTTGACTTTCAGTGGAATTGTGTCATGATCATATAGTGTTATGTTGTACAAAATACAGTTAAAGATTTCAAGCAAAATTAAGTAATATTTTACAATAATGTTTTAGGACAGGCTAAGCTTAATGTGTTGGCCACGTGCTCTCTCATACACACACTCACACACACAAACCAACACACCCTTCTGGCAAACGAAGGGAAAGCTAACAAAGTATTTATGAAGAATGACAGGCGAGAGAAACTATTGGTGTCAGGATTAGGCTTGAAATCATTGCTGAACTGCTGTGCTTTTACTTTTTTTATTGCCTCATATAAATGTCTCATTGGGTCTTTATTCTCTGCTATACTGTTTCTCTCTAGCTGAAGAAATAATAAACAGTGTTTCCTCTACCATTGCCTTGAGGGGGTGGGTGGTCTGCCCGCCTAACTGGAGCCCCCATCCCCCCTGAAATGATAAACAAAGTATTTTATTTATGTTATTTACCTGATGTATGTGCATTTGTTTCAGTTCGGCTCAGTGTGAAAGTCTTGACCGTGTTTTGCTGTCATTTAAAGTCATATTAAGTTTCTCTCTTCCCTGTGTCACTGAGAACACACAGCACACACAAAATAGAGGAGAGATGGGTGAAATGAACATTACCCCAGTTGATGACAACTTGTCACATTAAGTTCCCCAAAACCAAAGATGGACAGACGTTGACCTACATTGTAAAAGTATAAATAAATAATAAATGTGATTTGTTGAGGGTATGAGTAGAGGAAAAGCCCACTAGCCGCTGGGCTAATCCATAAAGTGTAACATGCTGTAGGCTGAAGCTAATAATGGTCACTAACAGAAAGCAGTTGTATTGTCTATGAACCCTGACAGTTATTAATGAGCAGAACATTATACTCTTGTTTAATGTTGTTGTTAAGCCAGGTTTCATGTATGTTAGTGAAGTCAATTTAATCAACACTACTAATACTACTACTACTAGTAATAATAATATAGGGTTCCCACACATGTCCATGTACAAAATTTAAAAACTTTTTCATGATTTCTTAAGGACCCATAATAAAACTTCCAAGATAATCACAATGTATAACATGAACAGAACTGTGTGGTATACTTTACCCCACATGCTAATTATTGAAAGGAAATGAATGCACAACCTTTTCCAGTCTTTAATAGTCGGTTATGTTCATATTTACCTCTAATACTTAAAACTGTGGGCACAGTCTTATGTTGTGTTCACACCATGCACGAAGAAAACAATTTGCGCCTTGTGAATTACATGTAAAGTCAATGTAAAGGCATGATTAGACACGAATTGACACGAAATACACAAATAAAGTGGCATGTATGAGGCGAGGACCATGATTTCGCGTTATAAGCTCATTTGCAAGAGTTGAAAAATGTCAACTTCAGCAACCAGTTCCCGCCACGATATCCAATCAGCATTGAGCTCCTCTGGGGATGTATGAAGCTGAGGATATACTGGTTGAAGTACATTCATCAGTTTATCGATTTCACGCACATGTGGCGTGAGTTATTTGCGCGTATGAAGCAAGTTAACACAAAATATTCTGGCGTTCAAACTTCAAAATATTCTGGCGTTTGGAGTGAGTGCAACATCACAAGCACTTACAGCATATTAGTCTGGCACTGGCTTTCAAGCTTGAGGGAAAACAGAAATGATAATACTTTCAATTTATTCGTAATTTATTTTATTGCAAACTGATGTCAGTTGCCTTGGAATTGGACATGAAAGGTTATTTACAAAAGATTACCGTAACAGTTAATTTTATTATAAGTTTTTTTTATTTAGTCTTTTCTCATTGGAAGTTCTTATTTTGTTTCTTTGCATGCAGGCAGTGCGCATTAAATCCCCCTTTTCCCTTTATAATTTCTTTACTTGACCGACATTTACAGTTTGTAGTTTACATTAAAACTGTTCAAGAGACTCTTCAAGGTGCTTTTTAGTTGCTGTTGTGACATATTGTGCCAGCATTATTTTAATGTGCACTCCAAACAAGGCCGAATTAAATTGTGCATGTCTTACCCGTCCAGTTCAGCAGCCGCAGTACGACCTACATGGCATCGCTGCTGTCATGCATTAATGGTCACATTAGGCCTACAGTAGACTGTCACTCCTGTTTTTTTACAATTCACCAGTCATAGTCTGCACAGTCTCAAGCACTTCACATGTTCTTCAGTGTGTTTAATGAGATGTTACCAGGAAGCCTCATTAAGTCATCTCCTTATGTCTCTCCCTTAGTAAAGACTATATGACTGTCTAATAGGCTGGAATGCAGACAATGCTACAGCCCTAACAAGATCTCCTGCAGATGTAGCAGAGCTTACTGTCGTCTCTGACTGTGAGTTGTTAGCTGGTGCTCTGAAGTTACAGCCAAACATGAAACCCTCCAAGTTTATCCAGTTGTTTTTTTTTTTTAAATGTAATGTGTTTTGGCAGAAATGTTTTCACTTCTCCTAGTTGTCCATGTTTCAGTATGCTAAAGATTATTGTCAAGGATGAGGGAAGATTAGTAAAGCGCTCTGAAGTCATAGTTTAACACGGTAAATACAGCATAATCTACTGTTAGCACTACACTTGCTGAAAATGCAGAGTCAGGGGACTTTTTTCCTCTGGATTCAACCTCCCAGGCAGGCCTTGCTTTTAATGTCTCTTTCGTGAAATCAGCAGACCTAAATCCTGGTCTTTCTCTTGACATTAACAATCAATAACCCTGAAATACTGAGCTTTTTGTGGCCATAGAAAGATTCCTTAGTGCACCTTTTAAAACAGGCCATAGATAAAGAAAACATTTTTCACACAAGCGGAGGTGTGTACGACCTTCTCAACACACGAGTGCTTAATCATGAACTCATATCTAGGCAGGTCTGTAGAGGTCAACACGGTGTACTTATTTAACACATCAAAGCACAAACAAATCTAAGTGAACTCCTAATGGTGCAGTCCTAAGTGACAGAGACTGTGCAGCACTAATCTGTCACTGTGCAGAGGTCACCTGACCTGCATACTCTCCTTCAGTTTGTTTTGGTCTCTTTCTGCTTGGCTGTAGTTCTTGTGAAATGTTGATGGCACCAAAAGGGCAGGTATTAGTGTAAAGCTGTTTGGAGATTTTCTGAGGCATAATATAAATAATGTTTGTTTAACTGTGAACAGGTCAAGACCCCAAGTGTTTCTACCATCATGGTGATTAGTTTACTATGGCCACACTACAAATCTGTCCTTAAAGGTGAAGTGGATCAGATTAAGTGGGATTTGGTGGCGTCTTGCGGTGAATTTCAGATTGCAACCAGCTAAAACTTCACCAGGTTAGAATTTCTTCAGTATTTAAAGCTGAGGAGGTTTTTACTGGGAGCTGAATTATCTGCAGAGGTCTCATCGTCTCCAGAACAAACAGAACTGGTGATTTATGCCGGTAAAAACACTGAATAAAGCAGTTTCACGTTACAAATCTGAGTTTCTTTGACACAGTTTGGCATGTCGGTGCAGGCAGCTCATCTACCCCCTCTTAATGTGTGCTCACCTTTTTTCCCTGATAGCTCCAGATCCAGACATTCAGGAGGTTTTTACGTGGAGCCCAATTATCCACAGATGTTTCTTCCTCTCCAAAACAAACTGACTATGTGATTCAAACCGATAAAAATACAAAATAATGCAGTTTCACATTACAAACCAGTGAAACTGCAATGCTGCTCGTTGCGGATGGGCTTCAGATTACAGAGGCTGACATGAAAACATGAAAACACGAAAACGCAGACGGCCTTATCTGGAGCCAGTGTTTGGTTTCCCCCTTTCTGGGCTGCTGTAGAAACATGGCGGTGCAACATGGCAATCTCCATAAACTTGTACCCACTTCCTATGTAGGTATAAACAGCTCACTCTAAGGTAACGAAACACAATAATTCTTATTTTCAGGCAATTATACTCTAAAGAAACCATACTTATTATGTTGTAATCTATTTCTGCCAATATATCTGTCTAAATCCTACACACTGGACCTTTAAAGTTGTCAGTCAAGTAGTCAGATGAGCCTCTGTAAAGCTTTACCTTAATACTAAGATTTGATTCATTCCCTTACGGTTTGAAAGAGCATTATATATTGAGGTTATAGTTTCTGTTTAACCACATTTTGGATTGAAAAGAGATGCAAGGCTCTGTTGGCACTTAACAGTATTAATCAAAATGCAAATAGAGATCAGACACTTCAGTGTCAAACTCTCATCGCTCTGAGTGTTTTTTTGTACATTTAATCTGCCTAATACAGCAGCATGTTGAAACATCTAAAAAGGTTTATTATTGTGAAATGATTTTTAAACCCGTGATTAATCGCACACTTTCACACAAGTAATGTATGTGTTCCTGTTTGTATTCAGAAAAATCTGCACGATTGCCACAAATGCAGTGTCCATTACTGTTGCCCTCTCTACTCATCCAGGGCACAACACACATCAGTCATCAGGGCTGTGAAACATGGGATGCTTTAATGGAAAAAGGTTGCGTAACTGCAGTTATCCTCAGACTGCACCACTCACATGTACAGTGTTGCATTCTGCTCACATGCAACACATATTTCAGTGATGATGCAGACATTTTTTAAAGTGATGCAGAGAAAAATGGCTATTGCTTTAAATTAACGTGTGATCGAATTAATTTGTATTGGTATCTTAGTTGTTAATTCACCATGTCTACAGTAGATTTGCACACTTTCTTTTCTGCCTTTCTAATATCAAAGAGGTCTAACTATTTAGTTTGGCGTGTGGTCAACTCTGGGACAGGTTTTGGTTCCAAATTGATGGATTCTTGGAATTTGAAGCATTCATATTTTCTCACTGGACTCCGCTGAGAGTTGCTTTTTGTGAGTTGTGCTTTTTTCTGGCATCAGTTGTAAATTGTCAGACCTTTTTTAGCATTAACTCCGTGGACGAGGAGTATATAGATGTAAATGCCTCAATCTAAGGTTATGAAAACACAATGAGTCTTAGTTTGAGGTGATTATAAACTAATGAAAACATAGTTATGGATATTATACACCATCTCTGCCAATAGATGCTCCTAAATCCTTCACAACGGACCTTTGAGATGTATTTAAGATTAATTTGAATCAGTCTCCCAGCAAAAGGTTTGAATAGATGCTGCACGTACTAAAGACACATCTGAATTCATTCAGATTTGAACACCACACGTTTTGTTTAGGTTTTCCCTTTAAAGGGGAACACAACCTAATTTATGAATACCAGTATAGTATGTCCATGGCCTAGGGAAGTTTGATCAATATTTGTGAATATGAGCTACTCTCTCTCAGAGCCAGAAACCAGAGAAGAAAGCCTCAAACGTGTGATGTCACAGGGCATAATGTCCGGAGCTGCTCCATTGACAATAATGGCGGCTTGATTTTGTGAACCCACAGAATGTTTGTTTTCTTTTTTTATGCCTAAATGATCTTTATTGCTGATCTGTTATAGTGTTCTCACTTATGAAAACAGAAAATGTACCCATATACTCAGAACATTTCCCTGGGTGCTCTCACTGTCATTGATAACCTCTATCCCAATTTATTATCTGTGGAGCAGCTTCAGTCTTTGGACAGTTTTAGCACTCTAGATTTGGATTTTTGGAGTTTATGCTTACCAGTATTTTTTTAGACTATAGTAACAACATGTATGCATTTTGAAAACTGGTGTAGTTCCCCTTTAATTTCTCTTGTATGTGGTTAATAGAACAATTTCCGAAGCTTTTCTTCAAACTCTCTATGCAGTGCTGTGGTTGTAGAGCTACTTCCTGTTTATGTCACCAAATCTGGTCTTTGTCGTGTGTTATGCTGATTATGTTTCAGAGAGCTGCTCATTCAGGCAAAACTCAATTTAATTCCAGTGCCTCTATCATTGTAGTTTTAAAAAAAAGTCAACAGTATGACAAATTAAAAATGGAAATGCACAACAAATTGAATTGAACTTTAAATTTCATGAGGTATGACAGCACAATGGGTTGCACTTCTACTCGCTATTGTTGCTGCAAATTAGTTTTATGGTTAATTTCTTTCTCTTTTTTTTTCACAACAAAGTTTCATTCATTCATATTCAGGGAGGAGTTTAACTTCGGGCCATGAACAACAAGACTTGATTTCAGCAAATCCTCTAGTTATGCAATTATAGGATTTGGAAATAACAACAGCATTGTACATTGTGCAGCCTTCCAAACACACTTTGTTCTGCAAGTATGGTACTCAACAAACCCCAACATAGTATTTGTGCTGTAGTGAGACACCAATGTGGTATTCACCCGCGTATAGTCGACTGAAAAATACGACCAACATGAGATAACACCCAGAAAATAATATCTTGACTGAATAGCTTGTGCAACATTTGGTTTCTACATGACAGCGGTCGGCAACATTTAGGGCCTGGTGTTGCTAAATACGGAGCCGATGAGCTGCTCTCTTTCTTTTTTGTATCGAGGTTTTTTCCCACAACAACAGAAAAAGCTGCAGCCTATTTTGGGACTTAGTAGATGTTGTGTGTGATTCTTTTTGGATCTTATTCCACCAACAGGAACGAGGTTGAAGCCTGTGGGTGATGACTGCTCACAAAATTGTGCAGGAACCATTCAAGTTCCCTGTAAATCCTGTTTTGTTACATTTGCAGCTTCTGTTCTTAATTGCTGTTTGGAGCCAAACGATGCTTTTTGTGTCATTTGAGGTCATGCTATCATCTTTAAAATATTCATAGGGTCACTAATGAACTCTATAACCTGTCATTCAGTGCTCCTGTAGTTACAGTAAAAGCATTTATACTCAAAAGATACAGAAGGTCAGCTATAAGCCATCAGTGCCTGCAGAGATCAACAGAGACACAATTATTCACTTTGTGTTATTTACT
>JAPZEB010000010.1:20699424-20710342 GCA_029783705.1 Chaetodon striatus
ATGTTACCAGCCAACAAGCTGGCGGAGGGCACACGCTGAATCATCTACGTCATCAGCCTGATTTGAATAAATTTTCCTGAACTTTCAGGTTTGGTGAAAACACAAACCACACAGATTACCAGCAACTCTTTTACCCAGGTAAAGAAGTTCCTGGTAATAAAAGTTCCTGGAAATGCTATTGGTATAAGTATCACTTTTGGGGTACTGCAGTTTTGCAGTAATGCAGTTTTTTAAACAATACCCCAGCCATGCATCACATCCATGTGACTCAAGTTCTGATACAGATGGAAAATGGTACTATTTAAACAAACTAATAAGAGCAAAGTGGACTATCATCACTTTAATGATTTACAATGTGCAGTTTGGACATACATTTTAATGAGGACATTAATTAGCACCTCCGTGTCAACAAGTGTCATAGATGGCATCTATCAGCGTAACCCTAGAACCTTTGGGGTCTCTGGTTGTAAATCAGACCTGCAGCGTTGGTTTACTTAACTGCCACAGTTACAGAGAGAGGCCTGTGTCTGCAGCGACGAGCTGCTGCTGCTGTGTTGGAACAGAACATCACTGTACAGTGTGTCACTGCATATCTGGATGGCTGCCAAATGCTGTTTATAGCTCAGCTGGGGTCAAGTTTGACAGCTCTAATAACCCTGAACGCACTTACCGTCTAATCCATAAAAGGCTTTACAATCAAAGCCGAGAATGACTGGGCTGCCTTTGTGTGGCAAAACACAACACTCTATTGTGTGAGTTTGTCCACCAGTTTAATTAAAATATGTAACAGCATGCAAAAAAGCACAATTTAAGATATACAGCCGATGTGTTTGGTGCCAGTGTGTCTTTAGTTGCGCTCATTGAGGGTTTTAGTATTAGTTGTGGATGTTAAAGGGAACTATAATGCTCATTTTTTTGTTTCTATTGGAACATGTCTATTGGTAAATTCCTAATATTCAATAAACAGTTTATTTCTCGTACTGTCTGTGCTGAACACCTGTATTCATCTTCTGTCTGAGATGCTCCATTTTAGTGCCTGTCTCTTTAAGCCCCGCTCCTGAAAAAGCCCAGTCTGCTCTGATAGGTCAGCGCATGGATTTTCCATGTCACTGGAGACATGTATAGCTGCAGCGAAATTTTGTTTGTAACCTGTACGATACACCCCTACAAACCTCACCGACTAGTACAAGACTTAACCACCAACGTGGCGGCTATCTGAAGCCTGCTACAGTGGGACAGTATAGTGAATAAATATGAGGCCAAATGTAGCAGTAATCCACATTATAATTCATAATAGGTGAAGGCGTGATTTTCCTTTTATACCTAACGAGATGAAACCCGAAACCAAAAACTTCATAGCCTACTAAATGCTAACTTAGCATCTTCTTTAGGGCTTACGCTTCTGGACCAAGGGGCTGATCACAGACAGTCATGTAGGTGTGGTGGGCAAGTCGTGTAGCTGCTGTACTTTCAGTCAAGCTTATAAACCAAAATCTTCACAAGCGGACGTGTTCCAACAGGAATAAGATCCAAAACTGGGGAGAAATTAATAACGTATGAGACAAACATTAAATGTTTCCCTGACGTTAGCATGTAGCCGCATGTAGCAGTGCACTTGCAGCTGGAGAACGACTGTGTATTGCCGCACTTTCTCCTCTTAAAACTCACCAATAAAAGCTTTTAATTTCCCCCTAGGGATCAATAAAGTATTCCTACTATGACGCTGGATCTAATTAAACACAACCAGACATGTTCCAGCAGGAACGTGATCTAAAGTTGGAAAGAAATTAACAGCATTGGCCACCAGATTACATGTTTCCATGTCTTTGGCATGAAGCTGCATGTAGCAGTGCACTTGCAGCCTGTAATAAAATCACTAATGAAAGCTTCTAAACATAATCAGACATGACCCAAAATCCAGAAGACATTAACAACATAAAAAACCAAGATTACACATTTTCCCCATGCTACATCTAGTAACATAATGAATCAGTGTATTTCCTTTCTTTCGTGTGATTCCAGATGCCCCCTCCACAGAACAGCAGGAGCTGTTCACCCAGAAACTCCAGCAGTGCTGCATGGTCTTCGACTTCCTGGACTCGGTGACGGACCTAAGGAGCAAGGAGATTAAGAGGGCCACGCTTAACGAGCTTGTGGACTACGTTTCTACCAACAGAGGGGTGCTGGTGGAATCTGCGTACCCAGAGATCACTAATATGGTGAGGATACACGTGTACAGGCCTTTGAGTTTCTTGGTGCTTCCCCAGATTTCTCCTCTGCATGCAAAGTCCAAAGCAGCAACAACAACAGCAGTTCATTCCAACGTGTCAGGTTATGTGCTGTTAGCAGTGTTTATTATTAAACAGCAAAGAGGTCGCCTCTCTGTGTCAGTGTGCAACATGCTGTGCTCTTGAGCTGGATTAAAAAATGGAGGCCGATCGTGTGTCTAGACAGGGTGTGTCATGTCAGCAGCACGCGAGGAACATTTTACCATCCTCATGCCAAACCCCTTAACATACTGGTTCCATTTAAGCACTAAATCCACAGGAAAAGCCCAATATTCTGGGAGTCATTTGAAATTCTGTCTGTCTGTTTCCTTTTCTCTTTCTCTCACCCACTGCACCATCCACTGAGTACAGTACACGTGGATCAGAGTTCATTAAGTTTGATTTTAATTTAACCTTGTCTCCAACATTGCTCAAACACTGCTCACCATCGTTGTTCAAACTGAATGTCTGACACCGTTTTGGTTATTCTTTTTTTTCTCAGTGTTCTCTCAAATACAAGTTATGAGTAATAAGTCTTTCAACAGTCTTGTACTCGCAGTAGCTGCTGTTGAAAGCCTATATGATGACACCCACGTAGCCACAGCTCAGGGAAGAACACTGCTAACCTTAATTATGTTTGCCAGAGGCTTGAGGTTTACAGCTGTAAGTGTTTTCAGCTGACTACAAATCATATCCTCTGTGTGACATTAATCCACTGACTTGAGATTTAGGCAAACTTCTAAACTCAGCAAAAACCTAAATAACATGCACCAAGATAAAGTCAGTATCTATCATACAAGACTTCCTGTAGCTATTTCACAAGAAACCCTGCACACACTTCTCTCTGTTAAACTTCACACTGTTGCTCTCTTGACTTCAAACCCCAAGAAGCAGCGCTCTTCAGTAGCACAACTTTGATAATGCAGGTCATGTGACAGCCCCAACATCATAGAGATTTTTTTCCCCCTTACATTTGTAATGAAAACATTCCTGCACACTGTCTTACCGCTGATATATTTATTTATTTACAATGTTTTGGTCTGTTCAGCCTTCATGACCTCTGTTTAACCTTTCACACATTCAGGTGTGCAGAATAGTTTTTAAGCTTTAGGACACCCGTAATGAAAGAAACATACTGAGAACCTTGCTTTAGAGTTACACAAACATTTAAAAATGCTCTGCTTGAATTGGCTTTGCTAAGCCCCGCGCCTTTGATATAGTCTGTAAAGCTGTCAGAGCTGGCATGGAGCCCACACTGTCAAACTGCAATCTTTTTTTTGGAAAAATAAATGGAAACAATATAAGAAAGAAGCAGACAGAGGGGTCTACAGTTTTGCATATATCCAGGATGTCAAACCCAGTCAGCAGCAAAAACAGGTTAAAAAGACAAAGATTAAAGCTAAAGCCTGCAGATGAAAGTGTAAAAGTGAACCACCACGTCACCTGACAGTTGAGACAGAGGTCAGTGAAATTGAAAGGGAAACTTTGCGGATATTCAAGCTGTGTCACAGCAGTGTGTACAGATGAAAGGTGTTTGGCCTCTCCCTGTGCTGCCGGCCTGGGTCTCCACTGGTGGACAAACAGGGACCTTTGGGGGAAGCCAAACACCGTTAAACTGCACACACTGCCATGACACACAGCTGGTTGAATATCGGCAAAGTTTCCCTGCTTTCCTCCACGGGTCCCATAAAGCAGAGTAGATCTCTATTCAGTGTTAAAACCCTTAAAAAGCAAAAGCAGTAAGTGTTTACACTCTCAGTAGCTAGCTAGCTAACCCCACATGTTTCAGGGTTTGGTTATGGTTTTGGAACGGGTAAGAAATGTATATCTCCCTCCAACTTTTTAAGATAATGAGTATCATTATTTCACCTGCCCCAGGCACAACGTTTAACCGTGAGTAGCTCAAAATCCCTTAAATCAGCCTGAAAGTAAAGAAAGTCTGAAGCAGTTTAAGAGTCTTTGCGGCACAGTTGTGTAGTTGTCAGACCCTGGTAACAGCTGGCTGATGCTACGCCATGATTGGCCAGTCTGTGTTTGAGGGGCAGGACTTAGCAAAGGGTCAGTTATCATAATCTAGATATACTATATATTTAAAAGCCTGGAGCTTTCTCACATTATGTCTGAGTCAGTCCTTAGTGTTTACATGCGTAAGTAACAATAAATCTGCAAGTGACGCACACCTGTGATATTTATACTTGCTTTCCCAGACTGCTGTGCGTGTTATCAGAGTTGTGTCACCATGAGTCAGATGTGTTCTTAGAAATCTGGAAACATGTCTTGCACTCACCACACTTAGGAAATAATGAAAGTAGTTACTAATCAGAATGTCACCAGGTGAACAGTAGCAGGTGAAAGTGACAATCTAGTATGTAAATGGCTTTGTGAAATTGTATTAGCATGTTATCTGTAGATGTGCAGTACTTCCATGAGTACATTTAGTAGAGAAGTCAGAGTGCAGGGTCAAGTTAGCGACGGTCAGGTTGCGTGATTAACACATTGGCTGCTGCAGGAATCTTGTTACACAATAATTGTGTTGAAAGCCAAACTCAACCACCTGCGAAGTATCTCTCAGCCAATATGGTATAGATTTGTATTCACGGAGCAGGTGCCCTGAGCAGCCTAGTTTCCTCCTACAGTACAATAATGACTCATGTTCAACATTTAGAGCACAACAGTCAGTACTGTAGTCAGAGCTGCAGTGATTCACTGCACACTGCAGATTATCATGATGGATACGAGTGAGCACAGCTGAGTCAAGGAGTCTTCAGATTGTTAATGGAGTGTAGGCAGTAATCCATGTCATACCTGCAACTGCTGATTAAAGATTCAGATTGGCTCTGGCTGCTGTCTTTAAAGGTGTTTTACAGGTTGAAATAGTTCCTGTGATATGCAGTTTGACACAAAATGAGAAGGACAGGGAGAGCTGGTGACAGCTAGTTTTTTAGAGTAGGCTCTTACACCATATTACAACAGAAAAATGCGATTTAAATTTTGCCGATAGGTTTTAAGGCAGACCTCTCTTTGATCACACAAGTGAAGTGACAGACTGTGGGTGTTTCACACCAGCTATTTTGGTTTAGGTATGTACAATAGTGCAAAGTGCAAAAGGGTTACGTGAAGTGGAATATAAGTCAGAGGGTGTGGTAATAAACCTTTTCCACTCCACGGGGATGCTGGTGTAGCTTGGACAACGTTATTGTCTTTCAAAGGCTGTAGCAGGCTGAGTGAAGGTATCATGTGAAACTAGTGGACCTAAGGAAAACATTGATACCAACCTAAGCTAGCTTATCAGAAAAGTTAGGCTAAATTTTAGCAAGTGAAAAACTGGCATGGCCATTTTCAAAGAAGTGCCTTGAACATTTACCTTGAGATTTCTAAATGAGAATAGGCTCTATTGGTTCCCATAACTCTCCCTTTACAGACACGCCCACTTTGTGCTTATCCCATGTAGTTTTGGGTACAAACTATGCACTTTTTTTGCCTGATGTATTGAAATATTTCTGCATACTCCCTAAACAGACTTGTAATTGCATGAGTTGGGTGTAACTGAAAAGCTGAGACTCTTGTGGATCCACAGTTTTATTCATATGTGAGGATGTTGATCCCATAGGAACCATTTCATTGTAGTAAAACCATTTTTTGAAGTGTAAGTGCTATATCTTAGGCAACTGGACTTGAGTGCCTTGAAGACGTTTCGGCTCTCATCCAAGAGGCGATCATTCTGAAGAACTGAAGAACTCAACTCAAGGAAGTCCAGTTGCCTACAATATAGCATTTGCGATTACCTCAACCTGGATAACTGAGAATCTTCACTGACATTTTTTGAAGCGAACATCAGACTGTATAAAATGACCTACTGTGACCTGTAGGATAACCACAGCCTCATGAAACTTAACAACCACAAACCACAGACTGCTGGCATTCATGGGATGTCTTGCTTACATAGATAGAGTGGCAATGAGGGGGTTTCTTAGCAGTTTCCAGAGCAGAGTGCACACCATCCAATCGCCGAAAAATGCGGTTCTTACAGAAACCTCCAAATGTTAAAAGTTTTTGATACCAAATCACAGCATTGAATTTTTCTACAATGTTCCTCAAGGTCTTGGTGTCTTAATGTGATATTTTGAAAGGAATTTTTGACCATTTCTATTTTAAAAAATGCTTAAATTTTGAACCATATCTGTTTAACAGATGTTATCAACCCAAAAAGTGCTGCAACCTACTTATGAGACATAGTTAAGCATGGGAATGGCCTTCATATTCTTTCATCATAATGCTCTAAGCCCTTATACACTTAAAACTTTCAAAGTTTGAATAGACACCTAACCGAAACACAATGTTTATCACAGATTTAGAAAAGCTTGACAGTGCTGAGCTGCATCTCAAATTAACTTTCACAGTCCTTGCTTTCACATGATGCCTATCACTTCAACATGGCATGTACTGTTGACCATCTATCTAGCTAGCCAGTCACATCACCTCTTTCTTCTGAATTTAATGTGTAAAAAACAACAACCACATTTAGAGCCAATAGTTTTACACATGGTGCAACATCTCTGTGTTTAAGGTACAGTATGTATGAGCAACATGTTGTACACTGTTACTGTGCTGGTCCCACCCTTAAAGCAGCCATGAACACATCAGGGACGTCATTTGGACTTCAAATGGAGAGAGATTGCTGCTAATAACACCAGAACTTAAATAAATGCTATTTCTCTACCTTCACTTTTTCAGGCGCCTGTAAAGCTGTAAAATTCTCCAAACAAACAAAGCAAACAAAATGAGCTCATATACATGAAAGAAACAGAGATTGTAGGTTATTTTTTCAAGCTCTGTTTTATTTTCCTATTTTTCCCCACTGAAATTCAACATTGGACCTTGTTGTAATTAGAGGATAGATAGAAGGGATTTGGTGTTCTGTCTCAAACATGGCTTGATTAACTTTTCAATGTGCCAATGCAGATAATAAACATAGCAGCAAATCCTCTGACGTTAGCAGTCCAATCTAATTAAAAAAAAAAAGTTATTCTCACACTCATGCAGTGGCAGATATGAATCACACTAACCAAGTCCCCCTCCACTCAAATTTTTTTCTGTCTATGTCCCCTGACGTGTCTGACCTTGACTGTATGGACACAAGCGAGATGTTTTCACATTCCTCTACTGAGGAGGGGGGGGTCTGTGCACTTACGTACAGGCTAGATTAGGTACGTCAGTAATACGAAAGCCAATTGGTATTTAATATGGGAAACACGTATCGCGGGGGAACAGACTTCGACACAACACTGTCAAAGAAATCTGAAACCTGCAGCGCAGAGTGGACTTGTCACACAGAGCAGAGTTAGCATAGTCAAAGTTTTGACAGCAAACGTGTTAGAACGTGCAGGTTTGGGATGTAAACGAAACCTCATTGGAGGTTCCTGGACCTGGACATCATTTTCTCTCCGGTTTGCGGACATTTGCGGTTGCTGTTCTTCGTCTTTGATTTAACTGCTAACTCCGTCTAGCGGCTTTTTAAATCTCCTGGCAGTGAGTGCCTGCTGTCTACTCAGCGCTATTACTACCTTTGCTGCTGCTTAAAGGCAAGACAAGTCTGTCCCCTCAGTTTGTGATCATACCTACAAAATGGCAAGGCGGAAAAACTACACGAAATTCCCACTTTAAACAGGCAGTGTCATCGGGGCTAATATAATACCATGTCAGATGTTATTGATTGTTTCACAACTACTAATGTTGTCAGCCACTGTCAGTTAGCTAACATGCTAACAAACAACATAAACAAATAGAAAATGCTAATTACACCCACCATTCTGACACGTCTGCTCGTTGCCAATTTTGGTGCACAGCAGGCCCCTCATCTGAGTCTGGGTCTGGGTCTGACTGAGGCTCAAACATGTATGGCTGAATTTCGTTAAGTTTCATGCTTACGCTTGCCATCTTGATGTACGCGTCTTTTTCATCTGTCAACCTAGCGCTAGTATTGCTGTGCTAGTGCTGAAGAAAGCGTAGGTGACACTTGGGTCAAGCAGCAGTGGAGCAGTGCGGAGGCCAGATCCAGAATTTTTTTAATCAGAATTACTCAATTGCATACTTTAAAATGTGTCTGGAAAGGTACTTTAAGCACATGTAGTCATCTCCTGGATAATGAGCTACTTATCATGTAGTAGCTTCGTCAGTGACCTCGTGGGCTACCACACTAGCAGGTTTGAATGTCTGGAGGAGTTTTAATATATGACCGGTGTGCAGAAATGGACATATACTCAGAGGTCTTTCTTGATAATCTCATTAATCTATTCAGGGGCAGGACGAAGGGATGAGGGTCGAGCTCAAGAGAAACCCAGTCCTGTACCACAGACAGGCCTCTGAGTGAGGTTAGACAAATAGCAGCTGCACTTTCAGAAAGCTGGGTTGATAATAGCTCTCCCGAATACTCCATGCTTGGCATCACATGATAATGAAGAGGTGAGGGTTTAAAGTGCTGCCTATTATTCTGCTGCAGCGAGGACTGCTTTGATCACTGAGGTTGTTAGGAGTACAAACAGCCAGGTTTCTCATCTATGGAAAAGGAGGCTTCACCTTATTTGCCAACTCTATAATTAGTGTTTTGAGTATATTTCAGAGAAGCTCGTCTCTCAGACAGTTTTGATTGTACTCTTCCTTTTCTGTGCCAGAGACGAGTAAAAAGGGTTAGCTGAAAAGAGCATCTTTGAGCTATAATTCCCCTTTTATTTGCTTTAATTCCCACCTTTTTTTTAATCCTTTTTGCTAATGCTACACTCAATGCTTGCACTTTTTTTTCTCCCCCATCTCACCCCCCTCCTCCACTTCTCCCCCTCTTATCCCATGCGTTGCTAGGTGTTGGTTGCTACTATTGTCACCCACCATTCGACCCCATACAGAGCTACAGCCTCCCCTGTCATCAGCATGTGCACGCTGGTTTCACTCAGAGCACTGTCACGTAGGAACGGCCCTTTCAGGATCCTCCTCCTTTACTTTCACACACAAATCACCATTTCCTTTTTTTCCTCTTTCACACACTTCCCATGTTTGCTATCCTCCCACAATATTTTCTCTTGTTTTGTCCAACTGTAGTTATTTTTTAACATTGTGAAGTGACTGGGGGAATTAAATAAGCGTGCCAGATGCTTGTGTGGTGATTATGTAATCCATTATGTTGTACAGACAGTGTGCACAGTGTGAATCCTCAGACAGAGCCAAGCCCCCCCCACCACCTGCAATCTGAAATTGTTGGAAATGAAATATTAATATGAGTATTAATGAATTTTGTCATTATTCTCACTTCAATTTAAGGGGTAGTAATGATGTAATTTTTTACACTGAATTTCCCCTAGTTTGGGGGATATAGGCAAGAAATATAGCGTTGCCATGGAGTCAGGAGTTGCAAAGCTGCCATGAGTTTTACCTACCATACACAAGAAGACTTTGAAAATACTTGTAAAAGTCCTCACATCTAAAGACAGTGTGAGTCTTTAGTCACACACTGATATTGTGCAAAGACTGGGGATTTTACAGGGTCACTATTTGCAAAACTACAACCAGATTCCTTTTGAGATTATTTCCCATCCTGCTCCGGGCAGGAAATATTACACCAGACTGCCTTTATGAAAATATGACATAGCCTGTTAACAATTTCTTACATGTCCACAAAAAAACACAACTCTAGAACAACAAGATAAAAGGCGTCATGTGTCGACAGTATTCTTGTCAATTTGGCATCAATATTATCTATGAAGATAAACTATATGAGTGTACAAGCTTTACATTTTGGATTATTTCACCTTAATTTGCTGCCAGTGTCTGTTGATTTGCTGTACCATTGTCTTGGGAGGACACTGTGGGAATGAAAGATGGACCATTTTAAAACTTAGGATTTCTTGCTAAAATAAGTGCTGATTGGTGGACCAGTTACACGCCAAATTAAACACCGACTCTTGTTCACTTCACAACTCCACCAGTTTCCCCTCCTTTTCGGCAGTACAAGGGAACAGAGACTTGTTTGTGTCCTTGTGCCTCCCTGGAGTTCCCTTTGTGTTTATTGTCTACCCTGTTTGCTGCTTCCTGTTTGGTGCTGTAGAAAGCACAGCTGTTGGTTGCTGACGATGCTCTTGTCATTGAACCTTTGAAGAACACTGAAGTATACGCAGGAGCCAAGACTAAAACTTTTTGATAATATTAAACATGTTTGATTTTGTTGGAATATCAAGACGAGATGTTTGGACTGAGTTTTATGACCAACTTACAGCAAATGATCAAGATCATGGGATTGCGCACACCAGCTTAGGTAAAACTCTCATGATTTTATTCAGAAATTGGACATTTGTCTGCCACAGTGAAACTGCTTGAAAAGCCATTGGTGTAAGGCCGATATTGGCTGTGTGCTACAACTTGATTCCTGTTTTTCTGTACTTGTTTACAGTTAGGCAAACTGGCACCATTAAAAGCTGAATTAGCTCTCAGCAGTTCCTGTATGTAATGTATTGATGGATGTACAGATGACAATCACTGGATTGATTTGATACTGAAGAAAACTTCTAGACCTGATGATTCTCAGGCAATTCCAGAGTTATAAGGAGCGTCTTTGTAAGAAGATTTCTGATGTTTATTTGCAATGAACAGTGAGGATAATGATA
>JAPZEB010000010.1:20713536-20725403 GCA_029783705.1 Chaetodon striatus
TAGATTGCCGTTTGCTTATACGTGTCACCATCATTAACAACGATAGCTATAGCATGGATATTAGCATAGATTGCTTAGAAGTTTAGAGGAAGAGGATTTTGCTCCACCTCCTGCACCTGAAAACGAGGACCCCAATGAGGCGAGGGTCATCAGACCATATACACTTGAGCCAATGGTCCGCATGCTAGGAGACACTGCCGATGCCTTGACGGCTTCTCAAGCTGCACAGCCAGCTGTACGCCTCCCACCCTAGATTGGCAAGCAGCTGAGTGGCGGGTTTGCTACGTTCCAGAAGCTCTCTTTGCTTTTTTAGTAATATAAGAGTGACTAATCAACTCTGTTACATGACACAATCAAAATAACAGTCACAAAAGTACCCTGTGCTGTTTCAACTCAAATTGGCTCATTCATCGGCTCAGTGAGTGTGCTTTGTGCTGCTGGGTTAGATCGCTTAAGTCATCAGAGTCATGGCTCAGTGTGGGTTTGTGCTCGTGATGATGACTGGCTACCTCACAACGATGTTAATTAGTTTGCCGCTCAGACGCAAAGAGGCACTGCTTGAGCTTGGAGGATGACGTTCGACCTGCAGTTTCAACTACAGTCATACATCATCTTGCCGTTTTTGCAAGAACCTTCTTTTTTCAAAATTTGATCACAAAGTTACGTTACTTGTCAAAAATATATTTTGCGAACAATATATTTTGCTGTATCTCCTTCAATGCTCTCTTGGGATTATAACCTTTCTTACTATTTTTTATTAATGAGACTTTACTAATGGTTTTATTCCTCTTCCCATCCAGATCTGCACCAATATATTCAGGACTCTTCCACCAAGTGACAACCCTGACTTCGACCCAGAGGAGGATGAACCCACTCTTGAGGCTTCCTGGCCTCACATTCAGGTAAGGATCTGATACTTCTGCCTTTATCACCCTTTCATCATTGTGTGTCATTGTAGTTACAAGGTATTTCTATTCATCTCTTTCTTTTCTTTTGTCTTCCAGCTGGTCTATGAGTTTCTCCTACGCTTTCTAGAGAACCCAGACTTCCAGCCCAGCATTGCGAAGCGCCACATTGATCAGAAATTTGTTTTGCAGGTAGGAGTCTTTTTAAGCATCACTTTTCTTGATAATGATAGTGTGAGTGTATCAACAGGTTGAAACTTAACTGACTCTGTTTAACAAAGAAAAAGTTGTCAGTTAAAGACATTGATCTAGATTTCTTCTAGGTCCACAGATAATTAGTGTCATAATTGTACATTAGAGGAGACTACTAGCTGGCTGTTGAGCTGGGAGTGTTGTGACAGCTCTAGGGCCGCAACTATGAATTATCTTTATTATCTAAATGGTGAAAAGTGGCTGTCGCATGTTTACAGGGTCCAGTGTGGTGTCTTCAAATGTTTTATTTTGTTTGTCCAACAATCCAAAACCCAAAGATTATGAGTTTACTATCATGAAAGGAAGAAAGCTAGAAAATATTCACAGTTAAGAAGCTGCAGACTTTTGAGTTTTTGGCATTTTGTGCGGAAAAGTCCTTTAACTATTGATCAATTAATGGCTGCAGCTTGTGACAGCTCCCATTGGCTGTTACAGATGGTTGGTCAAATGCCTATTGTTTCTAATGTGGTGAATAACAGTAATTAGCGGCGCATTGTGATGTGTTTGGGAGCCTACAGTATGATTAGTTGGATGAGTCAAACCATTAATAAGCTGCAGCTCGGCTACATCTGCTCTCGCTCAGTACCCACCTACTGCAGGAATGCTTCACTTCTTCTGTGAAGCCGCAGAGCGAAGCAGAAGTTAACGGGGGACCACAGGGCCAGGAATGTTGGCCGGGCCACATCCGAGGTGCCTGGACCGACTTTCCATGATGTGAGTGTGTCGTGGGGGAGCTTTAAATAGCTGCCTGTTGTTTACTCTTCAGGTTGAGAGAAGGAGGACTGTGGTTGGAGCAAAAGGGAACGAGGAGGTGGAGGTTTGGGTGGCAATAAAGGCAGGGGAAAGACGGTCTGTGGGTTTGTTGACTTCAGTTATCATAATATACACAGTGTAGGAATAGGTCTTCAAATATCCCTCTGGGATGTTCACATGTGAATTCACTGTAGATGTCGAAGCACAGGGGCAGTTTGGAGGTTCAGTGGTTTGCTCAAGAAGGACAATTTGATGCAGCAGTGATGAAAAAGATGAGAGACCAGAGCATCCACATGAAGCCTCAAAGGGGGGAACCCTTGTTAGTTGTATCTGGCTTAAAATGTAAACGGACAACTTTTGAACTTCTCACCCTCTGGAGGGCTTTTCACACTTAATATTCTTGGTGGTGAGCATAAGCCCAGGGCTATACGATTCAAACTGCACTCTTGCTAGCCCTGGGTTAAATGTTCGTTGGAACAAGTGACTAATGTTTACATTCTAGGGTGACGCGTGACTACTCTTAAACAGCAAACAGTGATGCAAAAATGTCGCCATTAGCAGGGCTTTGTGAGAGTGAGCGGTGCTGAAGCTTTAAAAAGACAGAACAGTGGAGAAAGAGACTAAAAAGAAGACATCTATTGTTTTACCCTGAAGTAAATCTTTTCGGGACATAATGTTGTTTTAAGTTAGCTAGCTTGCTAGGTGCCTCCAGCTTTGCGTAGTTATCACTGTTACAATGTAAACATCAAGTATGCAGGTACTGGTGATGTGAAGATGAAGTAGTGTGATTGGACGATAAAAACGTGATGCAAATTCCATTAGCTCAGTCTCAAATTGCTAACTTTTAATCTTAATTCAGGGGATAATTTAGTCAAACTTGGAGCAGGGCCAGCAAGCCCCAGGCTAAAGTCGAGGTTAGCTCACGTACCAGGATTGGGGTGCCCAGTAGTTCAGCGGGTAGAGCGGAAATCCCATGTACAAAGGCAGCATCCTTGCCACAGTGGCCCCGGCCCTTTGTTGTATTTGCGCTAATAAGCTGTCCTGTCAAACAAAGGCAAAAACAAGAATGTGTCAGGATTGTGCCAGTGTGAAAGCTTTCTTAGCTCCAGGCTAACAGCTCACTTAGCCTGGAGCTAAGTGCAGTGTAAAAAGGGCTTCAGTGTTTCCAAGTGGTATTACTGTTGGCGCCACTGTTGCAAAGACAGATCAGATCGCTTTTCATATTCCTCATAGCCAAGCATCTCCCAAAAACAACGCTGCATTTTGATTTTCACATTTACATTGATTGTTTCACCATTTGTAATTTTTGCTACCTGGGAAGTGCAAATAACTTACATTGATAGCTACCAGGGAAAACAAAAAGCTATTCCTAGTTTGTGCCGTGAATCAAGCCTTCATTTTACTGGGAGATTGTATGTAGTGACAGGAAGATGTATACTGAAACCAGATGGTGTCATTATTTTATAGACATTACATTGTGCAATCAACATTTGCCTCATAATGGTAAGTTAAAGCAAAGCCTTTAGTAATGGGTGTGGAGTTAGACAAACATGCAGCGCTGCAGCTCAGTGGGAAGAAAATGTTTGGAAGTCAACTCTGATTTAGTCAGCACTTTGTGAAGCTGTGCACCTGTTATGTGTAATCATGCTCCTCCGATGATACTTGTCCTACAACATCCCAAAGTGGCAAAAACCATTACACCTGATAGTCTCTGTGGCATATCCTTTTAAACAGCTCCTTAGGACCCTGATCAGCACCAGTTTCCTTCCCTACCTGCTACTTAATGGCATATTTTTTTGGTCCTTGAATACGCAGCTTTAAAACTAGCGAGCCCCGGTGCCACTGGATCAACCAGTGCAGAGCACAGCTGCTGCAGAAAACAGCCTTCGACATGGGAAAACAACCATATGTGGAGCTAAGAGCAGAACATGGTCAGACACGTGGTCTGAGTGTATTTTAGGCCTTTTTTTGTTGTTGTGAGGCATCACTAGTAAAATGTTACAGTGTGTATGTTGGCATGAGGGCTCTTTTTTTTTTCTCAGTTTATGATTCAGTGTAAAGTTTTTCGGTTTTTAAAATCTTGTGAATGTTTGATGCATTTAAATCCACACCTGATGAGAATGGTTCATTGTTTTATTTATTTACTTCAGTTAAATGTTGTGAGCAGAAACTGAATGCATCTGTTGAAGAGTGTAAACAGTCGTTAATTTAATGTTGTGGAAACTTTTCAAACCAGACAATACTGGTTTGCTGGTTCGGCCTGGTTGTAACTCAGCTGTTTGACAGAAAAACCCATTTGTTTTGCACACAGTTTTTATCTCATGCACTTGCAAAGCAGCAGCTTACCTCACATTAGCTGAGTAAATATGAAGCGAGGCTGCTACACACTGTGTGTGGTAGCTTTGTCCCGCTGTATCCTTGCTACAGAGTTGATGATGCAGTCAGGTACGCATATTTGCATCACACATTTGCTTCAGAGACGGCTCTTAATGTGTGGACATGAAACCATCAGATTCCGCCATGTTTTCCATCCACTTGAAGTCATATAAAACGAAGACACAAATGTGTGAGTAAGGTGCACACATCTGATATTTCTGTGAAGACATTTAATCACAAAACAAAGTAAAATCATATGAAGGGCAATTTATCAATTTATTTGAGTCTCACGTCGTTATTCTGCTGGCACACGTGCAGGGTTAAGTTATTTAGAAACAGAATCATACAATACAGATGAACCTTAGGCCTAAACACATGTTTTTAGATGGAGTCTGCATCATTATACTTGCTCCTATTCTTATTATTACTTACATAAATATGGCTTTGTTGTTGTTGTCACATGGTTACACGTGTTGCTTTGTCTGTTTGAGTCCCATAATATTTAGTGGACAGAGAGGCTTTTAGTCGAGGAATTACTCTTCTAATTTCAGTAATGACCTGGTTATTCTCACAGTGGATAATCTGTCTATTATGTCTATAATATGAACAGAGATAGACTTGATTGCACGTGATTTCCAAGAACGTGTTTTTTCAGCCGTGCAGGAGAACTGTGCTCTCCTTGATGTTCATTTTTAGGTCTTTTTCCTCAATATTTCAGCACTGCGTATACATAAATGGCCTTTATGAGTGTCTAACTATAGATGGACATAATATATAGCAGAGTAATGATTTGTGTCCCACTGGGTTATTCTTAAACATGTGCTGGTCAGGCTCCTGAGAAGGGTCTGACATTCGTTCCTGCCAAGCTCCAGAGGCAGGCAGATTTTCTAGTTGACAAGTAAATCTCAGAAGGCTATCAGTCACACTGGCGAGTGAGTGTTTGTATGGATCGTCATGTAATAAAAAGCTATACTGTGTTTGTACTCTGCTGTCTGTGTGGGTGTGTGATACACCTACACACACACTACCAGATGTGTATTTAGGTGTCTCTGAACAGTTAAACCATCTTAAGCGCTCCAAGTTTCGCAGTACTGTTAACTGTACACAACATCAACTACAGGGCTTAGCTATAGAAGTGGGGGGAAATCAGTGCACCTACAGTAGGTATTGTAGTTATTTTAATGATTTATAATCTTTTTTTTAATGCGTAAATCAATATAATGCCAATGCTGAGGTTTAAAGAAATGACTGTTTTTAATTGTGGTAGTCTGTGAGTAACTTGACATTGTATACATTTCAAGAAAAGCAAAGCCGAAGAAAGCAGATGGTCCAAGGACACAGATCATCAGTTTGTAGCACCTTGAATTCAGCCAGTGCACATTCCCTGATTGATCAGGGAATTTTCTTTTGCTGCTGTTACACAGGACCATCCTTCTGTCACCCTGCTGCTGGGCTTTGTGCTGGCTGAGTTTGAGTTGTCACGTGCATGAGCTAGCTATTTCTTGTCTTACTTGTGGTGTGATAAACGGAGCAAGGGTGGGGTGAGGGGCTGAGATTTTGGCCATTTTAAATTAAAAAACAAAACAAAACCGAGAACTGCAGTCAGCGTTGACATTGTAGCGGTCACCTCAAAAAAATCAATGAATGGAAAAGAGCTGCAGAAAAGCTAAATGTAGCAGTTTAAGTTTACCTCAAAACGTTTATTTTTTATTCATTCTGTTGCTCATGTACATTTTATTAAGTAAGAAAATGTATTTAATGTAGCACCTTTAAGAGAGCAAGGTCGGAAAGAGCTTCACTGGAACAAAAGTGTTAAAAAGAAGACCATAAAAACAGTTATTAATTTATTCACCAGTTTTCTATGCAGTATATGATGCTGCTTAAATAACAGTCGAAAAGACAGACTGAGATATGATGTGATTATGGAAATATGCCCCATGATAGAAGTGTGTAATTCAACTTAATCTCATGATCTAGTGTTAAAAAAAAAGCTTACAGAAATCGCAATAATTTGTAATATCAAACCGCAGCAGTTGTAGAATCGCAATACTTAAAAATTGCGATACATATAGAATTGGCACCAAAGTATCGTGATATCCAAAGATCAGCATATAGTTTCTGCTCTATAATAAATAGTCACTTGCTGGCGGTCTGCTGCTAGCTACCGTTGTTTTGGCCGATAAAAGTTATGTGTGGCCTGTGGATTTTTATCATCCTCCCTTTGGTGAGTCAAAATGTTCGTTTGGACACTGCTCCTGAGACAACTCAAATCCCAGTTTGACCTATTGTGATTGAATATTGACTTCACCTCAGGCAAACACAGCATGTCTCAATTAAACTCTGCAGGGTTTCTTTTCATAATAAAGTCAGGACCGATGTCTGTATCCTGTTTTGTCCTTATTGATCCACTTTATCTCTTCTGTCTCATTAGTAGGGATGCAAGTTTACCAAAACATTGAGTGTAGAGAATTTTTATATAACCTTTGTTTTTACAGTTTTCTTCCCTTCCTGTACGTGTTTCACTTAATGAGGCAGGAGGTGTCATACTGTTTAGAGCAAGACGATAAGATGTCAGAAAACAGACCCATCACAGGTTCACAGAGCCCAAGGCGATGTCTTCACAGTGTGTTTTCTGTCAGAATAAGAGTCCGTAACACATAGATATTCAATTTATAATGATACAAAACAGACACAAGCAGCCAATTTCTCAGTCGGAGAGGATTCTTGAATCTTGATTCAAAATAGCTGCCATTTAATTTTCTGTCATTCAGCTGATTGTTTCAGCTTTAATGCTGATTTATCTGTTCAGGGTCATTTTAGTGTTCTTGATATTTTGTCATTTAAGATACATTGTTTTGGTGCAGGATAAAATCCGTCACCATGACGTCAATTGACATCATTATATTAACATGCACATGACACGATATATTGAATTTGATAACTGTTAATTTGTAGATAGATCAACATATGCACATGTCTATGCAAACAGCGGAAAAATAAGGTACTTAATAACTTTGGTGCTAAAACCCTGTAAATCCAATACTGGCCACAAACCTGTCCAGCACGGAAGTTTACAGCATTGCATCCAATGGCCTGATTCCTCCAGAGAGATCAGATAAAGCTACCTTGGTGGAATCTGTATGCCGAAGTCTCTGACTGTTTACAAATCTAAGGTATTGTTTGCTCTACAGATTGTAAACAAGCCCTTCTAGGCAAACTTGTGATATTGGGATGTGTAAATAAATCTGATGCAACTTGACTTTATCAGTACCAGCAATAGACAAAGGAAATAAGGGGAATGGAAAAAGATACAACTAAACACCTCAAATTGGATGATAGAATAATTTTTCTTCACACAACCCTTGACATAAACTGTTTGAATCAATTAATGAGTTTCCCTTAAATTTTAACACAGGAAAATAAACACTATGACTCCTCTCTGTGGGACAAACTGAACAATGGTGACACTGTTTCAAAACATATCTTTGGCAATTCTGTACTTAAGTTTCTTGTCCTTTATAGACAGAGGTAGAGTGGCTCCTCCAATCTGCATGTTGATGTATCTTTTGGCAAGATACTGAACCCCAAATTGCTCCTAATGGCTGTTCCATCAGCGTGTGAATAGCTACTGAGTAGCAGGTGGCACCATGTACGGTAGCCTTGGCCACCAGTGTGTGAATGTGTGTGTGAATGGGTGAATGTGACCCAGTAGTTTAAAAAGCGCTTTGAGTGGTCAGAAGACTAGAAAGGTGCTATACAGGTGCAGGTCCATTCACCATATATTTACTGGTATCTGCAATGAGCTATAATCCATGGGGCTCTGGATACAAATAACATTTAGTTTTGCTGCCAGTAGGGCTGCAAGATGGTGCCCAAAATGATCACGAGTATGTATCGCAATTACTCACTGATTTTAGGGACACATTTTTGAATTACATCTTCACTATTGAATTAACAGATTACTAATTTCACTCCCATGTTGTGCCACATTTCTGCTAATGTACAAATCTTTGCATCAGAATAAGACTGCTCCTTATTCACAGTGCATCTTCTAGAAATTAAATATAAATGAAATTATACCAAAACTTTATACCCCAAATTGAATCAACAGAGCACTGCATTTGCTTTCAGCTGGATGGATAACTTGATGTGCTGTATAGCGTCCCTGGATGTCTGAGGTGACGCTGGACATGGGCAGGGATTCAGTGAAGTGACGTTAGCTGAGTTATTCTTCGTGGCCTCCATGCAGTTATTGTACTGCAGTTTGTGGTGTGTTTTTCAAGGTGGTTGAATAAGTTAGTTCTGTTGCTTTGCGGCCCTGACACAAGTCTCATGCACTCTAAATCCAAAGTACCTCCAAACAACAGATGATAACCCTGGACCAGGTCTCTGCCTTCTGCATCAGACATTTGATTTTCATTTTCCCCGTCTGCTCTCTGTTGTATACTCTACTAATCTGGACTGCAGCCGCAACATCAAGAAAAGTTTTTCACAGGCTGACCTGCAGCAGCATTACACCTGTCATGGCTTTAGTTTAGGAAGCACTGGCAGAACACACAAACAACTTCAATCTTGCAGTCGATCATGTTCATTTAATTGCAGGAAGCCAAAATTGTGATCGAGTTTAGTATTCGATTAATTGTACAGCCCTAGTCCCCAGGTACGAGGACTAACCATAACTATGTAAAACGTCTCTGACAAACTGGGAACATACGTATGGGAAAAGGAACAAGCAGCACTTGAAACACCTTAAACTGTCAATCTGATGCTCTTGAGCACACCTTCAGTTGCTACACAGAAATACTGTGTTGTGCCCCATTTAATTCCCAGTGTTTAATATGTGTGGCTGAATGAATGAGCAGTGGAGAAGAAGAACATGTGTGCATGATGAAAACCTTTCCTGGAGGTTTAAAAATAGACTGTCAGGCCTGTCACCGAGGTGCTGATGACATGCTAGTGGAAGATAAGTACCGTACTCTGAGCCCGATTTGAGCCTGAAAACACTCCCTTTAAACTCGGTGGCATCGGCCCGGCAGCTCTCGACAGTATTGTAATAATGACTCATCATCATGTGTTGCTGGAAATAGCTGTTAAACGCCAGAGATTTAAAATGTATGTACAACATAGAGCATTCAGACACACACTGTATATATACGTTATATAAGATGCTGATAGCTGGTGACTTATGACTCGATTATTTACACTTATGCACAAATTGCTGCCTCACAGCGAGCACAATGAATTTGTTAAGCCTGGTAGAAAATTCCTCCCGAGTTAGCTGGTTCTTGTATTCTGGTCCTCTTCTCTGTGAGCCAGGAGCAGGGCGATGTACAGAAAGTTAATTTCACATTAAGTAATTAGAGCGCCCAGCAGTATTTCAGTATTGATATCAGGGTGACCCGCAGCGTCTTATTGAGAGGGCCTGTTAAGCCTCAGGGAGAATGGTGCGGAACATCACATAGCAAAGGCCACATACTGTAACAGTATAGATAACCAGATAGATGTGTCAGAATCTGTCGTCAGCTCAGCAGGTGATTGATCGATCACATCATACACTCACTTTGCAGTTATTAATCAGAGCAGCTCGTCAGGTAGAAAAGAGAAAACCTTTTTGAAAACTTGAGATAAACTGCTCGGACTTACCACCAAAACCCTGAATATGCATTTAAAATGTTTAAAATGGCTGAAAGGTAAATTGTATACATGTTAATCCCCTTCAGACAAATGCTTTAGTGGCAAAAAAAAGAGTCACAGTATAACAAAATCATAAAAATACAATTAGCAGCGTGGAGACAAGGGGTGGGCGATATGGCCAAAATCTTCTACACATCACAATACAGTAATTGATTTGTAAAGTCAGTTAAGAAATGGTTTAAAGTAACCATACCATACTAAATCACATTTGATTATTTTCTCCTTTTATTTTGAACTCCCATACAAACAAAAAACAACCGCTGCACACCGGACAACCCTTGAGCTAAAAGCAAAAGACTGAAAATGGTAAAACTAAAATTCTTTTAAGGTTCCTGAGAGCAACAATTTCAAGTGTTGCAGGTTTCTGTATTTACAACTTCACTTTCCTTCTCCATGTCTGATCAAACACCATAACCTTATAAAGCAGCTGGATTCACAAGATCACTGGATCACACAGAAATCACAAGATCACACAAGCATCATGAGGCCCGATTTGCTACATACATAGCCTGCCTCCATTAGCTCCCATCTTAGAAACGGTATTGCCAAGTCTCCACCAGTGGACACAATTGTATCGTTGCAGGGTGTTTATCATCATGTATCCGCCCTTTAATGTATCTGCAGACTATTCTTATTCTGTAACTTTTTTTTTCTTTTTTTTTTTACTGTTTTTCATTGCAGTTTATGACAATCTCATTGGCTATAGTCTGATGACAGTAAGTCCCCTGGGGCGAGGGCCAATATTTCTGGAGATCTGGTGTAGCTAACAGATATCTGGGCCAAGACTTCCTCTTCTGTATGCAGGTCATTTCAGCTGACCACTACAAACAAATATGAATGCACACAAAACTTTAAAGAACAGCATAATATAAAGCAAAACCTTGATCAGACATAGCTGAAGGGTTCAAAGACTGCATTTCGCCCAATGCATATTGCCTCTCTAAACAGACTTAACTTGCTGTTCAAACGTGATTAGTTGATACTTCTTTGACTACAAAAGGAAACCGAAACACAATCTTGTCCGATTCTACCTACCTATGCCAAGTCTGTTTATAGAGATGGGATAAAAGACAGCATTGTGTTATCAATACCCTGAAAACCTTTCAACTGAATCAGGACTGAAAACTGAGGTAGCATGCGTCTGTGCTTTCAGCTCCTGGAGCTGTTCGACAGTGAGGACCCGAGGGAGAGGGACTTCCTGAAGACCATCCTGCATCGGATTTATGGAAAGTTCCTGGGGTTGCGGGCTTTCATCAGGAAGCAGATCAACAACATTTTCTTGCGGTGAGTGAAATGTGTAAAAGGTAGCCAGTGTGACAGGAAGACATGTCCTACCACAGTCATGCTGGAGAGGTCTGTCTTTTGTAATCTTTGTCCCCTTTCCCAATTTTCTCTAAACGTCACTACATTTGTAGGCACAGTCAGATTCACCTCAGCCCGTTATAACAGAGAGGAAAAAGAAAAATGTTCAGACGGAGGCATCCAGTATTCTCGCGGCTCCTGTTGCTGGGTGACAATGGGCTTCAGACTATTGAAACAGGGGGCACTTGATGTCGTTTCCAACAGGCAAGGTGGCAAAACGGGTGCACCCACTTTGACCATCTGCCACTGAGAATAAAAATAGTGCCACAGTTGTCAGGCTCTGTCTGTACATACCATGGCTGCTCAGCAGATGGAGATGGGTTACCAAACAGAGGAGGTGAATAATGTATGGATCATTAAGTTGCGTAAGAGCAGTCAATTTAAGGGCCCCTGCTAAACACAGTTATTCTTATTTAGATATTTTAATGGGACTTCTTATAAAAGAAAACACTTGCAGTCTTTGGATTAAAAACATACAAATTATCCCTGTTATTTATGTTATTACTTTGATTATTTTATTATTAT
>JAPZEB010000010.1:20799567-20811546 GCA_029783705.1 Chaetodon striatus
AACTATTTAGAGGTCATTTTGCGTCCCCCCTGCAGTGACTCTGAGGACCCTCTAGGGGTCACAGACCCCCTGTTGAAGACCCAAGCTATAAACTAATGCAGAATAAACCCAAATTAGGGATCGTACACGAGTTCAACTTTTGGAAGCAGCTAGCACCGCATGTTATGTGACGAGGACCAACCAATCACAGCCAACAGATACCTATCCCTTCTTCTGTGTTAACATTGTTCTAACAAAACCTTCGCCCTTGGGTGGGTGTGCTGAAAAAGGCCAGAAAAATGATTACCTGCTGTATTTCAGGTTTCAGGTTTCAGTTCTTGACCTTTTTAAGTTTAAGGTTTTATGGGCCTCTGTATCTTCTAATGATGCATGACCTTTAACTTCCATGGCAACGACCCAAAAACATAATTCTCTGACTGATGCGGTTGAAAATTCAAAGCTACAAAATGGCCCCACTGTGGGTGGGGGAGTCCCTCCCTCTGCTCAAATGTCCCTCAGGTAATAATGAAACTGTTCTTGGTTTTGCCGGGAAGCCCCCTCAGAGTCCCCTGCAGGTCCCCGGACCCTGGGTTGTGAAACGCTGTGAACCTGCGCTCCCCCTGCCTACCGGTGACAGCAGGAACAGGATCACCACAGTGGGATGGATGAGCGCCATATTGCGCCTGGCTGAGCAGAGGGAGGGGAAATCAGCGGCTGAGCTCTCCGGACAATCATCTCATCTCCAAACCTCCTCGGCTCCGGTAAGACTCTCAGTAAGAGGATCACCTGTGTCTCGTGCTGGCCGCAGCCTGCCTTACATCACTCTCTAAGCTGCGCACAAACACACTTTACACACTTTTTTATTTCCGCGCACTTTCTGCGGCTCTGCACAAAGGATCCAAATCTCACAACAGGTGTCTGTGGGATTACAGTGAGGATGACTGCAGCAAAGAGGAAGCTCCTGCACTGAGGGCAGAGGGTGAATGCTGTGACAGCTTTACGATGTGTTTTATTGTGAAATGTGTGTCCTCTATCGGTGCCGATCAAAGAGGTGGAATTTCTCGTTTGCTGGGCTTGAATCGTTTCACTGTGTCTGTGGGTGTGTACCCAAAACATAGACGGAACCCTCCCGTGGAAATACACACTCAAACTCACCAGTTTATCACATTTAATTTACTGTTACAGCCTCTAAATGTTGTGTGTGACCCTGACCACCTGTAGTGTCATGCAACACTGTGTTTTTGGCTCTTAAAGCGACTTTATGACGCGACTCAGACCAGTTCAGGTGTAAACGGCCTCCATGACTCCCATGATTTGGGGTGTGGGCTCTGTTAGTAACTGAGGGTGTCAAAATAAAAGACTGCAACAGCACAGGGTGGGGACTTTAAGTTTATCATAGCTAGAGGGTGAGGCACATAGAGTACCATATTTAACCTGCCTGGTGTGTGGATGATTCAACGGTGACAAGGTAGAGCACAACTGCGGGACTTCCGGTTCCAAATTTCAGAATAAAATAATTTAGAGTAACAAAACCAAATGTCAACAAAATGACTGGGCTTGAATATATATTATTAAAAGAGAGAATGTTTGCAGTAGTGACTAATGACTAGTGGATTTAAACAGGGTTATGTAAGTGCTGTGATCAAACTATTTACGTTGATTTGTAGATGAATTGATGTCATTCTACAGAATTTTTGAAAAAAATGTATTATGTAAGTCATTAATTTAGAAATGCTGCCTGACACTTTCACATCTTAACCTCCCAAATGTGAGAATTTCTGCTTTTCTTAGTCAAATATTATTTCAAATTGGGTATCTTTGGCCTCTGACAAATGTTGGGGCGATATTTTTCCCTCCATGCTGACATTTTATGGACCAGATTTGGATTTAGTTTATCAAATATATTACATACTGATTAATTCTTAATAAAAGTAATTCTTGGTCAAAGCCCTAAATTCATATTTCAAGCAAAAAGTCACTGTAAATTTAATATGTCTTTGGGTTATAGACTGTTGGTTGGACGCAACAAGCAATTTAAAGACGTCACCTTGAGCTCAAGAAATATGTGAAGGATGTTTGTCACCATCGATGGACAGTTCTTAGTCAGCATGATTAAATGAAAACATAATTAAGATACAAATCAATAATTTGTTGCTTCAGCCCTGTAGTTGGTTGGTTTCAGGTATCTACCAATTTCTTTATAGCAATTGTTAAGTTAAAAATAAATAAATGATACTAATATAAATTTATTTAGTAAAAAAATAAAATTCAATTAAATTTGGCTGCAACTAATGATAATTTTGTCCCTATTGATTAATCTGTCCTTTATTTTCTTGATTAATAAATTAATTGTTTTGTCAGTTAAATGCCATCAAATACTGAAAAATGCTAGCTGTAACCTCCAAGATTCCAAGGTAAGCCTTTAAATGGGATGTTTTATCTGACCAACAGTCCTAAAATCAGAATCAGCATCAGAATCAGGATCAGAAATACCCGAGGGGAAATTATGATTTGTTACAGTCGCCCAGATGTAAAGAACAGAGAACTATAACAAGTAAGAATAAAAGTATGAAATAAAAGTGTAAATATAAAGCAATAGATTAAGTAGAAATGAAATATGCATTATGCTACCTCCTTTAACACTGGTACTTAGGATATAACATTAGACAGTGGAGGCTGTAGGTGTGAAAATTAAACTACAGTATATACATCAGTAGAATGAAACAACAATAGAAATAGAGTAAACATAAGAAATTTGCAAAAAATGCAAAGCTTTTTAGTCAATTATCATGTTCAGCAAAGAAAAGCATTGCACTGTCACATTTAAGAAGACTGAAAATAGTAAAATTTTGGCTTTTTTGCTTAAAAAACAGGACTCATGATCAGTTGAGTAGACTCGTGCTCTTATTTTGAAGTGCAGCCCGGGGCACTTCCTGTGTTGTGCTAGCTAGCCTCTGTTAGCTTGCCGGTCGTGGCGGTGATTCATCCTGATGACTGTCGCCCGCAGGAGTGCCGAGCTGCTCTCAGCCGGGTTTAAGTAACGCCGAAGTGGCTGAAACTCGAGTCTCTTCTTTCTCTCTTTCCAGGAAGGCACACGGAGCACAGGTCTCTCTGTGGGAAACACTTTTTTGAATTGAATTTCTCAGCTCCTAGCGCAGAGCAAGGAAAAGGACAGAAAAATGCCCAAAGCGGTGAGTAACGTCAGCTCTTTGATTTATTGACATTTTCACTCACTGCTTGTTGTAACTCTGCTTTAAGCTGAACTGAAACAGGTAACGTTAATGGAGGATTAAACGCCTTAAATTCAGTTTAATCTTCCGTTTTAGGAAGGATTTTCTCATTTTATCACATTAAATAGCTAACTAGCTAAATTATATTGAATTAAGAGTACTTGTGTTTGTGGTTAACTGTTGAATATGTGGTAGCATATTAATGTAGATGCTAGTACTTAAGTAGAATATAATATTTAGTATTAAAAATGTCATAACACAGTGATCCTTTGAGATCTTGTAAATTGGGTTACTTTTTTGTTGCTAATTTGGAGAAAGAAATCACTTCCTGGCAGTGACAGATGTTAAAGTGATGCTTCCAGAGTAGCTCCCTCAACTTCCAGGCAATGTGATCACTGAAACATTTGACATGTCAATTTAATTACATGTATTTAACTTGTCACTTCTCTTAAACCGTCTGTCAGTGAGCCAGAGACAAACACAGGGCTTTAACTTACACAGGAGTACATTGACAGACAGACAGCCAGAACAATGTCACATTTCACTTGACGGAAAATGTAGTTTTGTCATAGAAACTTACAGGATCAGTAGGGTCTGTGTAAGAGGGGAATGCCGCTCCTGTCACATGTGCTCCTCACACCCTGAGGGTGTCCCATATGTTTCACTGAACATCATCCACTTTGCTCCAAAGCCAGGAACAAGAATTGCGAGATTCATATTCAAGACACGGACAGTAAGGCACTGTGTAGGTGGTCATAGTCACAGGATCTGTATCTTTGACATCATTCTACATAATGATGTACACTTGTGCAATATCATAAACAAGGAGGGTGGAAAATGTCTTGTTTATATCCACAGGAGTTTGTCCTGAATACAGGGTCCACTGTGAGTCTCTTGAAGTTATTTTCCAGCCTGAAATTTGGGGTTGCTGTCCACTTAAATGTCAGGTTCCCCTTAGTAATCTTGGAGTCTTGGTAAAAATGTGAAATGGTGACTTATAGTGTTTACAGTACCTGTGACTTTTCATCATCAAAAAAGCAAAACAAAACACAAAAAGAGAGATTATTTGATGAAACTGTCTTGTATATCTGAGCAGGTTTTTGCCCTCAATTATTCTTGATTCATTTTGCCCCACCCCAGCTGTTACATTCTGTTCAGTCGCACATGGAGCATGTCCCTCCCTCTGCTCACTGATTGGAAATTTCTAGCACAACAGCCTATTTGTGTTCTACAGCATAAAGGGAAATGAAATGGAAATCTTTTAGACATGGATATGAATTAAACATCTTTCTCCTTTTTCTTTTTTGACTTTTCTCCGTCCTCAGGTCTTTATTTAAAAGCAGAATAGAAAGTCCAGGGATGCCTAAAACACACAGAAACTTAAGATTGATAAGTAAAAGGATTAAAACAGGAAAGATTTTGGTTACAGGAGTCAAAAACAGAGGCACAAATTGCTGCTTAAACACCACTCACATCATGACAGAGACATGTTGCTGTTAAACAGAGCAGCGTATTGTGATGACAATGACCAAGCCCCCGGTCAGTGTCATAAAGTGTGTTGTCGGTTTGTTTAGAATAGCCTCATGGTTGTAATGAGCGTCTCCGTGGAAATGACATCATTGCTGTCTGATAGCGGCAGCACACCGAGTCCAGCTGCCACAAAACAGCCGTTTTGTACGTTAATGTCAGACTCTTTTCTTTTCTCCATGATGTCAAGAAAGAAAATACAAGCCTTGATGTTAGATGTTTACTGACTGTTCAATAAGTGGCCTCATTACTGACACAACCTTTGTAGCACAGCATAAATATCATAAGGACACTAAGTCTGTTTTAATGAAGTTGCTCCTTTGATGCTGTTTCCACCGGAAAGCTTCATGCTCTCAGAGTAATCCTGCAAATGCTGAGTTTCACTTTTAGCCTTGGTGAGATATGTAAATAAGGGTTTATGTTTTGAGTTCTGTGAAACGTGTGTAACAAGATTACTAGTTTGGTGAGTGAGTGTCAGAGGAAGTACATTGTAAGTGTGAGAGGCAGGGGATGACCAGAGACAACACCCTAAAGCTACAGTAAGACTTACTTTAAGGCTGCAACTATCGATTTTTTTTCAATATTAATCAACCTGCTGATTATTTCCTCAATCCATTGATTGTTTAGTTTGTACAAAAATAGTGAAAAAATGTCATTTGCAATTGCTCAGTGTACAATATTTCTAAAATCCAGAGATATTCAATTTACTGTCATTTATGACAAAGAAAAGCAGCAAAATTTCACAATTTTAGAGGGAAATTATTCCTCATTTTGACTTGAATGACTGAAACAATGACGAACTTCAGTTTAATTCCCCACCAGTTTGTATAGTTTCATGTTAAACATGATGTGGAATAGAGATGATAAACATGAATATATGTCTTAACTGCTAAAATTAGCTGTAATTATCTTGTTTTGTTGAAAAAAAATACCCAGAACCTCCTCAGGAGTCTCAGTCTTTGGCTGCTAACTTACAATATCATGGTAATGGTAATTTTTGGTGGCAACTGTTGTTAACTGCCCAGACATTCACAGTACAACTTTATTTTTACTCATACAACATACAAGACTTACTGGGGAAAATACACCTGTATCTTTAAGTAATTTGATACACATTTTTGGCTGTGACACCCTCCGTATACTGCACATAATGTCCAGGATTTGAATCCAGCATCCTCACCCCATGTCACTCCTGAACCTCTTTGTCTCTGTTCAGTACTAATTGTCATCTAATGCAGTGCAGTGCCCCCTAAATTCTTTACAACAAACTTTCAGTTTTCAAATGAGGTTGAGCAGTCATGAAAACTTAATACAAAGCTTTGGAAAAGTTCAGGAATGTAATCGTAACGCAACTGTAGTCCCTGAAAAGCAAAGATCAAAGAGGATAAAAATGCTAACCTGCCTCAAACGTGATGCTAACTGGCACAGAAACCTACAGGCAGTCCGAATTATTTCAGCTCAGATACTTGGCATCATATCAAACATTCCAGCACTGTTTGGAAAAGAGAAACTTTTATGACAGAGGACTGTGATGCCCAGCGGCAGAACGTTGGACCAGATTTGAGGAGTAGTCGAGGCTCCTGTATTGGTGCTTGTGTGACTCAGGTTACACCTATCTGTATGACACATTGTCATAAAGGATTGCGCTCCTTGGCTCTCCCAGAATCCTGTTTCCTCGCGGTCACAGCCCAGTGACACAAACCATACAAGGCGTGGCCACGATCAACATGGATGGGTGTTTCCTTTTTCATGTCCATTACTATTGTTAGTATTTGTTCTTTTTAAATAATTGATAACTCAATCATACCTGGAACACCCTCAAGACCTGATTCACAAATCCAAAAATGGTTCAAGTCCTTTGACTCTCATTCGTCAATTACGTGTATGTACGTAATGGTGACCGAACCTGTAAAAATATCACTTCCTAAAACCTAAATAAAGCACACAATGGGCCAGTTCTCCCCATCCTTGTTGTTCTTCTTCTCTAGACTCAAATAGTGGCAGTGTTTTATGGTTATATTACTCTCAAACCATTTCAGTGGAGTCCCCATGGTGACTCCGATTGCAAAAGGCTCTTGTAAAACCATGCAAACTATGCAGAGGGTTAAAAATTGAATAGTCTTCACTGAGGAATGCAGTGCAGCCTATTCACAGTTTAACTACTGAGGTGATGACCACCTCATTTCTTAAAGTGACCCAGAGCAGCTACTTAACCTCCCCACTGGAAAGTCTGAAGGAAGGATACAGGTCTTGATTTTATGGGACAGGGAAGGGCTGGTTCGAACGAGGAAATATTTGACATTCTTGAGGGCCGGCTTGATTGATTTACAGAGTAGTACCTTTTCTGTCAGATGACTTATTGTTGAATTGATTGATCGTCTCAGCTCTAGCTGTAAATGTTACTTTTTTACTTTTTCATATATTCTAATTTAGATTTGGGACATTGATGTTTAAGGGGAAAGGCTTACTGTGATACAGTTTCTGTCTTTCGCATGGAATACTACAGTCTAGATTTTCTAGAGTTGCGAATATCAAAACCATTCTGTCATCTGTATGTCTGTAAATATGTAGCCAGAGCCCGGACACTGTTAGCTGTTAGCTTAGCGACAAGACTGGTAACAGGGGGAAACAGCCATAGCTGTGTCCAAAGGTTACCAACACCTCTAAAGCTCACTAATTACCATGTTATATATATATAAATTGTAGGGGTGTAATGGTACACAGGAGTCATTGTTCGGTCCATACCCCAGTTTAGGAGTCACTGTGCGGCGTCAGTTTGGTACGGAGAAGGAAACCCAAATGCATAGGGATTTGTGTCTGCTCATTTATTTTGAACAGACAGTGATGTAGGTTTCAAACACAGATAATATCCTCTTGCTGGCGACCGATGTAAAATCTTATCCACTGGTAAACTATTTTCATTATAAAAACAAGAAACATTTCAAACACTTTCATGGTACACTGTATAATCGCAGAACAATTATTGTCCCACAAAACATCGGGTCATAACAGGCTATAAAACTGAAAAGCATCTCTTACGCTATGAAATTGAAAACACAAAATAAATATAATAATACAGCTTAAACTTGTGCAGTAGAAGGGGTGTTTCAGCTAGTTTCACTGTGGCTACATTTAAATATTCAAAGTACCCAGTACTTCCCAGTGATTGGCACATCCGGGTGATGCTGTCGTATGTTTATTAGCATGTTGGATGTGTTCATTCACATAGGCCTACCCTACAATGGTACAGCAATGCCAATGCATCATTCTTGTCTTATACACAACCATCTTTATGTTGCTGTTATAGCCGACAAGGAAACTGTGGGTGGGTCTTCCAGCTCTGTCGCTTTATTTGTACTCGCCATAGTGTAGCTCAGTGGTTCCCAACTGGTGGGTTG
This sequence comes from Chaetodon striatus, assembly GCA_029783705.1. Lineage (NCBI taxonomy): Eukaryota > Metazoa > Chordata > Actinopteri > Chaetodontiformes > Chaetodontidae > Chaetodon > Chaetodon striatus. The sequence goes on from JAPZEB010000010.1 coordinate 20,807,702, forward strand.
CACTCCAAAAGCTGGTTGCGTCCATTCTGAATGGACTGCAAGTGACTCACAAACATGTCAAGTTTGTAAAAAAAAACAAAACACTATTTTGAAGTACAGTAAATTTCCTGTACAGAGCGTTTAATTTGAAGTGCTGTTTGCTGTTGAGTGACTAATGGAAAGCTACTTGACAGAGACAGCAAACTAGCTCAAGGACATGGCCAAACACAAGTATCACGCTGAATATATTAAACTGTAAAGACCTTGAGCTAATGACTAAAGAGAGATCTGGACCCCAAGGCTGGACCAGTTGGGAACCACTGGTGTAACTGACTCATACACCAATGCGTTTGTCCACATTACGTGCAGCAATCTACATACTATGTAATCTGCGTGCTGCTGCATGCACCAGACCATGATGCTTTGGTGCGAATACGTTAACCAATACAGCGCTAAATACATTGTTACACTTTGTTTTTGTACAAATGAAATGAATAAGATATAACATGTTAATTCGTGATACTGAGGTGCTAGGAGGTGGATTTTTGTTACGTTTTGACAAAGCCAAGCTAGCTGTTTCTTGTGTTTATGCTAAGCTAAGCTAATCAACTGCTGACTGTAGCTATAGGCACTGTAGTGTTACCCAGGAGTGAGTCCTAAAACCCAGAAATGATTTAGCATTTCAGTGCTCTCGACTCCCAGTGTATTAAAGTCAATGGTGTCTTTGAATAGGTTTTTGGTTAGATGCCTGAAATAAAGTCTGTGGTTAACACAAGCTTAAGAGACTTTAACATTTCGTTCTATGAAATAAAATTAGTCAGTAAACACCCCACTCGTGAGCTTTGAAGCTTATATGCGTCGTTTGCGACTACAGAAGGTCATCATACCAACATGGCTTTACAGCTGGGCTGTGGGGGCAACGTTAGGACATGCGACTGTGGTGTAGTTTGTTCATAGCCTAATGTTAGCTCATTACTTTAACTATGATGAAAGTGAATTTGTGAAGATTATCTTGCTGAACAAAATGTGTAAGTATCATAAATGTTTGTTTGCCACAGAGCTTATTTTCTGCAATGAGCTAAAAATCCAATGGAATAATCCAAAAGGCTTTTGGACAAGGGAATCAGGGCGATGCCAACTTCCATGTCAGCCTTGAGAAAAACATCATCCCTGGAGCACTCTATTCACTGTACACATGTGAGAGTGGTATCTACTTTCCATATGATTCCTAGTAAAAAACAAATAGGCGTATTTCCCCAAAATATCAAACTGTTCATTTAAAATGTTATTTACTATGTGACACTTCAAATTAAGTGTTTCACCATGAAATAGCCAAGATATCCTGCACAGTGTTGATCACATTTCGGTCATTAGTACTGTAATCTGCGGTTTCCGCTGCATCTCGCCTATGTTACCATAGAGCTTGTGTTACTTGTTGTTGTTTCTTGGTTACCAAAACTTTGTACCTTCCACCAAGAGTGTGAAAATGTGTGTACGCTTTGTTAGATTTGGGAACCAAAGCTCCTGTAGCTGAAATAATTGAGTCAGTTATGACTGCAATGACTCGTGAAGCAGGGGTTTATATGGTTAATATCAACGCCTGTACTTTCCTCTGACTAAAGTTGCTCATTGTGGAACTCTGGGTCCTTGCCCAGTATATTTTTAGCATATGTGTCATGTTTTCTTTACCGCTCTGAATGGCCTCAGTTTATTGTGAGTTACCGTCGGAGGACTTACTTTGAGATCAGATATCACTCACTCAGTGGTTTCTGTTGGCTTGTCTGCTCCACACATTCACATGTTCCATTCTCTGCTGGTCAGGGTGTGTTTTTCTAGGTGCTCCATCTGTAATAGCTGTAAATATAGACCATGATGTTGAGTGAGGCATCCCAAATCTGTCAGAGCTGCTGCTACCCAATCATATGATCACTTTTAAACAAGGGGAGTCTGAAAATATCTCTTATTAGAGCAGTTTCTGATCACTTCTGCTGCAGTTTTGAGGTTGTTTTTGGTAATCTGGCTCTGCTAGAGTGTAGATGATGATAGTGAGGGACTGCTGGGGCTCTGCAGCTGAATGGGGATCTTTGTTTTGCTGTGCAAAGTAAATGCAGTGCTTCCCCTCCTTCCCCTGCTTTTAGCTACGACTCCAAGCTGGTATAAGCTTCCCTGTTGGACTCTAAAAGTTTCAAATTGTCTGCACATGTGGCACAGTGGGGCAGAGCTAGAAACTCTATGTGAGTTTTTGTTTGTAAAGCTAAGTTTGCCTTGCCACAGATTCTGGGTTTAGATACCAAGTGAGTCTGCTGCTTGAAAGCAGGAGACATGTGTGAAAAAAAATGGGGGCATCCTTGAAAATCCACTGTCTAGACTACTGTGTTCTTACAATATCCTGGACAGCACTGTGGTGAGACGCTTCCCATCCGATGCTGTGATTGGATTTGCCCTCTCTGTAGGATTTAAGCCAGTCAGTTAGTTGCTCAGCCTGTGTAGCTTCCTAGGAACCGGTGGAGCTCTGAATCACCAGACTAGTCACTGCTGCAGCCCAGACTTCCCTTTTCCAGTGGGCGTCATTGAATTTGCTCAGCGCTGCTCACAATGGGCTGGAGATGAAAGATGTCACTGGAGGGCTCTGTTAGCAGGCTTTCTCTCTCCTCACGCTGTGTCCACTAACCTCTTTTGTGTCATTGTCACTGAGCATTAATAAGTTCAGTCAATACTTTGAGGGTCTTTTCATAACCCCCGCGAATACCAGACATTTGACGTTATACCCAGAGCGAGGAGAGTCAGTATGTGCATTACCTCAAAGCAGCTATTGTAAATATTTGTGCATTGTTGCATGGCCTTTGTGTGAAATACAGATGCCATTTGCTGATTACTAATCAAACTTACACCACGGAATATTGTTTCCTTCCATTATGGGATACAGTTGACGTCAGCTGTCATTATTCTGTGCAGTCATGCTATTTGTAATGGTTTTGAAATCGCAGATTAATCACTGGGGTGGATCACTGTAAGTGGACATTAAATTCTCTGCTCACAAGGCAGGTTTCAGTTAGATGGACCACCTCGTTTTGTATGCACAGGCCACTCTGATTAATCATTAACCAGAGAGCTGAAAGACATGCTTTTTTTTTCTGTGAATGGGAGTAAATGGCTGAAGTAGCTGCTTTATTTTAGTCCTCCTCTTTTCAGTCTAGCCACCAGGAATAACATCCACAGTGCCTGTTTTTAGATTAGTAAATTACAACTGTAGTTAGCGATAGATACACCACCTTTTTATGTGCTCCATAAAGTCAAAAGTTAAAGCTATCACTGAACAGTTGTACCAAAAACACCTCCAGTTCTGCAGCAGAATTCCCTTCAATCAGCCCGCCTGGCCTCTGAGAAAGCAGAGATAAACACAGAGCCCCATGTGTTTACTCTGCAAATACACCCCCTTACCAAACACACACACACACACACACACACACACCAAAGCAGTGTTGTGCAGTCTGTGTAGGCCCTTACCTATAAGAACCTCGCTGTAGCTCTGGGTCAGCCTTTGAACTCCTGTTTTCTCATGTTTTTCTACAGGTCAATGTTCGCGTCACCACCATGGACGCTGAGCTGGAGTTTGCCGTCCAGCCCAACACCACCGGCAAGCAGCTGTTTGACCAGGTACAGTGCATATCTGCTGTGTTTGACCTCTAGCATCAGTGTTGACCTGTAAATATGTTATCAGCATCACTTTGTTTTGGAAACAAGACAATGTGAAAATTATTTTGATGATAATGAAGTATTGAATAAAGTCATTTTTAGGGAAAAATCAATACAAAATTAAGTCAGCCGGTCACAGTCTCGAGGTATTTTTACAACCTTATATACAT
>JAPZEB010000010.1:20867637-20877637 GCA_029783705.1 Chaetodon striatus
TAGTGTGCTGGTTGAACACATGAGAATTTACCACGCTTTTGTCATGTCTTATATGAAGCCTGTTAATTCTGAAAGTGTCGGCACTGGTGTCAGTTTAATTTTTTAGGAATACTGAAGCGTGGAATTATGATCCGTCAGAAAAATGGCAAACCAAATTTTTGTAGCAATCCATTTGACAGACATTTTATTCCAAATCAGATACCAAACTCAAAGTGACAGAAGAAGCCAAGTCTACAAGTAGACATGCTGAAGGCGGTAGAGAAAAAGTCAGAGGATCGCCAAAGTCAAGGCATTTGTCCTCAGGGAACACAAATGTCTGCGCTAGTCCCAAGTTGCATTGTAATTCATCCAACAGTCGCTGAGAGTGTTATACTAACTGATAGACCAACAGTACCATCTCTAGAGCCACGCCACTATCACGGCTAAAAACAAACAATAACCTGGTGGCTCATACCTCTGCTGTGGTTCGGGATGCACAGGTGCACTGCAGATTGTCGGCAGGGACGGGGTCACTGGCCTCACAGGGAGAGTCATGGGAGAGCTGAGCTGGGTGAACTGGGAGGTGGACAGGATTCTTTAGAAGGTGGTTCAGACTGCCGTGAGTCCCGTTGTTTGGAGCGGGACGAACACCGAGGAGATCTGGAGGAGAAAGAGAAAAAAAACTGTTAACAACCTTAATGCCATAAACACGGCCATCATTACTGACAGTTAAAATAATATCTTATTCCATGGGATCGTCAAACAGTAGAGATACAAGGATTCAGTGACACCATCACCAGTTGGGACAAGTACCTCAATGGCTCACACAGATTTCAAACTTCTGTATTTAAAGGTCCAGTGTGTAAGATTTAGGGGGATTTAGTGGCATCTAGTGGTGAGAATTGCAGATTGCAACTAGCTGACACTTCTGGTGAAATTTCCCTTAGTGTTCATTGTTCAGGAGGTTTTTACTGGAAGCCAAATTACCTGCAGTGGTCTCTTCCTCTCCAGTGCCTACTAAAAATATACATACGGACAAAAACCAAATATGACATGCACCAAAAAAAAAAAATTAGACAATTTCTACAATCAGGCTTCCACCTCACCATCTGTGTTGCAAGTTTACAGTCTCCAAATTATTAGTAAACATGGGTCAAGGTTTCTCCCATGAAGTCTGTTTTTATAGACAACAACTTCCAAGTGGTGCACACCTCTTTTAGGCCTCATTTTGTGTGTATGCACCGGTTATAAATGAGACACCAGGTGATTTAAACCGGTAAAAACACTGAATAAAGCAGTTTACCATCAAAAATTTGTGTTTTTTCAATGCTGTTCAACTCATCACGGAGCCTCAAGTGGTCGTTCAAAGAACTGCAGTTTTTGGCACTTCCATGTTGGCTTTATTTTAAGCCCCTGAGGTTCCTGCTTGTGGCTGACATGAAAACACAAATGACCCTATCTAGAACCAGTGTTTAGTTTGGCTATTCTGGACTACTGTAGAAACAGCTGGTGCACCATGTGATCTCTGAGGAGGGGGACCTGCTCCCTATGTAGTTATCAATGCCTCATTGTGAGGTAATGAAATCATTATTATTTTTAGGTGATTATACACTTAAGAAAACACATTTATTCTGTCATATTCCATTTTCCAATATACCCCCTAAATCCTACAAGAAAGAAAGTTGCCCTTATATGAGGTTTCTTCATATCGTTCAGGATGCTACCAGCCAGGAACAAATGTCCATCAAATTCATATACAAGGCATTTTTTGTTTTAGTAAAAGTCCATATTTGAACCACATTACCTGAACAAATTATTTGGAGTGAAAATGTGAACAATTAACATCACCTGTCTGTTGTAAACATTTGTAAACTGATTTGCTGTTTTTCAGTGTCATACATATTTTGTGTGTTTCTGGTTCAAACACCTGGGTTAAACTGGGGATCTTCATCCAATTGTGTTAGATCCTGTTTTTCTGAAAGACAGTTGATGTGGTTATTTCCTGCAGTTGTGTTTTTAGAAGCACCAGACAAGTGGCATTCAGTGTTGGAGAAGAGCATCCGTTTCCTCTCCTGATCTGTGTTTAACAGTGTTGATGTATCTGTGTCATAAGTAAGAGAGATGATAGCTACAGTAGAACCATGACAATCAGGCCAAGGTTGTAAAAAGACAACACTGTCCTTTCTTCATCCTGCTAGCAGTGAAACCTCATGTGATGACAAGACCTCAGGACATGAGATTGGTACTTCTCATCTAACTTCTTGGCGAGAAAGTGAATAAGCTCATGTACCAAAATGTTCCTAATCCTTTATATACTGAAAGAGAAAAGTAAAGATCAGGAGGATAGAGAACAGGTCACTTACCACACATGAGGTTATATATTTCAATGTTTTCAAAAGGTGGCACAACAGTGTTTTCTCTAAATCCTGGACCATAGCCGATGAAGATCGCCTAGAAAAAAATAGACACACACTAACATACTGACATTCATGTATTTATCTGGAGACATTTAGACACAAATGAGAGTGTACTGTGAACTATCCAAACAAAACGGTCTGTGCAAAGGAAAGCTTAATTCAAACTCTGTCTGTAAATAACAAGATGTCAGTAAATATTTAAAATGACCAAAATCAGTAAAATGACCTTACATAACCTTGATTATGTAAGTTAGGTCTGTCAGTTCTAGGAAAGACGTTGGTTGGGTGGGTTTGGGATATTTGCAGGTGAGTAAACTCTATTTCAAGCACACTTGACTCTGCTGTGTGAAGGCACTTTTCTTAACTCATAGACCTTTTTTTAGAGAAGTAAGCAAACTTGTAAGCTAATTATACCAGGTCAAATTCCAGTGTAAACCACGTCCGGAAACATACACTGACGTGTTGTGATGACTAACATGAAGGTGGGCAGACACAGACACATGTCCAATTTAAACAAACTCATTCCAAGGCAGACAACATGTAGGCGGAGAGCAACTTCTTACGGTTGGTGTAATTACTGTACTCGAGTACAGTTTTAGGGCTCCACAGTATTTTTGTGTCTGTGCGTCATTTCACAGACAGTCATCTCACTTTGGTTTCATTTGCAGACACAAAACAGCAAATACCCAGATTTCTTGCATTTAGACTAAAATACTGATTCTTAAAACTAGTGACAACATCAGCCAATCAACGTATAGCCGACTGATTTTGAAGTATCCAAAAAATAGTACCCTTGTGTAAGAAATAAATAAAATCTTGAAGTGTTAGTCATTTACTTCTCTGCTACTTTCTCTGGTCTGAGCCAAATGTAACTGAAGCTGAAACACTTGTTCTTGAGTAAAATATCTTCGTGCTCTCTTATGTGTCGTTGTTTTCTGGAGGATAGTTTAACCCCAAAATCAAAAACTGAGCATAGTGTTAGTTCAGGCAGGACATGATGTCAAGCTCAGCTCACATCCCAGCTACATCAGCTGATCTCAAACAGCAAATCAACTGATGGAGCAGCTGATTGATGGAAGGGAGTCAGCTAATAGATCACGATTCCTCTCTATGCAACCAGTTGGCGAAGAGCAGTCAGGGCACCCTATTTAAACTGCTTTAGCCTGCCTACTGTTGCTGCTTCCTCTGTAACCTACCTCCACCCCAGCTCCTCCTTTTCATGTTGTATCTGACTTATCAATGTCATTTCTGTTTGTCATTGATGCTGCTCTGTTCTGTTCCCGGGGATCTTCGCTGCTGCTCTCCCTGCCTTAGGCTTTCCATGAAGGCGCATGGAAGGGCAGGGAGGTTTGCTCTCTTCCTCAGGCTTTCCACACAGGTGCGTGGAAGGGCGGAGAGGTGTGCTCTCTCCAAGTTATGCTTTCCACTTAGGCACATGGAAGCGGCTCTCTGCATAGGCATGAGGAAAAGCAGAGAGGCCCCCAGAACGGAGCCATACCGCCAAATATGATACTGCAAATGGCAATAAGGTTTTCTTTGACTAAAGTGTTCCTGACTGAATTACATATTTTCATCTTACCTGTAGTGCTATTCAACAGTCTAGATTGTTTTGGTGTAAGTTGCTGAGTGTTGGAGATATCGGCTGCAGAGATGTCTGCCTTCACTTGAATATAATGGCACTAGACAGCACTCTGCTTGTGGTGCTCAAGGCGCCAAAAAAATACATTTGAAAAACTCAACAGCAATGTCTCTTTCCAGAAATCATGACCTGGTTACTCAAGATAATCCACAGACCTTGTTATAAGCAGTCTCGTGTAGGAACTATTTTCTTTCTACCAAACCACACCCACCAACCACTTCACTGCGTAGAGGCAAGCATGCATCTACTGCTAGCTCACTTAGCACCACTGTGCTAGCTAAGCTGAGGAGGATGCCATAAATGCTTACATCTTGCACTGTCATGAGCACAAGTCTCTTGTCCATGAATAGATGCATGATTCATTCTATGTGGTTATACAGTTGATGGAAGCTGACACCACAAGCTGAATGCCACCTAGTTCTACTATATTTGAGAGAAGGCAGAGATCTCTCTGGCCGATATCGCCAACACTTGGCAACTCACACTGAAACAATCTAGATTAAAAAACAGCACTACAGGTAAACATTTTTTTTTTGATTTTGGGGTGAATTGTCACTTTAAGCTCTGCATATTGCAACAACATCCTACAAGACAAAAACTAATACAAGCCTCCAGGAGTCGTCAGGCCTTCTGACCTGCCTATTTTTTTGCAATGTGTCCGTGAGTTATCACACTTCCTGTTTTACATTTATCTGAACAGGATATCATGACAAACATTTATCATGGCGGATGAACACACTGATCTTTCCTTCCTCTGACCTGCATGTTGGTGAAGAGGTTATCTGATCCATGGAATCCACCAGTGCAGTATTTGAGTTCTCTGCGGTTACTGTTGAATAGAAAGAAAAGTTGAAATAAAGACAGAGAGAAATCAGCGCTGGAAGTCACAGTTCATCCCAAATAACCTCAGCTTCAGGGTCAGGCGAGTTCAATTCTATATAAACTTAAGAGCAAGTTGTCGCACTGCAACTACATTAGTGGACTGATTGAATTCTTCAGCCTGAAACAATTTCCATGATTACATGGTTGCTATCCATCAAAGGAGCTGTACGACTACTCTCTAACATGCCATGCCTCATTCATTATAAATGATTGCTAACACTAATCACTGTGAATTCTTCAACTTCTGTGTGGCCAATGAGACATTTCTTTTATCCATAGACATTTACATTCGTTTCCATGACACCAACTGTACTATAATTCACATACAGTAAGACCGGCCAAGTCCTGACCAATTACTGAAATAGCTCTGGTATCTAGCACAGCGTGCAAGTTAAATCGAGTCTCACTTTATACTGTAAATCTGGTCTCTCAAGCATTCCATTTTAATTCTGTGAAATGCAGTAACATTTTTTCATCACATCTGACACATCGCAGCAGCACTACGGCTACAGAAGTGATAGATGTCACAACATTTTAGTCCTTTACCAAGCTACTTTGCCCTTGATTGCAATTAAATCAAACGTACAGGTAGTTTTACATCATGCCTACACTTAAAATTCTCCTATCAGTTAAATAAATGTAACACAAAATAACCAGTTATTTCAAACTAACATGCTTGGGCACCATGCTGTGTTGTGTTTCACTTGACTTGGCTTTACTTTGCTTTGTTTTGCTTCACTTTAATGCCCCATGACCAGGGTCACTGGCATTATTGAAGAGTGGCCTTTTCTTGTTTTCTTTTCACTGGTCAATTACAGAGCTTATTATGCTTGCAAGGTCCGCCTCTTCCCTGGCTGGCAAGTCGGAAACAGATTTTTCTGTTATCTTGTGTAATAAACAATGAGCTTGGTCATCTTACTGACCTTATGTTTCAGCCCTTTTGGCTATTTGTATGCTACAGGAAGCAGTTTGGATAAGGCTCTTTTTATGTATTTTTGAGACCTTCTGAAAAGGACCAGAGGCACTGTGAGTATGTGAGACAAAATAATTTAAAAACAGGTCTGACTGATTTTGGTGTCCCCATAGATTCTCCCTTCTATGTGTAGGTCTGAAGAGACATTTAGGTGTCTTTTGGCAGAAGCAGAATTACGGTTAAAGTCGCATGACTTAAGTGTGAAACTGGTCATGTGGTAACAAATTGTTGTATGATAAATGGTAAATGGACCTGCTCTTGTAAAGTGCTTTTCTAGTCTTCCAAACAATTAAATCGCTGTGACACTACATGTCATATTCACCCATTTACACATACATTCATACAGTGGTGGTCAAGGTGCCACTAGCTACTCACTTTCTTGTCTGAGGAAACTTCAACATGCAGACTAGAGAAGCCGGGGGTCAAACCCGATCATCATTAGTGGTTGACCTGCTCTACCTTTTGAGCAACACCTGCTCACATGTATATTTGCTCTGGAGTGATATTGTGCATATTTGCTTAAGGCTTTTTTATAGAATCTTTTTCATATTTTTACTGCGATTTTTTTTATGCTACATGTATTTTCTTGACTTTTTAAGTACTTTGCTTTTGCCTGTTTGTACCAAACACCAAAGCAACTTCCTTGTAAGTGCAAACCTACCTGGCAATAAACCTCATTCTGATTCTGAATCTTGACTTTCTCAGACATTATTTTGCTACGAATACTCTTCCCAAAAGTCATGAATGCATTTCTAAGCTTAACCTGAGTATTTATTGGTGCAAAAAATTGCAAAAATATTTAGGCTTACATGGATGTAAACAAAAAACTTGATTTAATTAAGATTTAATGTTGGGTTGAACCATGCCTTTATTAGGTATACTCCAAGATAACACTGCTTTACACAAGTCTTCTAGACAATGCACAGTTTCAACAGTTGGAAGAAGTTTCCTATGAGGGCTTTCTACCAGAAGGGTACTTCTTTGATAAGGTGAGGAAACTAGAATTACATCCTTGCAGTTGTATTCCTCAGCTATCCATTAACTTGCAGTAATAGTTAACAAGTTAACAATGTCTGTAAAAACATGGACACCAATTCACCAATTCAGTAACCGACTACATGTCTCCCCTTGCAGAACATTATAACGTCACAGTGAAGTTCACCTTTGACCTTTTGGTCATATAATATTATCACTTCATATTGCAATCATTTTATCCTATGAGACATTTGTGTGAAATTTTCTCATAATTAGCATATTCATTCTTGAGTTAAAGCCCAAAACATGTTTTGTGAAGTCACAGTGACCTTTGACCATTGAAATCTCATCAGTTCATTGTTGAGTCCAAGTGGACGTTTGTGCTAAATCTGAAGAGATTCTCTTAGTGTGTTCTTGAGATAGTGCGTTCACGAGAATGGGATGTATGTACAAATGTACAACCCAAAAACACAAGGCTTATGGCCATAGCTTTGCCACTGCAGCGGCATAAAAAGACAAAGAAATTTTTGTCAGAAAGGGAGACCTACGAGAAAAACTTCTCTCAGTTGCACAGTTTACTGACCTAAGACTGTGAAAACGTAAAGACAGTGGACTGAGGGGTGACTTACAGTGCAGCCTGCCACCCTTCCTTCATATAGAGGTGTCCTCTCTCTATGCGTTTGTTTTTAGCAAAGTGCATCCTTTTGGGGAGGTTTTCTTTGAGGTACGGCCTCATTGGCTGGTCAGGGGTCCTGCACTTCAGAACAGACACAGAAGAGGAGAATCAACACACAGCAGAGGGAGAATGGGATTGTTTGACGTGAGGCCAAGCAAGCAGATAATTTTTCATTCTTCTTATCAATACAAAAGTCACATTTGGAATACTTCGCATACCGACAGGTTCTTTATCAGGCCCTCATAGTCGACTGAGGAAAGAGACACAGGACAAGGTCAGCCACACTGGTTACAAACAAACTGACGTTGAGCAATGCCGCAAGGCTGGAAATTGATGGGAACTCACAGGAAAACAAATCCCCTGGGAGGGTACTGGGTCTGATGCGAGCAGCCGGACCTTGGATGACAGTAAAGCTATCAGTGTTGTCCAGGTAGGTTGACACATATGAAGCTTTGTCACATGAAGCCTCCTCCATGCCTGTAACAAAAGAGAAAATATTAATTTGTACTCAGTTTGTTTTATGAATGGTGAAGATGAATTTGTAAAGGCTTTTCATATGTAGCTATGACAGCAAGAAATGTGTGAGGTTTGTGAACCATAACTAAACTTTTTAGAAAATCCATGTACGCGATTTATCTTGTTTTTGTCCAGTGCCGATGTTGTTTCACATAAATGTTCTTCCCATTTGGAGCACAAAAGGTTTAACTTGTCAGAGGAGCCCTTAAAATTTACAGCATTTTTATAGATTTATACTAACAGTGTAACATTTGTTGACATCTTAACACTGATGAATCTTTCTTGTTTCTTGTCTTTGATGACTCACTGCAGACTAATAACTAGCACAGCAGGTCAGAATTAATATCTTGTCTTGGAAATGACGTCTTTAGGGAGGATAACTGGGCATCGCCCTGAGCCACATTTACTCCCGCGCATTGATCTCTAATACATAATTACAAGACCACACATATGGTCTCCAGATGTCCAGAGAAACTTGTCACCAAATATCCTCCTTACACACCACTGAGAACAGATTCTCCCAGTTTACTCCCAGACAACAGACTCATTTTTCATCAGATTTCTCTCTGGCACAGACCTGTAGTTTCCTCCTGTAACAGGTGCAGTGACTCAACCAAATCAAACATTTGGAGATGACACTAAGCCTCGAAAGTCCCCCTCAGTGTCACACAGGCTCTAAAACGATGATATGTCTTACTACTGTGAAACCACAGAGATTTAGGACGGATGCATCAAGTTTGTTTGTTGGCACATGCACAGTTTTAAATGAAAGTCAAAGAAAACGGCACAAAAGAGACGGAAAATACCACTCCCTCTGAGAATTGTTAAAAGAATTTGTTTTTGATGGAATTTTAGCTGAAAGACAGGACTCACTTCCACATTATTGATTGTTAATCACCTTTCCATCTGTAAAATTTCACTGTAAACTGAATCACAGTTGTGTGCACGCTGTGTAGTCATCTCACCGTGGTCTGATATGATTATTAGGTTGACACAGTGGTGCAGGTTTCTCTCTGTCAGGCCATCCATCAGCATGCCCATAATCCTGTCCACTTTTTCCAAGGCCGAAACGACCTGAAGGCACAACATCATTTCAAACTTTAACAGAGTTAAAGTGTTACTGCGGCAGGAGAACAATGTTCAGGAAAACTGTGACTCTGTCATGGCAACACCTCAGGAACACCTTGATTCAGCAAATAAATAATTAGCAAATTGAATGGATGAAAATGCCTTTGTCAGCATTATCCATAACCTTGGCATTTTTAAATGGGGTTTGGTGTAACTGTTATGAAAAATTAAAGCACTAAATAACAAAACAAAACCAGCTCCACCCAAAAAATATCAAGGCGTTCACTGAAACTGACAAGTTTAATTCTTAGATTTTAGATTTCTCAGCTGTGAAGCTTTGCAATGTTTATTTATGTCATGTGATAATAAACTTAATATCTTTGCATTTTAGACCATTCATTCATTCCCTTATTTCGTAATCGCTTATCCTGGTGGGGGTGGGGTTGGGCTGGAGCCTATCTCAGCAGATGCTGGGCAAGAGGCGGGGTACACCCTGGACAGTTTGCCAGACTATCACTGGGCTAACACATAGACACGCTCACATTCACACCTATGGGAAATTTAGAGAAAGGGACAGAAAATACCACTGTGTGTCTTTGGACTGTGGTTAGGAAGTCAGAGCACCCGCAGAAAACCCACACTGACATGGGGAGAACAAAACTCCACAGTTTGAACCCCCCACCCCTGGGTTGACCCAGGAACCCTCTGGCTGTAAGGCGACAATGCTAACCACATGCGGCCATTTTAGACCGGTGGTTGAATAAAACAAGCTTTGAAGACGTCATGAGGTAAAATGGCTATTTTCTGACATTTTATACAACAACCTATTGGGAAAAAAAAACAATAATGAAAACAATGTTTAGGTGTATATAACA
>JAPZEB010000010.1:20933267-20946173 GCA_029783705.1 Chaetodon striatus
CTGAGTCAGTTTGACATCCTGGATATATCCTTCAAACACAGACTGTAGACCCCTCTGTCTGCTTCTCTCTGGAATCAGTGTTTTATTTTTCCAAAAATTTGGTAATATTTTTTCAGGGAGTGCAGAAACAGCTTGTTGGACCATCACAAAGGGGCGGGGCTTAGCGAAGTGTTACTTGTCAAGTGACTGCGATCAGTTCAGGCATCTGTCTGCACTCTACTGATTGCACTTTTCTAGTTGCTGAATGTAATCTAGGATATCTCAGAATTGTTCAGTGTCCATGTTCTTGTCTGGTGATTGTATCACAATGAAAACACTGACAGACGTGCGACTGTGGGTTTACTGACGTATTTCCTTCCCATCAGTATAGTGAGCAGTGTCTTCCCGGGTACAGAAAGTCAACTCATCTCTGCCCATGCGTTGGTACACTGCGTCTGTTCCTGTAAACTGCAGATCACTTAATGGATGCATACCAAGAAAAGGGCTTTTTACTGTGAAACACTGTTATAGCGTCAGAGGATATTTTTTTCCTCTGTCCAATTTTGGTCAGATTTGATTGATAAAGCCTCTGAGTAATCCCACTATTTGTTTTTACTACACTACACTAATGAGACAGCACCTCCCACTTTGGAGTGATCCAAATACAAAGCAGGGAGCTTTTGAGCTCCTTCTTTGGTGCTCAGACAAAAAAGTCTTTTACACTGGCTTGCCAGTAAACCTACCGGCTATCATTGCAGCATTAAAAAGTAATGGCTAGTGATATTTATGGTCTTTGGTTACAGTGCTGTGTCACTCATCAGGGAAAAAACAATTCAGACTTACACTAGTTTTAGTGTGAGAAGGGGCCAGTGTATGAAATGTAACCCCGACCTCTTTATGTAGATGTCCCTTCACAAGCTTGTGTTTTTGCCTCACAGAGACAGAAGACTGCGAATAATGACGTCTGTGTGCCACGAACACAATCTTCTGTTGAAATTATATTAGGCACGTTGTTACTGTGTCGTGATCTAATGAATCAGTGGGACGCTTCGGCTCTTTGGGCTCCTAATGAAACATAAACTTGAGTGAAGTGACATTTGAGTGTCCTTATTATAGTAGTTTTATTCTCCAGACTGTCTGAGTTTGCCACATGAGAAATACCACCAAATAACAGAGAGTAAAGACATTCCTTTGAAACAAAAGAAGCCAATTAGTCACATATTCCTGTAAACGACTGTATGTACAAGAGTCGTGTTAATAAATGGTACGTTTTGTATTAAATAACCTGCTTGTTATGTGTAAGTAAAATATATCAAAGTCACAATGGCACTGATGTAATAAATGTCACCCATCCACTTCTCCAAGTAGGTTAAAACAAATGCTACGGATGGATTTGCAGATACTGCGTGACCCAGGTCTGGTGAGGTGAACCTGCAGATTGAGCGGAGGTGGAGCTGATGCTCGCTGTCTGTCTGCTCCTGCCATATGGGCAGCCTGAGGCAGTGCTTACCTCACCAAGGTGACAAGGAGACCCGACACACACTTAAAACTGGATGGTCATTCAGCAGTAGTTTGGACAAAGTTATAACACTGTGCATGGTTTGATGAGGAAGTTGTCCACGTGTACGGTGCACATTTGGATGTAATATTATGGGCTGAGGAGGCTGAAGAAACAGCAGCCAGGGCTTCAAGGACACTTCAGCAGGGATGAACGCTTATTGTCTGTGTGTTACAGAGAGTCTTACTTTGACTTTACTGACAGTGCCAGAATGTTCATATATTTTTGGTGGACTGAACACATCAGCTTGCACCGTATGAAACTGAACATGAGTGTTGTTCATTCTTGTAACAGCTAACAATGCTTGTTTTATGGCACCAGGCACGCTGACACAACAGCAGCATGGCCAATGCTTATGACAAACATGTGGACTTGAGTCACATGATTTGGACTCGAGTTACAAATTTGATGACTTCAGACTTAACAAAATCAAGAAAGACTTGCAGTGCGACTTGGACTTTTACACCAATGACTCATGACTTCACTTAGACTTTAGACGTCAACATGCTTGATGGCGTCCCCTGATGCCCAAAGATTAAAAAGCATGTTATTTAAAAAGTGTGACACGAATTAATTAATTTTCGTTCATTTCCTGAATCAACTAACGTTAACGTTATGCATTCCCAGCAAGTCGACACTAAATTCCCCAGATTCACTTTGGTTGAACCAATGTGACAGCATGTCGTCAAGTTGCAGGAGAGAATCATGAAGACGTCAAGTTACGCTACTTAGCACCTGTCGGAAAATACAAAGACTAGATGGTGGTCAACAAAAAACTATTTAAAAAAGTGTAGCTTGAAAATTACAGATAGAGATGCAACAACTTACAAAAAACTAGTTTTAACAAGTATGTACAAAATTTAAAAGCACTCCTGATTTTGTAAATTTATCGTATTATTATGTTGTTAAAACTACATTTGGTGAAGAGTACATAATAGCTTTTTCAGGACTCATGACTTAAACTTAAGGACTTGGGATTTGAGTGCAAAGAGTTAAGACTTAGGGCCCATCCACACGAAGCCTTGTCAGGGTGACTTCGCCAAAGTTTTTAACCAGTTCGGCCTTTCATCCATACAAACCCAGCGTTTTCGGAGGTCGAAAGTCGCCAAAAGACTTTTGGCATAGGCCAACCTACTTCGACTGACACGACTCCCAATCAGTGTTTTGTTGAAGTTTACTAGCTTTGTAATCCAGCATGACTCGAAGCAGCAACTCGACTTCATCGTGAGTCCAAAGTCTTTGTTTTCCCTTGTGTGTTGGAATTTGTTTTGGCCATCTTCTTCTTGTGCTTCTTCTGGATCTTCTTCTTCTTCTTCGGTTTGTATACACCATACACCTTCTTCTCCGGTTCAGAGCTGTATGCTCCGGTTTTTAGTGCCGCGCCATCTCCTGGCTGGCATATATACTGCAGCCTTTATATGCGGTTTCATACCGGCTTCATTTTGACGCCTGTTTTATTGAAGTCGGCACCATCTTTGCAGAATATTATTGCAATCCGATCATTTTATTTGGCGGTTTCAAAAAGACAAGTCTTCATGTGGATATAGCTTTAATATTGACTTGCAAAACAATAGCTTGGTCACACCTCTGGCTGATGGCACTTTAGACAACACAGCTAGCAGTACTGACACCAGTTCATATGGATATTTAAAGACTGTTATGAACAAATCATTAAATTACAGATCCAAGCGGAAAAAAGTCTCACATTTAAACACAAAAAAAACCAATTCTCATAAATCTCATAGTTCTCACAGTTCTCATAGACTATTTGTACATTTTCCTATGAAATGCAATGCCCCCAAAATTTGTACATATCCCACATATTTTCAAAGACTGTGATCTCATGACCAATGTGCTGACAGGAGTAAACAAGGAGGCAGTACAGAGCGGTCTTGTAAGAAGGTAGGCCGGGTCTGTGGATGGTTCACAAAAACTCGGACATTCCTCCAGGACTTTTCCTTCGAGAAATGTGTTTCGAACCGTGTGAACTTTAAGTGATTTTGTTACATGCTTAAACCGAACCTGTATAACTTTACATAAATTATGTGACTGTGCATTAAGGACATACTGTAGGTAGCTTCGTAGAATATTATAGGAACCATTCTATGAGGATACGATGGTTGACAACAAATTTAAAAAGACACATCCATTTATAGCATACAACCAGTCTTGGAAAATGCAAGTGAATGATGATCAAGAGAATGGACGACATGAATGTAAAGTAGTTTTTTTGGGACTTTTAACTTAGTTCAAAATTCAAATTGTGCACCATGAACATGAACTAGTTCATTTTAATTTGTGTGAAGTGTCTCAGTGACAGTGTGTTTACCTCTTACGTTTATAACACTTTACTTAAAGAGCGTGTGCAAATTTAATGTAATGGAGCAAGAGCACAGAACATCTAATAACGTTGCACCTCAGATAAAGACGCTCCTTGTTTCTCAGTTTCAATTAAGGTATTAAGTCCACGCTGGAAAGAAAGAAGAAGGTTTCTTATGACAAAACATTAAGTCAAATAGCTTTAATTGTTTTCTGTTTTGTCAGTTCTGCAGCAGAACAATTAAATAATCAGAGGATGACCAGGCAACATTTTGTTCAGGACAGAGGAGGATCAGGCGCGACAGGCAGTGCAGTTAGAGGGTTCATATAACACCTTAATAAGATCCATTACTTGATTTAATTGCATTTAGTCATTAAGCCAGGTGCCAGCATTAGCCTCATGCATCACATGACATGACATATGATAGCTTTACAATGTGGCAACGCGCCCAGACAGACAGCTCAGCCAGGACGTTGATGGGCACTCATGTCTGCTGTAGAGAGCCATTGTCAGAGGACCACACACACTCTTTGTGAGAGTGTTGACGTATGCGCTGTGTGCTGTGTGTGTATCCTAGGTGGGAGTTTAATATCAGCCTCTTTTTCTTTAACTAACAATTTACATAAAAGCATTTGACCCAGCTAATTTCGACTTTAAGTTAAAACAAAAGCTGAACAAAGTCTTTCAGTTGACGCAGGACTTGTGTGTGTGGAGTGAAGTTTTGAAGCTTTCTCTATGAGTCCGTTACCCACATGTGGCCGGCTTCAATAAAAAATATTTTTCTTTTAAATATTTCATGGTTACATTTTCTCAAATTCAGAAAGATCAGCTCCTTACAATTTGGAACACAATGCCTTTAGTAAAAACAAACCTATTGACACTATAACCTCAATTAATACTCAGCAGTTTTCATTGTAACACGAGACCTTGCTCAGAGTACAGTTAGAAAGCCGCGACAGTAAAGAGTCTGAAATCTATCAAGACATATTTTGGCAAGACATTTATTCTCGTTTTTTGCTGACAGTTAAATCACAATATCGATATGACTCTGATTATTTAATTGTTTATTGTAGGGGCCTGAAAAACCGGAAAGGTCATTCCATTTGAAAATAGCATTTTCCAGGCCTAATAAAGCTAACTAAACCGAGAACGTTTCAAGGAGCATAGACTCTTCAACGTAAGGCTCCGAGATAACATTACCTTCTCTCTTCTACTTGGAAGTGGTGAATTTTACAGCTCATAGATACTTAATATTGTTTGAAATCTAGTATGCTGTGTCCAGCTCCAGAGGTGCTATGGGCACTAAAGATGGTGAGAACTTGAACAAGTCATGTGAAGACACAAGCCAACTTTTTATGATTGCGGTTTTCATCATTTCCAGATAGCACCCAGAACGAATGTGCTCATACAGTGGGCCAATATGTACTTTTGGTCTGACTCCTTATCTTAAAAAACTGATGTAAATATTTTACATGGATTTGGTTCTTATCTATTTAATGTAATATGCAGACGTTTCAGAGGTTGTATGGTTGTGAAAAATTTCAAAAGTCTTGGAAAAGTTGTGGAAATTTTTTTGGTAAAAATGTGTATGTACCCTGTATTGTAGGCCTCCGACTGTTACTGTAGGACAAACAAAATCCACCTCGACCACCTCGAAAAAGATGTCACATGTTGTTTTGTCATCCAGAAAAACGGAAGCGTTAAAATGACAAGTTGTAGTTTGCGTTGGGGTTTCCAGCTTCTCGTCTCCACATGAAGTGAACTGTCTCTCGGCTCCAGGTTCATATTTACCATACACACGACATGAGAATGGTATCGATCATTTCGTCTAACTCTCGGCACGAAATTTCCCAAAATGACTCACTATTTCTTTTTAGTGGCCGCTCATGGGTCATTTATATAATCTTTGAGACCAATACTGATATCAGTATAGCTTTATGTCTCAAAATAAACTAATTTTTTATGTAAAAACCGCACAAAAATGAATATTTTCTTGATTTGGATCCTTCAAATTTGGTTATTAAAGCATTGTTACTAAGATATGTGCTTAGTGTGACATTATATATGTGATGAAGGAAGAAAAAGACACAAAAGTCAGTTCTCTTTGGTGGACAAACACTGTTTTTAAATTTCCTCAAACATATTTGATATTACCCTATAACAGTTTCTTGCCATTTATCAGTCGGAGCTGATTAAATGTTTGGGCTGTAGTTAAATAATCAAACATAAGGATGACGAGGATATACAGTACCTTGCAGTATGTACAGGATGTCATTTCTGGTCGTATTTTTCCAATTAAAATTCTTTGTGTAACCAGGCACTGCTGATGTTTATCATGGTGTGTTCCTCTGTTCTCTCATTTAATCCGTGGTTTTTCCACATTGTCTTCCATTTTGCTGTGTAAACTGATCTATGTGTGTGTTTTGTGGTGCCTCCCCTTTCGCCAGCACATGTCAGTTTAGGACAGCATCTGCTCCCTGAGAGCAGCTGAACGAGCTGAACCGGGGCCAAAGCGTGTATGCATATATCAGAGGAATCAGGTGACAGGGGCAGGTGACTGTGCTGCGCAGGCTGCGGAGAAAGAGCAAATACATCTCGTTGAGTCGGGTTGGACTGAGGAATATATATAGAGAGAGCACGGTGGGAAGTAAGAACTGGAAGGAAAATAAATGTGGGTGAGGGAAAAGAAATAGTCAGAGACAGCAAGACAAGCAGCTATTTTTAAAAAGAGCATCCAACTGAATAAAACATTACCCGGCTGCAGTCCAAATTACCAGAAATCAGAAGGCAGGCGCGAAATAACCATGTCAAATTATAGCAGGCTTGTCACATATGTTTTGTTTTTTAATGACACTGAGCTGAACTATTTTCACATGCAATTCCTCACATGCTGGACCGCAGAGACCCCCTCCAGTGTGTCAGGATTAACAACCATGAAATGTTTATGCTGTACAGTATCAGCTGTCTCCCCGCTGTCACGTGTGTGCCGAAACAAAACGCTTGTTTGGAGTGCAGATGGATCTAAGGCACTTAGTAGTGTGTGAATTTTAGCAATCGTCTCCTGATTCACACTTGGCCCAGTTCCTAGCCTAGATGTAAGTGTGTCTCTGCTCTTTTTATATTCCGCAGAAAATTATCCTCATCATCCTCACCACCATCATCAGCAGTGACATCTGTGACTAATTATGCACACTGTAGTCTAGGCAAGTACTTCCCAACCATTTATGTCTGACGCACCCCCACAGCCCTGACAAGAGAACTCCTTCATTGAAACTCGTGTTCCCAATTTGTTCTTTTGGATTGATTTTTAACTGGATGATGTTTAACCAGTTTAACAAGTTTAAAAGACTTTAACATTTTGATTTACAAACTTCAATGTGTCTCACAAAAGGCGGTTTATAACAACTGGCTAAATGAGACTACAGAATATCAAGACCATTAGCCTACTTTAAAGTGGTAATTTAAACTGTTAGGTTAAATACTTTCAACTGCCAATTCCAAACATTTGTTTTGAGTAAATGTTTGTAATAGGTATAAGCTATTTTAACCAATTATCAGTTTGTTAGCCTATCAGTTACTATTGGCTAACTGTTTTAACTGTTTATTCAGAACTTTAAGCTGCCTGAGTCATTTATCTATTCGTGACTTTAAGCCAACTGTTTATATCGTTTATCCATTAATTTCAGCTATCTAGGGCTGCTGCAACCATTTTTCTACTACTTTTAGCTAACTAACCATTTATCCATTATTTTTGGCTATATTTTACCATTTCCATCACGTTTAAAAAGCTTTTTGAAGTTTCAATTCATTTAGCTGGCTATACCCATTTAAACATAATTTATAGCTCACTTAACTATTTTAGGTGTTTGAATAGTTTTAGCTAACTGGCTAACTGTCAACCGAGTTACCAGCAGCTCTTTTTTTTAATTACCTTTATCTAGCTAACAACGTATGCATTATATTGCTAACAATTCCAATGGTTTGTTTATTACTTTGAAATACTTTCTCCATTCGTTTTAGCTGTCTATGTCAACGTTTTATCGATTAGCCTACTTTTAGCATATTTTAACAATAATATTATGTAAAGATGGACAAAGCGTCTCCACTCTCTTCCACTGAACAAAGATTTTTCGTTTAAAATCTCCAACATATGGCCACTGCCATCTTGCTCTGGTGATGTAAGTTGAAGCTAAAGTATGTACAGTAGAAATCTATTAACTGTTTGTCTGTACATCCATCCAACATGGACACCAGGAAGAGTAGCTGTTGCCTTGGTAACAACTAATGGGCATCCAAAAAAACAATAAACAACTGACATTGATCGCAAGCACAGTGATTAATTATGATGTCAAACCTCCTTTTTATAAAACCAAATAACTCATAAAATGAAATTTATCTGAAAAATTTTACGTATTTATTTGACATGTACTTTGAGTTTTGAATTTGGCCAATGTGCCATCCGTTAACACAAAGGGGGCGGGGCTTATGACTTATACCTTGGCTTCATTTTGGGGGAGCCGCCATGTTGTCCATCTAATATACAGAATATGGATTTACCTTTTCCGCTCATTTGCTATTTTTCACATTCTCTTGTGCAACAAATGGTATTTGGGTGTTACGGCTCAATATGTGCATCTTTCTCCGTTATTGTTTTTTTCTATTTCGTTTTTAAGTAGACTAGTTGAGCTACTCCACAGTCTCTCCATGTACCCTCTGGGGTACAAGCATCTCCGGTTGGGAATCACCGGTCTGGGCTAATTATGGAGATAGTGGTCAGATAATGGGGCGCATTGGCTCAGCAATCATGTCATTATTCGGTGTATCTCAGCTTGTTTTGACTTAATTTGTTATCATTCTTGGCAGTGAAAGGAAAGTATGTTTTGCCGTCCTGCCAGCTGTTTACCACAGGGTTTTAACATGTATTCCCTGAAGGAACTATTCCAAATTCCACTATCATATTACACAACATTGCTTTCTCTTCACTCTCTCCCTCTCTTCGTGCCCACACAGGCATACTTTTAAAGCAGATAGCCCAAATGGAGCACTTGAAACAGATACGTCTGTTATTTGAGTTGACCTCCTAAGAGCCTGGAAAGAAATCCTGCATTAGCAATGACTACAAATTAAAGACTTCCTACCATCGAAATTAAGTTTTAAAGCTCTGAATGTGCCTTCTTGAATGGATCTGTTTATAAATTCACCACAGTGTAGAGCGTAATTTATGTATCCGAAATCTGTTTCCCTTCAGCTTTATTTCTTATCCTTTCATCTTGCTTTATTTCCCAAATATTTCATCCCTCGTGTCCTCTTCTACCCTTTCCTCCTCCCCCCTCCTCACCCCGGTTGTGTACAGTATCTGTGTATGTGAACCCCATTTTAGTCCAGCTGTGTTGTGAGTTTTAAAACAAGTCCATATCAACTGTGTATCAGGTACATAAATCACGTGATTTATTTAATTAGCTAACCCTCCCAGAGATCTCACACTCTGCTTGGAATGCCTTGCTTACTGACCTCATGGAAAACTGCGGCCTGCCAAGGTTTCCTCTCATATCCCCTAAAAAGGAACCTAAGGAGTACTTTTGGAAATAGACCCTGATAGGGATTTTTTTTTTTTCACAGTGAAAGCAAAACACAAGACTAGGATGGTCGGACACACACAGACACAGATCGGTGCTTTTGATGGAAGTGCTTCTACTGATAACGTGTGAATGCTGTATTGCGTAATGATGAGAGGGTTGGGTACATTCGGGGGAGCAGAGTCACAGCTCTCTGATCTAACCGCTGGTCGCTTTGGTCTTCGGGCTTGTGATGCTTTAATGTTTGGGCCTCAGCTGTGAGCTGGACGAGAACACATGCTCCCAGGCCCGATTTGGAGCCCACACAGGGGTAACCGAGTTAAAGTGAACCCAGACAGACGCTTTGCCAATATGCTGTCTCCTTTGGCGTTGCATCAGATTGCTTGTGATGAATACATCCCGTATCCCTCACTTTCGCTCTCTCTCTCGTGTTTCGCTGTCGGGGCCGATAATGAAAGTTTGATTAGAGAGATTATTCTTACTATTTTACAGTCTGCTGACAGCAGCAGCGGAGTAATGTTGACACAGCTGACATCATTACAAGTATTGAATATAACAAAGTGCATCACTGCAAAATATTCTGATACAAGTTGAAAAGCCAATATACAGACTGAGCGCCAAAATGACTGATGTCTAACGTCATGGTGAAATTTAAGCACAGTAATGTAGTACTAACCATCAGAGCTATCAGGTTTGGCGTCTACCTCAAGGTCATTGTCATGTCAGATATCAGATGTCAGTAATACTTGATTGATCCCTGCGGTGCAATTGAGATATGTTACAGTTGTTCCTATAGGCATAAGAAATCATAAGAAAAAAGAAAATAACAAGTAAGTAAAAATATAGAAATATATACGATATGCTACAATATATGCCACAATACATATAAATAGAAAAATAATAAGAAGAAATATGTACAGATATGTGCATGTGCATATGTGCGTAAAGGAGGCGCCAAGGATCGGACCCTCAACTCCGCAGTTAGAGGACAACCTGTTCTCCCTGGCTTCCAAAACTGTCTTTAATAACTGATATTATGTATTTTTTTATTATTCAGTATCAGTTTACGTTTACCACCTGTTACATGTTACCATCCATCTAAAATGTAACTTCATTTCAGAACAAGACATGTAATAAATTTGTTGTACACTTCACACAATAGGTACAACAGTAACAATGTGTAGCAATATAAGTGTTTCATAACTTCAAGGTTTAAGATATGGTTAGGTTTAATCTCAAAAATGTCCTGGTTAGGGCTAGGAAAAGGTTATAGTTCAGGATAAAATAACTAGTGTGTAAATGACTGATACTCTTGTCTTTCTTGGCAGGGCAGTGTTCCTCTGATAAAAATGTCTTGTTTAAAAATGATTCACATTTGGTTAGAAACTCTCTTTAAAAGAAAAGGGTTTATTTGTTCAAACATGATCTCATCCCTACTCATCATACTTTGACACTTTGGTAGAAGCCCCAGAGTTGGGTTAAGGCAACGAAACTACTTGGTGGGATTAGGATAAGATTGTTTTATCACCACGTGATAAATGACCAATTAACGACTGACATGACAAAATAACTCAACCTTGATTTTTAGTTTCACATGAGACAGGAACTCTGTTCTTCTGGGTCAAAGTCCTGTGCTTGTTGACCGTCTAATGATGACGACTGGTTTACATTGGAGTTGCCTGAGACGCTAAAGGGTGTACTATGTGTCCATATTTGAAGCCATGGGCCACTGACCGAGTTTTTGACACCATGAGAGTTAGAGTCTGGTTCAAACACATAATATTAAATTCATGTTTGCACAACAACCACTGTGGTCATGTGAATAATGAATGATGTGTGTCAGGAGCAAAAGCAGAAGTAGCATGATGTTTTAGTTCAGCAACACTGGTTATATTTGTACCTGCAGTCTTGGAGGTAAAGGACATACAAGTGATTGAAGTAATAATGTTCTCCTCAGTAGATATAACATCACAGTCCAGTTGTTAAGGTTATATGTTCTTGGTTTTTTTTTGTGATTTTTTCCTCCGTTACCTTTTCCTGTTTATGTTGACACTCTCCTGATTACCTACCCTGCCCTGATTGGTTTCACCTGTCCCTCATTACCCCATTTCCCTTGTGTATTTAGTCTGTGTAATTCCCTTTATATGTGCCAGTTTGTCTTCACTGTTTCTAGTAAGCATTACAGCATCAGTCTCTGGAGCTTTCTCAGTGTTTTTAGACCATCCTTCATAAAACTTTGACTCTCTTGGCTTGTGGTTTTGTTTTGTTTTGTTTTAAACCTTTGCCTTGACTTTTGGACTGACCCCTGCTATCTTCAAGTCAAGACTTTAACTTTTTATTGCGTTTGTGGGTTGTGCTTTTGAGTCTCTCCATTGTTGGTTACGACTACGTTCTTATAATAGGAAGTACTATCACCAGTGCATCAAATTTTTTCTTTAGCATATAGTAAAACATATTCAGATCTTTTAACCCTTCCCTTTTTTTGTGAGTGTGTTGGTGGTCAGTCCCATATGTCGCCTGCTATCCCACAATGGTTTGTGAATGAATCACACATGTCACAAATAAAGTTAATAGAGGATCACTTTGCATCATGTTTAGTGGGTCTTCAATGACTACGTTTACATGCTCAAATATTTCAGTTTTTGTCCTTTTATCCTGAAAACACAATATTTCTACTAAACTGTTTAGGTGGCTCATGAACATTAATATTCCACTAACAGTCATGTTTACAAGCAGCTATGAAAACTCTGATTAATGTGCCCTGACATGTCATTTATCATGTCAAAATAGGAAAAAGTGGCTGGAGCCGCTGCGTCTTTGCATCAAAATGGGATTTCTTTAAAGTTTCCTGACTTGTTCAACTGTGCAAACTGTTCTTCACCTGCCTTCTTGAAAAGGTCTGTGTAGTAACATTTATTTATATCCAAAAACTTGTAGATATCCAAGTCTTTCATAATATTTAAAAGAAGGCGTGTTTCTCCTTCCCACCATGGGCATGCACCATCACGCCAGCCTTGAAAACTGTTGGAGACTCTGTTCGTGTACAATGTATCCATGACAAGGGCTGACCATAAACAAGAAGCCATGTGTCGCAAACCGTAGTAAACAACACAATTAAGACACATATTCCAAATTCTACATTTGAAAAAAGGCCAAATTCAGAATATATAGACAAAATTTGCTGTTTACATGACCTGTATTGCATTCAGAGAATTGTCATATTCTGAATTTTAATGGAATATTAGTGTGTGTAAACCAGTGGCGGCTGCTGGTCTTTCATACAGGGGAAGCTCACTTTAAGTTTATATCATAATTATATCATAATTTGTCATATTGTAGCGAGGCAGTAACTTACAAAAGGAAGATTTAATTTAATTGAAGGGAAGCTTTGTCGCGTTTATCCAATGACCGTCTCGCTTTGCTGCATGAAAAAAACCTGCTCAGCACTGTCTCATAGGAATGCTTGGAGGCTC
>JAPZEB010000010.1:20946273-20958846 GCA_029783705.1 Chaetodon striatus
TGAATGTGAGTGTGAATGGTTGTCTGTCTCTGTGTGTCAGCCCTGTGATAGTCTGGTGACCTGTCCAGGGTGTACCCGGCCTCTCGCCCAGTGTCAGCTGGGATAGACCCCCCTGAAGTCTAACAGAAAAAATGGTTAGATTAATGTTTTTGATGGCCACAGCAGGAATAGACAGAACAATCTCTAATTGTTAAGTCTATCACAGTGTACATATTACAGCCTCATTTTGTCAAAATGGCTAAAACTTACAATCTTCCTGCAATTCTATTTAGATATTTGCACGCAAAAAAGTAGATATTAAACTTATAGGTAATTATATAATCATCATCTTGTCTTTCTTCTTTCTTAAAATATCTGAGCTGAGATATTGCCCAAATGGGGAAGTGTCTGAGCCCTAAAGGTATCACTGACTTGCTGCAGTTCTGCTTTTTAACATACATGATGGTGCCACATGAGGTGAATCCAGCTAAAGCATATTGATCTTACCTATTTAATCTCTACTGAGCACAAGGCAAGAGGAGGAGGAGCGGGAAAAGAGAAGCATTTTTTCAGCTTTGAGAACACAGACAGTGTCCCTGGAAAATGCACTCTGTAGTAAATGTGGCTGCTCCTCAGGAGGATTTATTATGGCTGCCATTTTCTGCTTGTTGTTTCTGCCTTTCTTAAATTAAAAGGAGACCAGAGTGCAATATTGTTTTCCTGATTACTAGAAGATAAAATTCTACACATGCCGCAAGATGACTCATTAATAATTTCTTTTTTCCCCACAATCTGTTTATTGAAATTCTTCAAACAGAACGGATAGAAAACACAGTAATATTTGGTCGATCCAATAGTGACACCACAAAAAAAGTAAGTGGTAAGTGAAATAAGAACACTACAAAACCAAGACAGGACTAAGAAAAGACAAATGCTACAAAACAAATCAGTACCCCAAATAAGAAAAAGAATAAAAAATGTAATACAATTAAAATATAAAAATTTGTAGATATGTGTGTTTAATCAGGCTGAAAACTATTTCCCTCAGTGAAAAAACAAGGCTTTCAAATGCCATAAGATTGTGCAAATAACATTAGCATGTTATATTTGTTTGGAAAACGTGTAAAGTATGAGACAGTTGTTTTGTCAGTGATCCTTGCGAGCTGTAATGGAGCTTAATTTTGTAATGTTACTTTTGTTAAATGTTGCTGTCGTCCCTGGTTTAATATGAGAAGAGAAAAAGTCTGCTAGGCTAGTTTATACAATGCAAAATGCCATAGGCTTGAGCTCAAAACATTAGCATGTTAAATTTGTGGGGAAAATGTTTTGCACCGGATCAGTCTATGATAAAAACTTCTTCAGATATTCTCAAATAGTGATTTTTTCTAAGGGCATTTTTCTGCCATTGTGTTCTTTTATTTATTGTTGCATTGCAGTAAATTTTTTAACAAAAATGAAAGGCAGAGGGATGCAGGGATAAACCAAATTATCTTAGTTATTTAGTGATCAAACTCTCCAGCCTGCAAGCATTAAATGTCCTCACTAGCTTGTTCTAATATCACAAGGAAACATCATTTTGCCGGTGCTTTCATCCTGTAATTGGATGTATTTGCAGGTGACAGATGACGCTGGGATGGGACTGTTGAAAATGCAAGAAAGACCACTGTTTTTGCTTGTTTGCTTTGTCTGAAGCTACTGTTACAAGAGTTATAGCAATGATACTTCAGCATCACACAGTATATGGATGATAAACATCACCTACACTCACTGGTGCAGTTTTACGACAAAAAGGTGTGTTGAGCTACCATTGTTTCCAGTGTAGGTAGTTAGTCACACATACACACACATATCTTCCAGCTATGTCAAAGGAGCTGTATGTAACATTTGGACCGTATATGAGTCAGAGTCTGTGGTGGAATTGTCTGCACATGGTTCTCAAAATGGTTGCGTCTGTCTGGTAAGAACAGAAGATTTTATTTTCTATATTTCATGTGATCATTTTAACCCAAACCATTATCTTTCCCTAATTTTAACCAAGTGATTTGCTGCTATCTTAATTTTCTGAATGCTGTACACAGCTCCTTTGAACACACATGCGCGCATGCTCACTCTTGACCAGTCACTGCTCCAGACATACATTGGCCGAAATGAACATGCAGACCTCATTATCATGTAAGCGTTGGGGAAATTGGAAATGTTGCTTGGGAGAAAATAGGAACAGATAAATGATTCAATGTGTGCGAAGACTAAAAATATGGGTAGAGAAATTGCTGAAAAGCAGAAGTATTGAATTGTTTTCTCTTGACTGATTGGCGAAGAGAAAGTGTTGTTCATTTTAATTTCAATGTGCTTTAATTTGCTAAGTTTTGTAACAATTATTAGTTGTTAATGGCAGAAAGAAACACAACACACTTTGAAAAAGGGTCAATGCATTCATTATTAG
The DNA here is from genome assembly GCA_029783705.1 of Chaetodon striatus. Lineage (NCBI taxonomy): Eukaryota > Metazoa > Chordata > Actinopteri > Chaetodontiformes > Chaetodontidae > Chaetodon > Chaetodon striatus. Next base: position 20,948,696 of record JAPZEB010000010.1, read on the forward strand.
CTGTCTGGAAATGATCATTTTTCACCAAGTGAGTCAAACAACAGCAGGTAGCTTCCTCTTAGGCATTTCTCAGGGTGACAATGACACACACACACACACACACACACACACACACACACACACAAAGAGGGGTGAGGCAATAGGAGGGAAATGAAATGAAGAGTAAAAAGTTGGAGGCCGGAGCACAGCTGGACAGACACACAGACAGACTTTAGTTTGGTCTGTACTTTTCTTTTCTAAAAACTCTTATTTTTAACGATGAAACATTTAAGCTGGACTTGTACTGTTATAAAGCACGTTGAGTTGCACTTGTTGTGTGAACTGTGCTACTCAGATAAAGTTATTATTATACGACACGAGGAGTTAAAGGTAAGAGCGTTGTGTCGTTCGCGAACGAATCGTTCAAAAGAACAAATCTGTTGAGTGAACGTACTGAACGAAATCACTCCTGGAACTGATTCATTCATTTCTCAGTTCAGTTGAGCTCAGCATGTTCAGTGAGCATACTGAATGTACTACACAGTTAGTGAACGTGAGCCCAAAGCCCTCAGCCCTGAGCCCAATGCCGAACTGTAGTAGACCAGTTAAAAAAAACGTGTTCATTTACGATAGCCTACTCGGCGAGGACACTTAAAATATCATGATTTATAAACGTGTTTACTTTTACGTGTGTTTGTCAAAGCAACACTGCCACAGGACTCCTGTGAACTGAACTGAATCATGAATCGTTCAGCCGTGTATCAGTTCAGTAAGTCGGACTACACAGTCGGGGCTCCTCCCGCCAAGCACTGAACGATTTAGTGAACGAATCTTTTTAATGAACTGATTCTAGTGATTCAGTAACATCCAAAGAACTGCGTTGCCCACCACCAAAAGTAGCTCTCCTATAAAATCTGTCACTGCAGGTTTTGTTACTTACTGAGCGTTACGCTGAATTATCCCATTACAAGCCGCTTTGCAACTACCTCCACCCCAGCTCCTCCTTTTCATGCTGTGTCTGACTTATCAGGGTCATTTCTGTTTGCCATTGATGCTGCTCTGTTTTGTTGCTAAGCGGTTTTCGCTGCTGCTCTCCCTGACTTGGGCTTTCCTCATATGCACATGGAAGGGCAGGGAGGTTTCTCTGCCCTAAGGTTTTCAATGTAAGCACGTGGAGGGTTGGACAGGTGTGCTCTCTCCACCTTAGGCTTTCCACGTAAGCACGTGGAGGGGTGGAGAGGTGTGCTCTCTCCACCTGTGCCTTTCCACGTGCCTACGTGGAAAGGCAGAGGCTCCAGAACGGAGCCATACTGCCAAATATAACACTGCAATGGAAATATAGTTTTCTTTGACAAAAAGTGGTGCTGACTGAATTATGTTATTTTTCATGCATTTAAAACTTTAACAATCAGGGAGATTTCTCTGGTATTTCAACTTTTCCGCTGTACTGAAAACGTACCAAACTGTGACACCATTATATTGAACTAAACTGTGAATTTTGTGAACCGTTACATCTTACAATGCAACAGCTGGATGCAAGGACAGTAAATCCTTGTTTATGTCTTCAGCAGCAGACAGAGAAGGGAATGACCACCTGTGGCTGAGTGGTCGAATGAACCCATCATGTATTTGCAACACCCACAATTCTACTCTGGTTGTGGACCAGTCAGCTCCTGTCAACTGGTATAAAAGCATATGGCAGAAAAAGTTTTTTTTTTTTTTTAAAAGTTCTTCAGTGATTTAGTTCTGGCTTTCTTATAAACATAAAGTTGGGGGACTTGCAAGAGGCAGACTGTAAAAGAATGGTGAAACTTGCAGCAGCAGAGGCTGAAGGATCCTAAATTTACTGTTTACCTCACAATCATTGAGACAGAGGATAAAGTGACTGCAGCCGGGATCACTTTACAGAGTTGTAAAATAGTTTCTGTGCAGGGTTTAGGCGTCTTAAAACTCATGGATCCATCAATCAAACAAGTCTTTCTGCACTGCATTTCATCTTCTTTCCAATTCCAAAAAAAACGGACAATTAACTGTGTCAGAAAACGTATAAATCACTGTTGTGTAATGTGTCAGATTCTTCTTCATTTTGCACTAATTTGTCCTTAAACGCCACTCTGGGAGTCTGCCTATGAGATGTTATTTTGTTCAGCCATTTTACACACTGAACTGTACTTTATTTCAATAAAACTCATTGAATTGAACTGAATTAAGGAGAGAGAGAGGATAAAGTATTGTGCTGACACATCTCGTCTAACGAAAATGAGTGAGAGAGGCTGAGAGCGAGTTGGAGAGTCATCTATTAACATTTAGAGTTTTGAGCATCAAATGGCGTAATCGTCTCCCTCTCTTTTCAGTCCATTTGGGTAACTGCTCTCTCCAAGCCACATTAATCTGTGTAATTAGGTTTGAGGGAAGTTTTACCTCCTTTCCTCTCCTCGTCTTTTCTATCCTCCTCTGTCTCCCTCTTCTTTTCTTTCCTTCTTTCAAATCTTTCTCTTTCCCATCCAATCTCTCTTTCTCCGTCAATTCCCTCGTTTTCTTCTCTCCAGCATTTACTTAGATTGTTTAATCCTTACTTTTCTCTATCAGTCCCAGTCTCTATTTTTCTTTCTGGAAATCTTTCCAGCCTCATTCACACACAGAACCTGAGAGTTTAATTATTAATGTTAGAAAGAAACAAGGAGCAAGACTAAAGAGTCTATAGCCACAGAGTTAATCAGAAATACTTTATTGATCCCCAAGGGATCAATAAATGCTAATGTCAGCATGCTAACATGCTCGCAATGACGATACTAACATGCTGCTGTTCAGCAGGTATGCAAAAGTTTAGGATCAGAATTTCTTTTACTGTGAATAATTAAGTAAGTAGAAGATGACTCGATCTCCAAAAGGCATTAAGTTAAAGATGAGACATGCTTTTCAACATTTCAAGCAAGATTGGTGTATTATTTTTTATTTGTACAATTTTAGAGTGAAATAAATGAAAGGAGCACCATGCAAAAGTTTCGCATGGGACTGAGCTCAAAATGCGACGATGCCGGTGTGTATTTCAAAAGCGTTGTCAATCACAAAGGGGTTCAGCCTTTTAGACAACTCCTCCAATCATCATGCAGACACCGAGCGTCCTCTCTCGCCTACCGCTCCATTAGGTCCCATGGAAGCTGAGCCTCCCTGGAAGTGATGATTTTGTCGCATTTATCCAATGACCGTCTCGCTTTGCTGCATGAAAAAAACCTGCTCAGCAGTGTCTAATAGGAATGCTTGGAGGTTCCGCGTCCACCGTGCTGACACGAGAATGTATGACAGGGAGGCCGCGTTTGAAAACTGGTGATAAACAGCTGACGTTTGAACATCATAGTCATGATGTTCAAACGCATCCTAGCACATGTTTACTGTAATGTAAATTCTTATTTTAATGTAAATTCAATAGTGCATATGTGACCATTTCTTCTAATGAAAGTTTAGGGGAAGTTCAGCCTCGCTTGTTGTCTCAGAGCAATCGCCCCTGGTGTAGACACAGTGAATGTTAGGGAGAAGGTTGGGTTAGATTGTAGGGTCATCAAGGGGCGGGGACTACTGTTTCCACTGGTTGCTTTTAAGTATGACCATAATCTTTCCCTAACCTTAACTAAGGTGTTTTAGTTGCGTAGGCGTAACCATACCTTAACTACTTAATGGTTTTTGAAGGCACTGAAAATCAACCTGTTTTGTCATTGATGTTAGATGTGACAGTCTGGTGCATTGAGGCCACATGGAAACAAAATAATAATTTCCTTGGTATGTTTAACAAAGAGCTGTTTTTGATTTGTATTTATTGGACAAATTAACATATGACACAAACATACACCATACGTTGCTATTCAGCTTCGCAGCCCTGCTGAGTAATACTGCACTGAAATTACATCAAGTCATTGAAACAGAAGAAAAGGCTTTCTTTCTAATCCATAACTCGTTGAAAATAAATGAGGCATCACAGTATGCCTCTTCTTTCTAGATTCATGATTGAACTCATTGACTTTAAATATTGATTTTTTTTTTTTTCCAGTAAAACATATTCCTAGAAATTCTTTGCTTTCACACACAGGGACATTACACAGCAGCTGTCAGCAAGGCCTTATGGGTCAAAAGCCGGACGGAGTAATGGAGGGAGGCGGGAGGACCAGAGCTTGTGTTTGAGAGCCTGAATAAACAATCACGGGGTCGTCTGGAGTTTGAGGTGTCTGTGACTGAGAATTGATAGGGGTCTGCGGGTCCACGTCTTAGATACAGACCGGACATCATTTGTGGGAAATTCAGGCTCGTCGTCGACTTTTTGATGTAACATCTTTGGGTGTTATCTGTGGAAATGCGTGATGCTTACAAGTGGGCAAGAGTTACAGTTTGTCAGGTCGTGTAATGATGAGACGCAGCTGGAGATGAAAGTGAGCTGTGGAGAAGGCATGCTGGGAAGCAGAGTGGGCCGCTGCTCAAAGACAGCCTGTATCAAAGCAGACGGCATGATCAGTGTTTATTTAGACGTTTGTACAGAACGTTCCCCGATCTTGCGCAGCATTTTAGGCATGGCGTAAACGCTGATAAGAGTGGCGTCACGCCAGAATGGCTGCTCCGGCCACCTGTACGGTGAGGAGCTGGGTTAGCCATATATGGCTGAATATTGTGATTGTGTGTAACACCTCTGAGCATACTGCAGCATTGCAGGAGGAATTTGTTTACTGAACACTACAGTGATACACACTGACAGTCCTTTTAGTAGAGCTGTAAATTATCACAACACCAGTTTTTAACAGCCCGTTCGCCCTGGACCTTCGTCACGACTGTTCAACATTATTATTTACAACACTGAGCTTAGAAAGAAACTGATTTGGGGATCTCAAAAGACCAATTTATAACACACAGCATAAGAGTACACAATGCTGAACATTTTGAATGACTTATAAAAGCTGCAAGGCCGATGTATTTATTGTAAATAATGTTGTAAATAGACTTTATTGTGTAAAAAGCCTGAGGTTTCTATATGTTTTTCCTTTGTTTTTCTTGCTTCCTTGATCTTTTGTTTGTGGCATACGTGACGTATGGTGCATGGGTTGTTGTCAGTTACTGAGAAGGACACCCACAGCTGATTAATTCCCCCACACATGTGCACACCTGTGAAATGGGTGGAGCAGTTTCTGATGAAGCTTAATGTTGTAAATAATGGTGTTAACAAAGGTCCAGGTGGATTGAAACGCTCGTATTACTAATAAATTGTGAAGTAAGAGCTGTGTGCGGGATTTCCCTTTCAAAGACTCAAGTGATATTTCCCGACGCACCTGTGTCCGAGACAGTTGGATGTGTGAATATTTCTGTTCAAACACACAGCCCTGTCGCCACAGTAAAATGTTGGCATTGTACGTCTCTGAAAACCACATCAATGTTATATTTATACATTTCGTACATATCATATCAACACATGTAAAATGACGTAGTATATAAGCTGACTTTGTTATCTGGAGATAAGCAGGATGGTGGATGGCGTGTCACGTAGGTGAGACGACCTTAAAAAACTTAAAAAACCGAACTTAAAAAACAAAAATAGTTGTGACCTAGCAAGTTATTGCTGTTTTTCCAGCGGCTTTTTAGGCTTGAAAATAGTTTTTTTTTTCTTTTCAAAGGAGAAATCACTGCTTTTCCTCTGAACAGAGGACATTTAACAGACAGTAAATGATTGTTATTGTCATGCAGGGGCGTAGTGCGGGCATGGTGGGGGTCTTGCAAATGATTCAGATTGCCACCTTGGAACTACACTTGTGTTTAAAAAGGGACTCCCATTCATTAAAAATTATGTAATTTGCTGTATTCACTCAAAAAACGCAAACACATCTCCGTTATGATTTAAAATAGTCAGTAGCACCCATCTGTTTTCATCTGCTTATCCCAGGCCGGGTCACGGGGGCAGCAGGCTAAGCAAAGCGCCCCACACATCCCTCTCCCCAGCAACACTTTACAGCTCCATATTTTTGTCATATACAGGTATGCAGTGATCAGTGTTGGTCTCATGTGGCAAGATGATACAATCCGGTAGCTAGTTTAGGTGCAAAATCTGTCAAGTCCAGCGAGCAATAGTGCCTTTATACATAAAAGTGACAGTAAGAAAGGACAAGAGAGAAATAAGCAGGAGGAAAAAGCAGCAAAGCTCCCTAAATTAGATTCCTTTGGCGTTTTTATAACCATTGTCAGTGGCGTGTGCTTTATAACTAGTAACTAGCGTGCACTAGAGCCATCACAATAGCACTCACAGGGGTCTGCTATATGCCACTGTTGTCATGTTATGCCCTTGTTATTGTGTATAAAGGGCTGGCGATGCGTATGTTACATGTCACACGAGAGGCTGACGCTGTTGTGTCATGCCGCTTTTACTTCTGTGACGCCGGCATGCTGTCTAAAACCACACTTTGACTTCACAGTGGCCCTGTAGTGTGATCTCTGTGTAAAAAGGGCTCCTGCAGCTGCTCAGGTTTGATCCCAACCTGTAGCCCTTTGCTGTGCGTCATCCCCCGTCTCTCTCCCCTCTTTCCTGTTATTCTCCGGCTGTGCTATAATAAAAACAAAAAGCCCTAAAGAATAATCCTAAACAAATGTCTGAGTCACCTTCAGTTATCACCGCACACTCACAGCAATAAGCTTTACAAACAGCAGCAGGTGTTTTGCAATAACCAAAAGCACAGCAGTTTAATCACAAGTTGTTACGCGCTAGATTATTTATGTCTTTTTTCTTCTTTAGTTAATTTATTGTTGAATGAAAGGATTTCCTGTATTCTGGATGAAAGATTTAGCACCAACACAGTCAGTTTATATGACACAGTTAGCAAAGCAAGTTTAATTATATAGCATTATTTATACACTTGGAAAGTTTCAAAGTGCTTTACATTTAATTGAACTTTTAAAATAAATTAAACATGCAGTTCTCCCTTATGTTGCCTTGTTAGCTTGGGAAAATCCTGTTATATCACACTGTCTGACTGCATCAGCTTGTTCCAGCTCTTCACTGACGCTTCATGGTGTTATTAAGTGACATCAAACTCCATGTTCTCAGTGGCTGAGTCAACTCAGATTTTCGAGATCAGTGGTCCCAACTGGTGGATCACAGTCCAAAAGTGGGTTGCAAGTCCATTCTGAATGGACCACAAGTGACTCTTAAACTTGTCCAGTTTGTAAAAAAAAACACGTTATTTTGAAGAATAGTGAATTTCCGGCACAGAGCTTTTATTTTGAAGTGCTGTTTTCTGCTGTAAACTGAGTGACTAATGGACAGCTACTTGACAGAGACAGCAAACTAGCTCGACGACATGGCTAAACGAAAGTATGATGCTAAATATATATTAAGCTGGAGAGAAATCTGGACCCATGACTGGACCAGTTTGCAACCAGTGGTCTAGACGAACTACTCATCATTTATACAAATTTCCCCCAAATTCACCCTGATATATTTGCCGTCTTGGGAAAGATTTAAAAGCCTTACGTACAAGAAACGTTTTGTTTTACAGCAGTATCAGAGTCATTAGAGCCCCTTAAAAATAGACCAAACCTCCTCTCTTCGACAGCAAACACTTAATTAACCACACAAGATGCTATCTCTTTATTATACCTGCGCAATTACGCAGAGACAACAGTTTCCAGCCGGCTACTGTTTTCACCTTTGCCTCTCGGTCTGGAGTGAAACCCTGCACCACACACACACACACGCACACTGATGAGTGTATTATACAGCATGGCACTGGTTGGTCTCCAGGGTGCAGAGATGTCTGAGGACATTATCAGTCACCACTGAACCCCAGAGAGCAACGCTGCCACCAGCATTTCTGTTACAGAGTCCACATCCTGAAGTCTCCTCTGCAGAGACTCGTTTTGTTGGATATATGTTTCATAAAATGATTCGAGCCCCACTGGTGTGCACGTATTTGTATTCATATCATACATTGTGGCATTTAAAAAACACATATTTTACCTTTGTGTTTTTTTTTGTTCCACTCACGCATGGGTTACAACAGCTCCTCCTATTTTTATTATTAGCCCTTAATAAATGCGTCGCCTCTGTGAGATCCCTGCCCCATTAGCCGAGGTGATGTGCTTGATGAATAGGTTGTGCTCCTCATTTGGTTGGCGAGAACAAATTGTGCCTGGTAATCAATGAAAATTTAATTGAGTGACAAAGAACCAGAGCCCTAACAGGCACATTATGCCATTCTTTGATGTATTTTCAAAGCCTGTTTTTTTTTTTTTATCCCTGCCTAATTAATCAGCATAATGAAGACTTTGGATGCAGTGGCCGATGCTGTGTTATAAGGCAGATATCAAGAGGAAGGGAACTGTATGTGCTGAGCTGTCATCTTTGGAGGCAAGCTAGCAATCGCAGGACCAAGAGGTGAAACAACAACCAGCACCATTGATATTATTTGCATTGCAACAGATGAGCAGTGTTGGAGGATAGCATTTAATTACACAATCTGAGTGAGGGTTAATGTGGCACGGCACTGAATGAAGCCGTGCGCCCATCTGCTAAAATGAATGAGAGGATTCGGAACTGTGAAATGAATTACAGGGTGAAAAAAAGCGTCTTGAAATTAAATTTCCAAATTATATTAACAGTGTTTGAGAATGGCAAAGATATCATGGGGGATTATTTCTCCTCTCTATGAAATGATTTGTTTTGAAGCACTTAAATTAGCCTGTTGCTGGAGGCTTTAACGTAAATGATTGGTTGTAAATTACGCTCCTGTAATGAGAGGCAGCAGCGATGAGGCAATGATGAGAGTTTAGAGTATGGTGCACCTGTGTTCAGCTGACATTTATAAGCCCGAGCCTCCCCTGCTTGTTAGTTTTGCCTAATCGGTCTTTTAAAAGCTGTTATCGCCTTTCAATGTTATGCAATTTTCATATTTTCTTTCACAGGATAATTACAGAAATCAGGTTATGAGACAATCAGCCCAGAGTTGCGGCAAAATCTCTTTGATTCTCCTTTTATATGTTGCAACAATCCTTCCACAAATTCAGTAACTGAGCTAATTTTAGAGGAAATTACAGGAAAAACCTGTAATTTCCCAGATGTCTGCTCTGTGATTTTCCCCGTCTCTCCATGAAATATGGGCAAATAGTTGCAGCCAAATGTGTTCAGTATTAATGCCTCAGCTTCAGACAGCCGGTGCAGAGTCTGGGGTTCTTCACATGTCAATCAAACCTCTTAGGCCGATTGTTTTTTTCACCTTTCAGAGCAGTGAGCCTGCATTTTTTTCCCTGCCAGTGGCAATGACTGTAATCCATGTAAACAGAGTGAGTGGCCCTGGTGGCTCCCCGCCCCCTGCGTGCCAGGACAAGCCGTGGAGACGTCCTGTCTCATGATAACTTTGTCACTGCTGTGGGGGGTGGGGAAGCGGGTGAGGCTCGGGGAGGAGAGGGAAGGATGAGCTTGTCATGCGGGTCTCTCCGCTCTCTCACGCGGCGGCGGGACTGCTGGCCTTGTCGCCTCCAGCTCCTGCGTCTGCTGTTGACGAGCACCGCTGTCACTCCGGTCGTCCCCGTGTCTCGATAAGCTGCTCCCTGCTGCTGACAGCTCGTGACAGGCCTGCAGCCCGGCCTGTGTGCTCACCTGAACACACTGTCCTGCTCTCTCTGTCATGATGGTCAATAAGTGGATTTATTTACTTCCAGGATATAAAATATACCTCTTAAAGTGAGGGCAGAGTGACCCTTTAAATAAGAAATAACACGACCTTCCTCTTCAAGTATAAAAGTTCAGTCCAAAGGGAATAAAACCCACTCAAGCTCAATTTTAAGGTTTTGCCCTCACAACCTCATCTGGTCTTTATGACCAGGACCTTATGTTCAGGTTAACCAGTATTTCAATCAGTAGAGACAGAAGAGTGAAGCAAAGATAATATTTAATACAGAATATGAGTGTACAGATTAACAGATGATTTGTGCTGATGAAGATTTAACAGAAGTCTTTGGTGCTTGAACACCAGAGAGAGGTAGTTTGTGATCGAGGGACATCTGAGCAGCAGCAGGATAAATCCCCCCATGGAGTCCAGACACTGGTGGTGGAGGTGGATGATGACTCTGAGGCTGATGACTGCTGAGGCAGATGAGGCTGATGAATCCGTAAAGACTAGGTGGTGATGGGGAGGTGGAGGGAGATC
>JAPZEB010000010.1:20993179-21016491 GCA_029783705.1 Chaetodon striatus
TGTGAGCAGTTTCATGTAGGAACTATTTTCTTTCTACCGAGCTACACCTGCCAACTGTATCGAAGTGCAGAAGCAAGCGTGCATCTACTGCAAGCTCATGGAGCACCACCATGAATGAAGAAGACGCGGGGCCCCGTTCTGTCCTATGCGAGTTGCCCAGTGGCACATGAAGCCATAGTGGTTCAACTACCACATATAAAATTACCCGGGATTATCGGCACTGTAAACTTAAGAACTTTGGGTTTTGGATTGTTGATATGACGAAACAAGACATTTGAAGATGTCACTTCGGGCTTCGGGAAAATATTATACGCATTATTTGATGTTTTATAGACGAAATAATTAAAGATGAATTGATACTGAAAATAACTGCAGCCCTTGAAAGAAGCAACAGATTACAATAATTTGGAAACGAATGCACAAGCTACCACGCATCGTCCTCCAACACTGCATCTATGTTTGAACCCCAGTCTGCAGTGGGTATATGAATAGCAGCAAGTGGCAGGTTGGCGCAGCATGCCTTGTTCCTGAGTGATGCCAACCTCCTCTGGCTTTCCTCCATCACCCACTGATGCCCAATCTGCTCCTCTCATCCACAGCCCATAAAACGCCTGATGCCGATTAAGCACTCGTCATCGTTAGCCACGGCTGACATCGATAAGTGACTCGGGCTGTACGATGTGTAGGTCAGGCTGTGTCTCAGTTTCAGGCTGTGACCTGTGGTCTGTGGTCCCAAATTCAGCACCAAACTCTCCTAGAAGCTGGTGTCTTATTCAATACTTCCTTAATATGAGATGAATAATCATGACGAAGGCTGTGTATCTGTAAGTGTATCTGTGTTACAGTAAATGAGACTCTTCAGCAACTCATATTTGAGAGCACACGCTCAGTTGGGCCACTCTGCAAACCACTCACACACACACACGCACACACACACACATAGTGTTCGTGTAGCCCCTGAGGCTGCTGGAAAGTGAATCTCCATAATCACATCAGGAGTAGGAGGGTGGAGGGGAGGCGCAGGGGCCAGAGGACGGCCACCGACTTCTTTGACATCTCAGGGAAAGTGACATCAGCCAAGTTGGTTGCGTAACCGCTGAGCCATTCAGTTCGATGGCACGGCACGGCACTTCTGGCCAGAGGGGCCATTTTACATTTTGGTGGAACAAGACTCAAGCTAATAGCGCTCACTCCGCTCCGCTGAGCCGCCACATGGCAGCTCGGGACAGGTGATCCTGCTTCTGAATAGCGGGAGATTAGAGACAAGAGAGAGCTGTTAGCAGAGTTTTCACACTGTGTGGGCGGTCAGTGGGTTATCTGCCATCGCTGCTCAGGTCTACTGTCACTGCACCCTGCAGCCAGGCACCTTTAAATAAACCCTTTTAATGATCTGCTGGTGTTTGTGCTCGCCTTATTATACAGAATTGCCCCAAAGGGCACAAATTTAACTTTCTTGCATCATATTATCCAAATTATGAGACTGCCTCAAGACAAAAACAGGATTCCTAAACTTTATTAATGACTTAAGCACCTGATGCTACATATGGAAGCTAATTTACACCGAAGAAAAAAAAGTGTGGTTTGTTTGGGCAGGTGTGAACACATCAATCGCACTCAGGTGTGCACCAAAACAACCGGACCGAGACCTTCTTGAAGAGGTGGTCTCAGTCCGGTTATAAACGAACTCTGGTGCGCTTCAGAACCTGTGCCAATGCATCAAAACATTGTTTTCTAGTTGGAGCCGCGCCTGGTTTTCAAACTGTATGCTTTGACTCAAATGAACAATGACAGCAATATAGTCCACGATGAGCAGCGCTAAAATCAACCTGCGTAGTTGTCCCTCCACTGTGACATTAGAAAGTGTCACATTTATCTTGACATATAATAATAATAATGATAATAATGATAAATAAAAATAAAGAATGTAAAGTGTGGTTATTAAAAAATAGATTAATTATAAAATATTCAATTACTTTGTACTTAAAATAAAGTTATGATTTCATGTCTTTCATTCGTAGGACAGTGTTCTTAAACTATGGTATTACTACTTTACTTTTTCCACCACAGTTTTTCCCCCCACAAAACAGGAAAGAAGCCTGTATTTGCTGATTTTACACATTTGTAAGAATTGATTTTTTTTTTAAATATGTAAAATTTGGTATGGTATTGCTACTTTTATTTAAGTAAAAGCTCTGGGTACTTCTTCCACCAGTTTTTTTTTTGTCCAAAAAAAACAGGGAAAAAGTTTGGATTTTCTGATTTTACATGTTTGTAAGAATTGGTAAAAAAAAATAATAATAATAATAATGATAATAATAATTATTATTATAAATAACTAAAAATAAAGAATGTAAAGTGTGGTTATTGAAAAATATATTATTTATAAAATATTTAATTACTTTGTACTTAAAATAAAGTTATGATTTCATGTCTTCAGGACAGTGTTCTTAAACTATGGTATTACTACTTTTATTTAAGTAAAAGGTCTGAGTAAGAAGTCTGAATTTGTTGATTTTACACGTTTGTAAGAATTGGTAAAAAAAAAAAAAAAAAAAAAAAATTCTAATAAAAAAATTGTTGTAAATAAATCCTCAGTCATCACTTTAGTTTCCCCCTCAGTCATCAGCTATGTGTACCGTCATTTCCGACAGGCCGTGAAGGCAGCGTGCAGGTTGCGCAGCGGTCAGCTGACTCTGAGCTGTCATGTGGCGTTTACAGGCAGAGGAGATCCCACGGAGAAGTGGGTGAAAACAACCTGGGTCTCTTTACACCAAAACACCTCGGTGGTCTCCTGTACCCGGTTTGTTTGTCCCGTCTCCACGTCCAGCATGGCGTGGACCAAATACCAGCTGTTCCTCGCGGGACTTATGCTAACAACTGGCTCCCTCAACACATTATCGGCAAAGTGAGTGACGTTACATTTAATTATGTCTCTGCTGTTGTCATGTGCTCATAGTTAAACTTCACTGTGGGAGAATTTGCTCGGAAAACAGAGTTAAACCAGTGTTTTAATACAAAATATGAATGGCTGTTAGCAGCTGTAGCTAATTCCCGAGCTTATTGATCGAGCTAGCTTGTTTATTACGTGTTTGTGTCAATGTATTAGCTTGTTATCTTGTAGTTGAAGCTGCTGTATCTATTAGCAGGTAACGATGAGCGGGTAAACAACAAGCTAATGCATTGTTAGCTCTTTAGCTGTACACACGGCTAAGATAAACATCCTTCTGTTAGTCCGATGGTGAAGCTAATGTGTGTGTATGAGGAAACATGTCAGGGTTATTGACAGACTTGATAACTCAGGTATCCATCAGGGTTTTTGTCAGAGTTTAAGTCATAGTCAATAGTTCAGCTTTCTTTGTAGGTCACAGGTAAATACAGTATTTGGCATCAAAGATACTTCATTATAAACTTTAGACCTGCAACTAACTGTAACTTTCATTATCAGGGGGTCTTAAAAACACCAGGAAATGATGTAAAAAATGTCAATTATGTCCTCAAGTGGCTTGTTTTGTCCAACCAATAGCCCAAAATATGATTATATTCAGATATAAAACAGAAAAGCAGCAGATCCTCATATGTGAGAAGCAGGAACTAGTCAATATGCATCATTTTCCCTTCTTTAAAGACAAACAATTAAGTATGTAAAGTGTTGACTGGCAAATCTATTAACTATTAACCCACCAGTTATTTAAATCCTGAAATAATTCTCCATATATATTAGGGCTGCAGCTAGCTACTATGCAGGGCCGCCCCTAGACTTCTGGGGGCCCCTCTTACGGTAGCATGCTCACATGGCACTGAATCAGCTTGTAAGCACATATTTCAGTTTAAGCACACATAATGTGTGTGTTTTAAGGAGTAAATACAGAATGTTACCTCCTAAATTGTAATATCATAACAGCCATTTTTGATCAGAAAAATCCGCCTGGAAAATATATTTGAGCTTAATAATAAAGGTAAAACAGCCTTTTAAGTCGAATTTAGCCTGTCAATGTTACTGATGGGTCTAAATAAGCGTTCATTAACATGTTTTAGCACAAGGTGGCTGTTCTGCAGTGGGATATTTTTGATGATTTGATACTTTAATTTTGCAGCCTTCCCAATAAAAGCAAACAAATTTGTCCACACATTATTAAATTCTCTTTTTTTTCCCTGAGACTTTTCCCTTTTTGGATTAGGTCCACAGCTTACGTAGCGAAGAAGAAGCTGAAGAATGTAAGGATAGCTTTACGTCCACAACAATACATGAAAATTAAAAATAACTAATTTATTTCTATATAATTTTCTGTCAAAGCCACAGGGAGGCACCGGAGAGGGGCTAAAAAGCGGCATGCAGCTCTGGAGCAGCAGGTTGCGACCCCTTCCCTTAACCTTTCAGCTACTGTTGTTTAGCCTCAGAATCCAGGAAGTGTTTGTTTCATAGGGAACATTGAAGTATTTACTCAGCTTGCAAAAACTGCCCATCTTGCCCATGTCTAAGTTTATTGCTCTGTCAGTATTTGTTGGCATAAAATGGCACAAAATGTTGTCAGCTTTTGTTGTAGGAAGTTAAAGTGTTATTTTGTTAATGATTATCGTTCATTAAAATAAATTATTGGGGCCTAAACATCTGCTTATATCAGTTAATGTGTTGGCCTAGCCCTGCAGCTATGCTCAGAGTCTGTTTTTAATCAATTGATTTATCCTTTGATGTTTTAAAACATCAAATAATAGTGAAAAATACCAATTTAATGTCTTTAAATTACTTGTTTAGATGAACTAACTTCCCCAAAATCAAAGATCTGTTTTATCTTAATAGATCCTCTTAATAAGCGAGTTATCACACGAATAAATTCAAGTCCTCTCTCGTTATTGTCTCACTAGGAATTTTAGTGAAACAACAAATTCAGCTTTTTGTTTTTTCTACTTCCCCAAAAATCTGTGATGTCAGCCCTCTGCTGCCTGTCAGACACACACTGCTCTGTGGGCTTTGTCAGCTAAACTCAAAAATGTTACATGAATCATGGTCTGAGTGCTCATGTGTCAGACAGAGCGAAGCTGTGTCATGCTCAGAGAAGAATATCAGCGACTAACAGATAAAGTTTCACTACAGTCACCTGACACCAGTCTCGTCACAGCGCTGCCTCACTGGTTTTAAAGCCCTGCAGCCAAGATCAGTTATAGCACGTAGGCTGATAGTTCTGGTGCCTGCTTCCTGTCTCACAAACAGGCACCACATAAAGATATTTAAGCCAGAACACAGTGGCAAAAATAATGAATAAGAATAGTCGAAACAGATCTGGGTTCAGCTCAGGTTTCCCTGTCGTATTGATGAGCTCAGAAATGGTTGCGTTTGAAGGAAGTGCTGTGTCATCACCTTTAAGGGCCACATTCCCTTGTCTTGCATTTTGAAGTAGACGCTCACATGCTTGTCATGCCTCCTCTGACTATCTGGCTGTAAAAGTCGGACTTGAGTACTCACTGACCTCACGAGTGACATGCAACTTCAACAAATCCTTTTTGTCTGACTCTACAGTGTTTTATGGTGTGGTGTAAAAAATGTACTTGCAGTGCAAACTCTCCTGTGCACCAGTATTTTTCAGTTGCAGGTCAAACACAGGCACAGTTTTAAAGAATCAGAGTATGATGTTTATTGCAACACAAAACTTTAGACCCAGATAGTTTTTTTCTAGTATGTGTAGAGCTGAGTTGTTGTTGATTAATCAGTTATTTGTCTTGTTTATAACATATCAGATAGTGGAAAATGCATGATATAATTTCCCTCAGTCTCAAACACCAGAACATACTCAGTTTACTTTGATATACAACAGGGAAAAGCAGGGAATCATCACATTTGAGAGGCTGGAACCAGCAAAAATTTAGCATACAAAAAAACAACGACTAAAACAGTGAACCGCTCAATGAAATAACTGCTAATTAATCGATTAACCATTTCAGCTCTAGCTGTGTGGCAACCCCCTGTCTCATTTTGGTGTTTTCTCTGTATGTTTGGTTGTGTAAAATATCCATAATAAAACTGTAACAACTTCTTGTCTGACAGATGGGCTGACACATTCCCAGCGAAGGGTTGCCATGGTGACGCAGAACATCGCTTTAATCATCCATTTGTACAGGTACAGTAACACACTGCAGGTGACACTGGGCAAACCGGGCTGTGGTATCGATTATGGTTACGGCAATAGACCAGTTTCAAGGTATGGGCCTTTTTCACGGCAGACATTTTGTCATGTCACAGAAGGAAAAGCACAGGTGTGTTAAATGGCATTAATGATAGCTGCATTCTGTTCTGGGGAGGTGCTGGTATTGTGCATGCTGGCTCACTGGAGCAGCTTGCTGGCATTCTTAATGGAGCAGAGCCGTCATTAGTGTCATTAGTTTCGCCTGTGGTTTTGGTAGGATGTCAAGTCAAAATGTCTGCTCTGAAAAAGGTGTTTACCGTGCTATAAAAGTTGGAGGTTATCATTACCATGTATAATATTGGAAAAGAAAAAACAGACTGAGAATCTCCCCTTTATTTTAATTAAATTCAAAACAAAACAAAACAAAAAGTTTCAATCATAGCAATAAAACATCTGTTAAACCAGAAATGACCCCTCCATTTTCTGATTGCTAATAATATAAATTCTGTGATACTGTGAAACCATGATATTTTCTGAGACAGTTAGCTTACCATGAAAATGTCATACAGTTGCAACCCTAGTGTTGATCCTCAATTGTTTCTTGGTACTGCCCAAAATGTGTCTGTAGCCCAATTATCAAATACGGCCCAGTACTGGAAACTGGCATCAAATGCCTCAATACTTGTGTCATGATGTTTTCTTATTCTTTCGTCAGACAGTTTCTGTTTTTAATCAAAATTATTCTAATTTTAGTCATGTTAAGTTGGGGTACAGCTGGTCGTGTGGCTTATGTTATTTGGCTGCGGCTGAAGAGGTTCAGTGGGTCGTCCACGAATCTCACGATCAGTGGTTCAGTCCCCGGCTCCTCCAGTCTGCATGTAGAAGTACTTTTTGGGAAAGATACTGAACCCTAAACTGCTAACTGTTGGA
This sequence comes from Chaetodon striatus, assembly GCA_029783705.1. Classification (NCBI taxonomy): domain Eukaryota; kingdom Metazoa; phylum Chordata; class Actinopteri; order Chaetodontiformes; family Chaetodontidae; genus Chaetodon; species Chaetodon striatus. The sequence goes on from JAPZEB010000010.1 coordinate 21,000,229, forward strand.
TGGCTGTTTCACCCTTGTGTGAGTGTTTGTTAAAGCTGAGTAGCAGGGGGCACCTTGTATGAATGGGTGAATGTGACATGTAGTATTGAAGCCCTTTGTGTGGTCAGAAGATTAGAAAGGTGGGTTGAAAGTTTGTAAGTTTTGAACCCAGGCATAGATATAGACGTGTGTCTTTGCACCTTTAAAGGCTTACTATGATGGATTTTCCCAAAACAATGTATAGACTCACACAGAAGCCTGCCTGGATTTTCTTATTTTCTTCTTGTTCTGGTTTTGTTCGGGACGTTTCTGGGTGTCAGCCTTTGGCTAGTGGTGTGTAGCCCCCAGCCAGAAGCCGCACAAGGTCAGGACTCTATGAAAAGGTAGCGACCACAGCTGTCTCCATCTCTCTCCTCTGCTCTGTGGATTCGATCTGCGTGTTTGTGCGTCGTTTGATCGAGGCCGAAGTTGAGCTACGGACACACACAGAGCAGAGGAGTCAAGCAGACAGGATGAAGCATGCGTTCCAGCTGGCAACCTCCCTGCAGGGTCGTGCGGAGGTGTGGGTGCATTTATTGGCGCTTCAGAATCTAACTGCTGCAAAACTATCAGAAAGTGATGTTTCATTTCTCTGATTCACTGCTTTGTTCTCGTTCACGCAGCTTCCTCTCTTCATTTACTTTCAAGCCTGCTTGAGCCAAGGGGGCGGGGCCAAGTCCTGTAAAGTATGCCTTTAAAGGTATACTCTGCAGGAATCGCTGGTTACTGTTGTAGATGTGGTCAGCGAAAGTGAAAGCCAAACCCAGATTCATGCTCTTTTTTGAACAAGCTCTTCCCACTTGCCATTTTGCCTCGTTGTATTTGCGTCTCTTTTCTTTCGGCGCTTCTTTAGCTTCCTCTTGGATGCATCATACTTAAAGTGTTACACGAGGTCACTACCTTCTGTTAAAGTCCAGACTTTACCCATGTTCTGTGCCCTGAAATATCCCAACCACAGCAATGCTACACACTTATTGTGGATCATAAGAGACAATGAAAACGACCTACTTTTGTATGAGTCTATACATTGTTTTTCAGCATAAGTGCAGCCATTTTAAAGTTCTGCTGACTTGTGAAGTAATACATTTGTTATATTTTCTGCCAAAGATAAAATCCAATCAGTAACTGTTTCCTCCTCTGCTGTTTCAAAAACTACATATGTCTTCCCTCCACTCTCCCTGTCCAGGCAGTGGGCATGTTTCTGGGCGAGTTCAGCTGTCTCGCAGTCTTCTACATCTTACTGTGCCATGACAGACGTAGACCCGAACCCCAGATGAACCCAGGCCCGAGCTTCAACCCTCTCCTCTTCTTCCCACCGGCCATGTGCGACATGCTGGCCACCTCCATCATGTATGTCGGTAAGTGACCTTTAGCCGCCTTTATCTGCTACATGTCCAGAAAACTGTTTTTGTTTACAAGCATGTTAAAAGTGCGCATATGTTGATTTTTATTCCTGATCTCCTCTGCCCTTCAAAGGTCAAATGTAGTGAGGTAAGACCAGCCAGCCAGACAGAATAGATTGTGTTCTGTTTAAAGAAACATTTAGTCAGGGACAGAGATAATAGAGACGAAGATAATGTTGTTTTTCTCAGCATCACTTGTTTGTGTTATGTAGTTATTGAGTGTTATTGAGCCATATGAGCTGTTTGTTTGTGTTTCTTTCTAGCTGATAAATCTAAAATATTAACTCCTGTTTTCCAGCTCTCAATATGACCAGCGCCTCCAGCTTCCAGATGCTGCGCGGAGCCGTCATCATCTTCACCGGTCTGCTTTCCGTGGCGTTCCTGGGGCGCCGCCTGGTGCTGAGTCAGTGGCTCGGCATCCTCACCACCATCCTGGGTCTGGTGGTAGTGGGCCTCGCCGACTTCATCAGCGGGAAGAAAGACGACAAGAACAAACTCAGTGATGTCATCACAGGTGAGGTGGATGTTGGGTCGGATCAATGTGTGCTTTGTGTTCAATCCGCGGTGTTTCACGATAACAGCGAGTAAAGTAAACAAAGTGAAGTCATTATGTGGTTCAATATAAAGCGGTAAGTTAAACACCACTACTCTCCTCTGTCCTGCAGGCGACCTCCTCATCATCATGGCTCAGGTTATTGTTGCAGTGCAGATGGTCCTGGAGGAAAAGTTTGTCTACAAACATGATGTCCATCCTCTTCGGGCTGTTGGTACTGAAGGTACGGCTGTCCTTCATCTGCAGTTACATGTAACATGTTTTCATCTTAAACTGTGGTGTTGATCTTGAACCTCTGAGGGTGGATTTGGGACAGAGACAGAGAAGTACTTAATGTCGACTAATGAACGGTCATGAACCACTCTTACAAGTCATATTAAATTCTGCTCTCTATGTCCAGGTTTCTTCGGGTTCGTCGTCCTGTCACTGCTTCTCATCCCGATGTATTTCATCTATGTCGGCGACTTCGGCAGTAACCCTCGGAACGTCCTAGAGGACGCCCTAGACGCCTTCTGTCAGATCGGGCACCAGCCTCTCATCCTCCTGGCTCTGCTGGGCAACACAGTCAGCATCGCCTTCTTCAACTTTGCCGGGATCAGCGTCACCAAAGAGATCAGCGCCACCACCCGCATGGTGCTGGACAGCCTGCGTACGCTTGTCATCTGGGCGGTGAGCCTGGCGCTGGGGTGGGAGGATTTTTATGGCCTGCAGGTGCTGGGCTTCCTGGTCCTGCTGGTGGGCACAGCGCTGTACAATGGACTGCACCGCCCCCTGCTGGCCAGGATACCATGCTGCGCCGGGATGGTGAACACAGAGGAGGAGGAAAGCCCAGAAGAAAGAGAGAGACTGCTGAATAACGGCAGGGTGCAGGCCGGCGACGATAACTAAAACTTGAATGTCGCAGTGTACTGGACTGTCTGTCGAAGACACTTTCATGTATGCTGTCAGTGATAGTCTCTTTTTAAATGTTTCTCGTTCACTCAGATTTTAACTGACCTCACGATGATAATATGTGGAAGTGTGCAAGCTCTTTTGAAGGAGTACTTTGACATTTGAGGGAAAAATTTGGGAAAATCAATCTTCCAATTTAACTGTGCAAGAAAACACATAAGTTCTCAATTTGTTCAAACAAGCTGACGGTACAGTCTGAGGGAGCTTTTATATTAAAATACAGCTGTTTTAAAGTTAGAAATGGACACTTGTGTCCTGAAAGAAAGCAAAAATAATGTAAAGACAGTGTCAACATCTCCTCCTCTTACATGTTTTTTTAAAGTGCTAAATCACTAAAGCACAAGTTTTTAAAAAATTACTGTCACACAAGATGAAAATGAACGCCAATGTCCTTTTAAAGTTTTATTCAGATTTTCCTATTTTAGTATTTTCTTTGCTGGATCAGTGTCACATTGTTTATGATGATGATGTTTTAAGAATGGGTTTTAATTTTTTTAATGTTGCTGACTGCGCAGTACGACGGTGCCAAAGTGTTTCCACTGGATGCCAACACAGACTGATGTTACAGTAGTACAACGTTTTCTTTGTAATCAGACGGCAGAGTTGTTTTTGTAATCTCAGTTGAGTGAATATAGACTGGAATGTGTGCAGGAAAGCAGTCTTAAAGAAGACGTTTGTATGTTTGCGCTCTAAGACTTAAATTTGTGTTGATTTATTTGTGCAGACGGGGTCAGAGCTCCTACGCTATTTTGATTTGCACTTATTGTAAATCCTGTTTCACCTCTATTCAAAGGTGTTGGCTGTAATGTACACTAAGAAAAAGAAAAAAGGGAACTGTTATGAAATCACACTTGCTGAAGGATGTAACTGTAATGGCATTTTTACTCAATGTGATGTAATGACAGTTACATTACATTAGAGATTTTTTTAAATACACTTCTGAAACAACCCACAAAGTCTTAAAACACGTCTGTGCTGCATCATTACATCGGTACAATGTTGTGTTTGTGCATGAATGGATTAGTTGAGCTGAAATTAATTAATCTGAGACAATTTTAATAATCAAATAATCGTCACAGTTGTTATCCAAAGTAAATGTGGCGAATATTCTCATTTTCTGGTCTCCTGCCTCTGCATCCTATTCTGAGGTTGTCTGGCTGTACACATGTACGTACACTCCACTCTCCTGAACGTGATATCTCAAGAATGCCTTGAGGAGATTTCTTCAAATTTGTTCCACTGTTGTCAAGACTGAACTGATTTGAGTTCAGCAGTCAAAGGTCAAGGTCACTGTGACCTTATGTCTCTAATTCTTGTGAATATAATTTCTGTAGAAAGGCATTGAGGGAGTTTCCTCAGATTTGGCACAAACGTCCACTTGGACTCAGGGCAGAGCTCATTAGATTTGGATCGTTAAAGGTTAAGGTCACTGTGAGCTTACATCTGTCTCATTCTTGTGAATCTAGTTCCTCCATTAGGCCTTGAGGGAATTTCCTCAAATTTGGCACAAACGTCCACTTGGACTCAAGGCAGAGCTGATTAGATTTATATGGGATAATGCAGTGAGCTAATAATTTACTCAGCTATACAGTAGATTCAAGTTCTACCCTATGATGTACAACATGTATAACTTCATGACACCCAATTATACAGTATAATATGTGGTACTACTTCCTACTTTGATACTTTAAGACAAGAGATGGAGAAGGTGAGGGCCGGAGCAACTTAGAGACTTCCTGTCAGTCAGGACTCACATTTACTGTGTAGAACGCTGAGTAAACGAATCACTTAACACTGACAGTTCCCTCCCAGTGAAAGGATCCGACACAGTCTCAGGCTCAGTCACCTGGGGTTTTCATATTGAAGGTTTCACCTGACATTGTAAACAACCAAAGGTGGTGGGATTTTTCTAAAAAATCAGAGGTTGTCAATGAACGAAGGAAGTGCTTCAGTTCAGTTTGTTCACCTTAAAGATTAGTTCTTTTAAATTCATTGTTAGTGAACGACACAACAGTAGTGTATTACTCAGGACCCAAGGAGGCACAGTGCTGTGCCTAATGTTGTTCTGATGAGCAAGCAGCAACACCACAGGCCAAACTACTGGCCAGGTCTGAACATTGCACATTCTCAGTGGGCACTGCGCTGCTATCTGTTGAATATACGTAACCTTTAACTCAAAATATCTCATATTTCTTCCTTGGGTCCTGAGCAATGCACTCGTGTTGTGTTGTTAGCAACCAGTTCATTCAAAAGAACTCATCTTTCTCCTTATTTTTTCTCACTGGCTCAGATGAGCTGAAAATTCAAAGCTCTAACATTCAGACGTTCAGTAGCAGAAAACACACACTCAGCTCTGTGAGTATTCAGCAAAGGGTCCAGTATCACCAGTCCTAACACCGGCAGCTGACACCTGCCTTCACTTCCTGAGTCAAACCAACTTCCTCCCTAAAGACTGGCCCTGTGCTTTAATGGAGGTCAAGGGTTAAACACAGGAATCCCCTGAGACCTGTGCACACGACCCCGTCCTGCTGCAGGAGCAGGGAGGAGGAAGATGTGTTAATTGACTGAATACACATGAACACGCTGATTAAGAGGTTAACGTCACTGCAGATTAATTATAGTCAGTTACAAGTGATTCCACGGTGTCGCAAAACTATTTCACCTCTTGGTGTTCATCCTGTTTTATCGCAGTACAACCTGTAATTTAAAGTTTTAGTTGGATTTTTTGTGATAAACCTACACAAAATAATCAATAATCTATCTATCCACACGTTGTGTATCACAGTAAAACCTGACATGACCTGTAGATGGCAGCATTTTGCCACAGACTGAGCTGCAGCTCTTCACTGTGTGTGGCTGCCTCTGGTTATGGGCTGCTACCTTGTCAATGTACTGAGGCAAAAAGACATTACATTATGTTGTCTACAGTAACATTAAGGTCATAAAGCAGAATGACTCCATTATAAATACAGGCTGTATAGAAAGAGATATTTAAATGGCTATAAATTCGTTACATTTACTGATGCACAACCTTCTGGAAGTTGAAAATCTGCAGCGTTAAAGAGCTTAAACGATGCAAAGAAATATGCTGAGGCAATGTCTTCGAGGACATATTGTCTGTGTTATCCTACAGAACATTACAAGTCTGTTATACAATATTATATAGACTACCATTTTTTCTTTAAGGCACATTTTTAATTTTATTTTAAATTAAAATCTTGCTGAAAAAAAACAGTGTTCATAAAACAGATGTGAAGCAAATTCCGTTTAAGGGGAATTTCTGGTGCAGCTCCACAGATGGATCATGATCTACAGCCTGTGACATAAAAAATAGATTAGGATGAGATTTTTTTTATAAAGCCTGAGCAGGACAGAAGACACTCCTGGGACAGCGTGGAAAACATTTCCAGTAGCTGTTTTGTGGACAAATTTGTCCCCATGCGACGTGTCCTCCCCTGAGACAAAGTGGGCCTGCTGTGAAAAGCCCACAGCAGAAAATAAGCCTGTGAGATAGATAGATAGATAGATAGATAGATAGATAGATAGATAGATAGATAGATGTGACTCCAGATTGTTATATAACCTCGGTGGTGTGTGGAAACAGATGAAACCTGCAGACCTGCTGCTGCTGTTTGGAGTTTCTCTGCTGCTGATGAATCGTATTTTTCCACGGCTGCGGATTGATTTGGCCGAGATGTGAACCATTAAAGCTGCAGGGTGAGACGCTCTGCTCTGCATCAAGCTGCTGGGAATATACAGCCCGATGACCTTAATGCATCATCTGAAAACATTTCTATTCCTGCATGCGCACAAAGGCTCATTTTTGCAGCTTTTAGCCACATTTATTTCTGAATTAAGGCCAGGAATTAAATGCAAAACAGGTGAAAAGCACTTAGCATCAATAATATATTTATTTTAAGGTGTTTTATATTATGTGCTGTAATTTTCTTTTGTTACATGGCTGCAAATTTGAGGCAAAAACCGAGCAGTGCATGCTCATTTTCAACATTTGAAGCATACCTGATGTGAGTGACTTTATATTTTGGTGTGTGATTTGCAGAGGTGTGTGCAGCCCTGCACCCTGCAGCAGCAGCAGCAGCAGCAGAGGGCCTAATGGTTTGTTATTATGACCTTTTGCGTTTCCATTAGTCTCTCGCGTTCAGCCCGCAGCGCTGCTTACAGTACGTGATTTAACCGTGTGTACATTTGCACACTGGAGCTGCAGAGGCTCTGTGAACCTGCCGCACACGAGGCGACTTTAATCTGTTGTAACGTAAACACGTGGCTTTGCTCAAAGGCACTGAGTCACCGTCATATTTAAAAGCTTCCATTAAAGCAGCTCCTTTAGGCTGTTTACAGCAGAGGGCAGGCCGGGGTGAGTGTGATTAGTCTAGCACTCCAGTGTCCAGCTAATGACCACTTAATGTTTTAAGCTCTTGACTGTGGGGCTAAAACACGCCACCACATAAGGAAACACGGGGCAGCCATTCACTGCCATCAGCTGAGGGGTCAGGTTAATACATGACCTGCAACACTGGACACTGGACCTCACTTTGGAGAGTAGGGAGAGAACATGTGGGTTACAGCACAGGCAGCAATACCACAGTACAAAAGTACAAAAATATAAAAGTAAACTCCAGATTTCAGGATAATGTTATTGCACTATATTATATTACTGTATTATTGTTACTGATGCATTATTGTCTCCTTCACTTTAATGCTGCAGCTGACTCATCTTAATGACTTTATATACTGCTGGGCAGCATGTGAATTTATACATGGGGATGGATTAAGTCATATTATATAATAATACATCATAATTTATTTGTTAATTAGATTTTATTTATCAGAATTTGCAAAGGTTATCAGATTGATGCAGTGCAGTAAAAACATTAGCCTCTGAATTGTAGAGTTGAAGTATAAGGCAACATGAGCACAATTTTGAGGTACCCGTATTTCCATTTTAAGTACAGTGCCCTAATGTATTAGCCACTCCAGAAATGTATAATTTATAACAGAATAAATGTCTGTAAGTCCTCACTGAGTCAGTCAGTGTAATCCTTATGTCAAAATTTAATTTCAAATGAATTTAATGGCTGAATATTTGTGCATATGCAAAGATGTTTTTAATTTAATTGTATGTATTTATTTATTTTGCATTGCTCTCAGTGTACACTTTTATAGAAATAACAGCTATGAACATGGGCAACAAAGCTGAACAAACTTCTATGTACACAATTATGTAAAAAGTAAATAAATAAATAAAAAAAAGCTGGTGTTTATTTAAATATTATAAGAAAAGTGCTAATGACCAACAGTTAAAATATAATAAAAAGCCTCAGCAGTGAAACAAGTCTCCAAACAACACCAGTCATCTCCACATAATTTCAATTAAAAATCAACACCTATTAAAATGATAATATTGTAGAATTTATTCTTTAAGGAGGATTGTTGTGATCAGCTTCAGGCTTTCAGGACTAAGAGCATGCATTCTTCGTCTTCCTGTGGTCACATTTGTGCATTTTAAAGGTCTATATTTGCTGAATAATGATGTTTTTCTCTTTGGGGCAGCTGCTGCAGTCACTCAGCATGGAGGGCAGACAGAAACACAAGCGCTGGTGCAGTGTGAGTGCAAACACAATTTTGAGGTACTTCACTTGAGAGTTTCCATTTCATAGCACTTCATTCTTCTACTCTGTTACATTTCAGAGGAAAGTATTGCACCTTTTTCATGAATATACTTTTTTTTTCACTTATTTACATTTTCACAGATGAAGATTTTTCACTGAAAACACATATAAGCTCATAAAATACAACATATTCATAAAGATTTAACCAGCGGTTTACCTTTTAGGCCATAACCTCTTAGATGTGACAGACATTTTGCTTCTAACCTGTTTCATATGAAATAACTGTTAACAGCCCAAAGATGTGCAGTTATCTAATATTTAACATAAAAAGAGCAAAGATTAGAAAAACTTTTTTTTTTTAAATGAATACAAAATAAGCAGATTTGTATTTTTTGTTCTTTCCTCGCCCGCTAATCATCTCACAACCCCTCAGATTGATTTTGTGACTCTTAGAAGGGGCCCTGACCCGCAGGATGGGAACCACTGGACTGAACTTCTGAAGCCAGCTCCACCTTGAGGAGTACTTTTGATACTTTAAGTATAATATTCTGATTATATTTCTGTACTTTATCAGTAGGATTGTGATTTTATCATCATATAGTTTCCCATTCAGAAAACAAAAGTCAGCCTGTGTGTTCATCTCTCCACTTAAATTTACAACTTATTATTATCTGCTGATTTTTTTTATTTTTTATTAATCAATACATATTTTGTTTAGTTGTAGATTTATTAGTAGTTTGTTCTGATCAAAATGAAAATTAATAATAATAATAAGCTGAGAGCATTTAGTCACTGGGGGGAGCTGCTTGTACATTTACTGCCTTCACATCCTCATTAATTATTTTAATGTTATTTGTCATATCTGTGGGAATAATCGGTACTCTGCTCATCGACAGTCACGACCTGATGATAAGGACAAAAATATGCTTTTAATACATACTATTTAAGCTGTAGACATAAGAGAGAAAATAGATTTTAGAGTACAGGTACTTTTCTTGAGTATTATATAATGTGTTATTCCTCTATTTTAATTATTTTATATAAATATGTGCATAATTCACTTGTATAGTCCAAGGTATATAATGTGTATAGCTTTAAAATGTTTCCTCTAATTTCTTTGAAGTCCTATTTTAGTTTTTGTTTTTTTTATCATTTGTTTTATGCGAGTAGTTCTTTGTCTGTTCTCTTAGCCTGTCTCACTGCTGCTGAAACACAGGAATATCCCATCAGGGCAAGTTTTATCTGTTTTTATCGCTCTTATCTTACACACAGCTTAAGCCTAAAACATGACGCATTGTTACAACTAAAACTGAGAGAATAGACCTGTAAAGTGGTCTACCTTGACCAACTACAACGGTAAAGTGCTACTTAAATGTTAATGTGACAATAATGTTGATTAAATACTAACATATACAATAATATGAGATTTAAAGGGGCCATTTCCTGCATCATGATTACAAGTGTTTTTGATACTTGTGCATTTTTCTGATAGTACTTCTTCTGTTACTTAAGTTCAGTTTCAGTGCAGGACTTCTACTTTGTGGTATTGCTACTTTTACTTAAGTAGAAGGCAGTAAAGGTAAAGTACGTAAAGGTGAGTAAAGGCAGTCGTGCTTCATCCAAACACACTGTAGAGCAGGACGGATGACATCACACAGCCGCTGTCGGCCTCTGACATTTGACCTCAAACATGCAAATTAAAAATCATTTGAGTTCACCTCCACCTCGGAGAGAGCTCAGTGTTTATTGGCTGTATTCAGGATCACATAAACGGGGACAGTCTTGTTTTGACTTTAATACACATCCCTGCGCTCTTTTTTTTTTTCTCTTCTTCTCTCTGGAAATGATGGCAGGGTGCCATACAGAAGGCTGTGTACAATGGCCCAGGTCCCATTAAATCTGCGAAAGTTCCTTCCTGAGGCAAACATTGCCAGAAATAGTAATCTTGGCTTGGAGCTGGAGCCTTCCAGAGGGGGAGCAATAATTCTCAGTGTAATAATGGAAATCATTTAATTCTGTCCTGCAGCCTGTGATCCAGCAGAGCTACAGTCCGAGGTGCTCATTCAGTCTTCCTCCGCCTGATAAGGCTTCCTGAAAAACACACAGCGAGCAATCAGGCGACAACAATGGACGCTTTAAACTTCAGGTAGTCAGCGGTGCACAGCAGCACGGCTTTGTTTTCATCCACAGTGGGCGTGTGACTCACAGAGGCTTTGACTTTTCATTTTCATGCTGTTTGTTTAAGCTGTGCCGCAGAGTGTATGGGCTGCTCAGTGAAGGCAATCTGTGGAGGAGAGCTGATGTCTCCTCCGAGCTGATCGGCCAAGTAATGTGTCATCAGTGTGTTGTAGCTTTCATTCACTTAAACCTTTATTTAGACCTCAGAATCAGTGAGGTTTGCCTCATTTGCAGCAATGCCACGATGCAGAAACAATAGAGGACAACACTCAGGGAAAACAGTTGCACACTGACTGTAAAGTGCTTTTAGATCATCGCCAATCTGGAGAACGTGCTGCAGATAATTCCATGTGTTCAGTGCACAAAAACTGAAGGCACTTTTTCCAAGTTCAGAATAAACCCATAGGATTTGAAGCATAAGAGTTAGCAGAGTGAGTTTAGTAGGCGTCAGTCATTTTTATCAGGTTTTAAAGGGGAGCAGGAGCTATTAGCTATAATAGAAAATGACTGTCACATCTATGTCACAACAAATAACCTCACAAATTTGTGTCAGCGTTAAATAAGCGCTAGTTTTTAGATATTGCAGCAGCGGTTTATAAAGTAAAAGTACATTACAACAATGTAAAAACACTCCTTTACATATAATGGCGTATTATCAGCAAAACCTACTGAAGTTAAGACTTGATTCTGCCACAAATGTCCCATTTGACTGTTGTATACGACATTATTAGATTGTTAACACAGCTTGTTGGGGTGGAGAGACTTTAAAGGACTTTATATAGACATGTAGGTAGTTTAGTCTAGTGATAGAGGAAGGAAGAGGGCTGGACAATGTGATATGAGACAAGATATCCTCTTAGATTTAGGATATCGTTATATTGTAGGTGTTGTCTTTCCAGGTTTTAAAGGCTACATTACAGTAAAACGATGTAATCTTCTGAACTTAGACTGCTCTAGCTGTTTTATTATTTGCCTCTATATCCACGTTACTGATGATTATTTAGCAGAAATCTGAATATGTTGTGAAAGCACCAGTAGTGAAGCCTACAATATCGTCGCGACATTGATAGCCAGGTCAAAAATATGATGACATTTGATTTTCTTCATAGGTAGGAAAGAATAAAAAACGCTGTAGTTGTCTCTAATCTTTGCTAACCTGCAAAGTATTGGATATTTTGAAGTCTTTAAGCTGAAAACAGAGCACACCATGTGGTCAGTGTGGAAATGTGGCGTGGTTTCATCTTTAACAGTCCAACTGATATGTTTGTCATGCTTTTTATGTGCAATTTTAATCTCAGTGTTTTCCTCTGACATGTAGTAGAAGCATCAAATGGAAATACTCATGCAAAGTATCTTAAAACTGTGCTTAAGTACAAAACTTGAGTACACAGGATTATAATGCAGGACTGTAAAAGGACTGTGAGGTGACTTTATTATGTCGAGGACAAACTACTTTAGAAAAGACTTTTTATTTAGTTCTTTATTTTTAAGGTTTTATGACTGTGAGATTTCTATTGTTGCAGACAGATTCGAGTCTGGAGTACTCACAGTCCCTTAACCAGAGACAGGAGTCGCTGGCACTGGCAGTAATCCCACCTGCCATCATTTATACGGCTCCGCAGAGGACCGGCTTGGAAAAGGGAAATAAAGGTGAATAATGGTATCCAGCAGGGCTCTGGCTGAAAAAGTCATATTTCAGTTTTTACAGGTGATTTGTAGATCAAATGTGTGCTGTTTTTTTCTCTCCACATATTCAGTTTTCAGACCCAAACGTCCACAGTAAAGGATTCTGCGTTGATATGAAACAATCTGAGGTTTATTCTAACGTGCGTTCAAAGCTACACTTTGTGCTGCAGGTTAGTGTTTATGTGCCGGCTCTGTCCTCTGAAGAGCATACATAAAAATCAAGTGGTGAGTGCATTAAGAACACATGTATGATTTAAAAATGAGAAGAGGGTCGTTACTATTGAGGGGAACTTTAACAACAGTCAAACAGTAACTTAATGAAACAATGGCTGCAGGATTACTCCTTACATCAGGTACAAACTCTCTGAGGCCAGTGGAACAGATCCTGATGTTTATGTGCTCTCTGTACATCTGCAGTCGTCCCTGTTATTCTGCCCTGAAAAGAAATCATCTGTCCGAGCTCTGCAGACACTTTCAGCTCGCTTTCTTGTTGTGTGTGAATAATATTCTTGTAATTTTAATATAGATCATAAGACTAGAAATTACTCCCTTTACAGCAGTGAACAATAACAATACAATGTTGCTGCGTTTAAGTCAGGATGAAGTCTGTGTTATAACAAGGAGTGGCACATACTAATCTGTGTGTGTGTATGTGTGTGTGTGTGTGTGTGTGTGTGTGTGTGTGTGTGTGTGTGTAAGCTAAATGTAATGTGCCATGATTTTAAGGAAATTATGACGTGATCCTTTGATGCTCGGCAGTCATTATAACATGTACGTACTTGTATCCATCAATGAATTTAAGGGCATCATAAAGAATGTGGTGACAGAGACATGTGCTTGTTTCTCTCCAGAGGCCACTATGTTTAAATACTTGTTTTTTTATTGTGGATTTTTGTATTAAATGTTGTATTTGTTGCATTTCAAATGTGTTTTGATCAGCTGCTACCTCGGCCAGGTCTCTCTTGTGAAAGAGATTTTCAGTCTCAATGAGACTTCCTGGTTGAATAAAGGTTAAATGAATGAAAGTAAATAATATTGCAGAATACAATAAAATAAATATAAAGAAAAAAATTGCTATGCTACAACAGGCAACCACACTCTGCTGTCCAAAATAATCATTTGCAAATGTAACCATAAACATAAAAAAACATTACAAATTGCCATTATTATTATTATTATTATTATTATTATTACTACCAGTTCTAGTATTACAGTGTACTGCAGTTCTGCATGTGATTTGTCCAAGTAGTGTTGCCGTACCCAAGCAGGAGCTGTTGCTTGACTGCTGTGGGAAGGTGCAATCAATGTCAAACAATGTACTGCCTTTATTTTAATACTTTAAAATATATTAAAAAGTGGAAAACTAGAGTGTAGTGTGATACAGGCTACATCACTGTCTAGTTTTTGTTAAGTCTTAGTATGTCATAAAAAGATTAAAATTTCATAGCGTGCATGCAATTAAAAAAAAGTCATTAAAATGTCATTTTAAAAAGTCAGTCATCAGTCATGTGGATCCCTTAAATGGCACTCAGTTTCAAATCTTTGACAGCCCCTAATCGAAGATTTTTTTTGTTTCTAAATGCTCTTAAATGGTCTGTTAGCTGTTCAGCTGCTAAAAAGTTCTCCCAACCCCAGACCCACCTCCCCTGGAGGGTTGGGTTGCAGAAGGTGTGGATAGAAAATGGCCCCCCTCAGTGTTCAGTAGGTGAGTACGGCCCTGCCCTCATGTCTTTTACCTTTCTCTCTTTCTTTCTTTCTTTTTTTAAATTCAAGGTTTAATTGGTTTGAACGGCTCAGTACATGGCAGACATATATTATTTTCCAGCCATACAAGAATACAAGGCACGTGTTTTTATAATATGGAGGTGAAGTCCAGTACATGAAGAAAAAATAACAAATAAATCTGGAAGGAAATCGAAGAAAAACAAGTCTCACATATGTCCTCATACGTCACTACAGGGTCACGTAAAGACAGGGCAAGATCATAAATATGCAGGCTTGTCTTCCATTTTGATATGAAGAGGAGATGCAGCTATTTCTAATATTAACATTGCACAAACCAATTCCTCCAGTGTCTTAAAATAACTCGACAGACAGTTATTGGACCCACAATAATGACAGAAAATGCGCACTTGGATACATTTGGTCCCCCAGTTAACACAACTACGGACTTAAAGGCATTTCTGAACCAAACCAGCGACTTGAAATTTCTAATACTCTACAAGTACAAACTACATTCACATATACAGTGCAGGAAAGTTCCTATTCCAGTTGTAAATTTCCAACAGCTTTTGTTATTTTACAGCTTCATGCTCTGATGTCTTAAAAATCTTAATAAACGTGAGTGGCACGAGTTTTACGCACGGCTTTTACGCACCATTTATTGATGACAGTTACTCAGGAATTAAATTTCCAAAACAACAACACAAGCAGCAGATATTATCACACTGTAGCTGAAAAAGAAAGTCAAACTTGGTGTTAAAATAAACCCCAGCTTGTTACAGTCCTGTGAGGCAGCGACAGAGCCTGTAGTGTAAAAGGCTGGTCTGAGGCCTGAGTGTGTGAGTGTGTGTGTGAGTGTCTGTTTTTTAATGCTTCCCACTGAAAAGCTCATCAGCACCTGAAATAACTCGAGGCGTGCTGCGTCTGCTACATCCTCTTCCCTGGATTGTTTTGACTGCATGATGGAGGGCAAACGTTAAAATCTCTATTTCTAATTTTAACCCGGAAAAGTGTCACTCGAAAACAGCATGATAGGAGGCAGTCAGGGTCATCGGCGCTTCCGCCCGCATGAATCAAGACTAAATGAATGCGAGGCTTCAGAAGCCATTGTTTCAACACATGCGGGAGAAACATGCGATCTGGGAGGGAGTGAGGGAGAGAGGTTGGTGGGCAGACAGTATCAATGCACGACATTTTAATGGTAATTGACAGACGGAAAAATATGTGAACTCAAACTTATAAATTTGATTATTATTATTACACATATTAAACTCGTGCTTTTGCCATTTAATCCAAATTAATTTGCGCTAAAGCTGCTGGACAAAATTTTAATTCACAACCCCGCCATTTAAATCCTAATTTTCTTATTGGCCCCGACCCAACGTGTGAATCTTGAGGGGCCCCGCGGATGAAGTATCGCCTCTGAAGTTAATTGTGTTTTGCTTTTAGAGGGGAATAGGTTTCCTCTGTTTATTATGAGCATGGGGACGGATTTGCGTCACCGTGCAACTTGCAGGTCGAGATAAAGTTGCACAAATATTGAAAAAGGGAAGTTCTAACAGTCATTATAAAAGTCCCCCCCTCTGCTCCGGAAGAAATAAGGATTTCTGCTGTATCCTAAAATACTAAAGCAGGTTCTATTTTGGGGGCAAATCTAGCAGGAATATCCGCTCATTTAACACGAATCACAGCCCATCAAAAACAGGATGAGTGGAGCTAATAGAGGCTCTCCTGGGCTCGGGGTCATATGATTACACTCCCAGTTTCTTCTGTTCATATTAAATATGTGTTGTTATAATTTTATATAACCGTGTGGCATGTTTTTTTATATGATTTTGTTCATGTTTTTGCATTTAACTTGAGTTTTTTGTGATTAAAAGTGACAGATGAGAGTCTTTCTTGAGAATATTTGCACTCCACAGCTTATATTTCCCCCCTTTTATTATTTATTTCCATAAAGAAAATGGAAATTTACACGAGAGTCTTAATGTTTTTGCGCGCGGTGATGGGTGTGTGTTCTCTTTAAGTGATCAATCCATCATCTCAGGATCAAAATTGCCCCGAAGTGTCCCGGTCGTGTGTGTGTGTGTGTGTGTGTGTGTGCGTGTGTGTTGGTTACACA
>JAPZEB010000010.1:21039750-21054752 GCA_029783705.1 Chaetodon striatus
CATTCACACCTACGGACAATTTAGAGTCACCAGTTAACCTGCATGTCTTTTGACTGTGGGAGGAAGCTGGAGTACCCGGAGAAAACCCACGCTGACACAGGGAGAACATAAGACAATGCTAACCACTGCACCACCAAGCCACCACCTCAGATATGTTTTAAAGTCCTTAAATTGGAGTGTTTTGGGTTGTTTATTATTGTTTATCAGTTTCTGAGTCAGAGCCACCCCTCGCTCTTTCACCGCACCAGCCTCTCACTCAAATCTGGTCACTTCCGGTTCCAAAAAACCAAGATGGCAACAGCCAAAATGCCAAAATCAACGCTTCAAAACAGGAGTCAACACACCAGTGGGCGACATTACGGTAGCTACGTCCATTATCTTTACAGTGGATCGTGTAGCCAAGGTCTAAGGGTGGGGTTACTCAGGGGGACTTTTGACTCTTGACCTCAGCATTACTAAAATCACGAGTATGACTTTTCTTTATGGTGCTTCTTGTTAATGATGTTACCTTTTTCCTGATTTGTAATCACTATCATTGAATGTGCTGTGTTTTCAGTTTCACGATTGCCAGCAGTAGAAAGCACAGAGGCCATCTGCTGTCCTTAACCTTGCGTTTAGCTCTCTGTGTAGCTGTGCACATGGTGAGAGCAGAGGAGTTATATCAATATCCGTGTATATGTGAAGTGTATATGATGCAGATGTTTAACCATTAGAAAAAGCAGTACTGTAAGCTTTATCTTTATCTAGTCTCGTCACATTGCTTTTGTGGCCAGGGTGCTAAGCACATTTGTCGGGTGAGGGAAACGACTTCCCTTTAGTGCTTATTAACCACTATTGTGTACTTAACCAAAGTGTCTGCGTTCAGTTTAACCAGCAACGCTCATTAAGTTTCTCACGGTCCTGTTGCCCTCATCTTGCAACACAGACTACATCTTTTGCAGACATCTCTATATGGTAACGCTGATATTGTCTTCTGTGACCATGAAATGCAATTTGCCACATTGTTCTTTTACTTTCAGATGTATTCCTCCCTCAGGGTCAATTACTCAGAACACATGGGCCCACTGATGTTTTTGCTATAAGAAAAGTCAAACTGCCACAGAGAAGTAACGGCAAAGAGTCTCCCTGCAATATCACTTATCACTGTGGCAAGATGGACATTATTGACTTAACTGGTCTAAACATCAACAATGAGTGATTTAAGGTCCCCGCTTTGCATCTGAGATTTGTGTATTTTACTTGACCGGAGGTAGAGGAAGAAAAAATATCTCTATTTATTCTTTTAAGACAAAGATGCAGGCCGTGAGCTGCACAGTCGTGTTGTGTCATCTCTGCAGAACAAGACGAAAAGCTGTTGTGACTTTAATGTGCTTGTTTGGGGTTGCGGGGGCGCGTTGATGAGGTGGGAGTGGGTCGTGTCATGGTCGTGAGTAACACTAACAGCACTAAATCACCTTTTAAGTTAAACTAATCAGACAGTGCACACACACAGACATATGTTATGTCAGTGTGTGTGCAGAAGATAAGTTTGTCTGTTTGTGTGGACGAGTGTGTGAGAGTATTTCATGCTGCATTCACATACTCCTTAGATGGGCCCATATCCCAAGTTGGAAAGTCAGTCTGACTTTGGTGTGTTCATGAGCTTTAAGTTGTTAAGTAGAAACAACACGGATGCTACAAAGAATGCTGACGTCCACTGACAAAGCGGCGGAATTTGATGACTTGGGTTGTTGTCCGCTGTCTCTAAACTGACATGCCTGGAGCGTATCATACTGCCGTGAAAGGTGCATCTGTACGTTAGTCTCTGACGTCAAAATCACTGACGGGTTGGAAATGAGAACGGGCTATTGATGATTTTGTGCCAGACTTGCTGCTGCAACAGTACATTCCCTAAAATAACTAAAATATTGCTTTACCTGACTTATTCTAATGAATAACTACTCTAGCTAATCTAGGTCTCTCTACATGGACAGCAACTACGCAACCAAAGCACATGGTTAGGTTTAGGAAAAAAGAACAGGGTTTGGCTTTGTAATCTTACAAGGCACGAACCGCTCTCCCACGTGAAAGTCGGTAGTTGTTGGACCCATCCACCACCCATACTGCCCACCCTATTCAGACTTTCGGCGGCTTAACTTTCTTTCTTGTCCCACCACGTTTCCCCCTGACTCCACCCAGCGCCATTAAAAAAAGGACAGTTTTTTTATTAGTGGCTGACACCGCAAGTTACTGCACAAGTGCCAGATTTTGACGACTTCGGAGTGAGACTGGGTTGCTTATGCATATTTGACGTCAGCTTATGTCGCAAAATTTTAATCGCCGGGTTGTTGTTCTGACTTTAGAGGGCGCTGGTGGTCATTTTCTCAGTTGGGAACTTATTTTTTCGATTACTCCGACACCACTTGTGTGCAAGGTATCTAAGCGGCAGCCATGAAAATAAGAGCTGTTTCAATTCTCCAAATACTAAGGAAAGAAGCTTCAATGCTTCCTTTGTTTTTAAATTTAGTATAGTATACAATGGACAATCCTTTACAAAAGGAAAGGATATAATGCCGTCCCACAATTCCTTGCGGCAGGAAAATTTAAGGCAACTCATCATTCAGCCCTTTCTTCGGGGAGTGTTCAGGTGAATTTTCCCCATCGGGATCTCATTTTTCAGATTATTCCGACATCACATCAATGCAGGGAAACGTCCAGATTTCAGGTGATCGCCCTCATATATTATGTGCATTTATTCAGAAATGTAACAATATGAGCTTTGCAAAGTTTGTATTTATTGCAGGGCTTTTATTGTGGATTGCATTATATCCTACAGGTGTTGCTTTTATGTGTTCTTGACTTACAGCTCTGCAGAGTTTGCCTGCGCTGAGCTCCTCCAGCATGCATCAGACTGCTAGTTTTACTACAATGTCTCATCTATCAGTTCTCCCATAAATAAATGTCGCAAGTATGCGAGTGCACGCACGTACTTGTGTGCGTACGTGCGTTTCGCTCTGTGACATGACAGACACTAAAGCTAAACCACAAGGCAATAATTTACTAATGCACTCCTCAGCCGTGCTCCCCGGGCCTGTCTGCAGCTCCTGATGGATGCTGACGGCTCCAGAGATGGACTGCTGCTGATAGGGAGTGACCAGAGAGGAGCCTGATTAAAAGTAGTGGAGCACGGCGGAGGGTGATAACCCCGATCCAGCGGTGATGAATCCACTCTGGACAGGCTGCTGTCTCATTAGGGTCTACCCTCAGCCAGGCACTGCGTGTCCAAATAAACTTTGAAACAATCCTGCTTTTATCAGCAGGATTACGCTTGTTTTCCTTTCCGCGGCTTTCCTTGTGTGGGCTCATATAGAGCATCCTCCCCCTCTGTCGGTCTCTATAAACTGAAGGTGTGATTCACCAGCCCTGACTTCACTGTGTTTACACAATTCTGGGTCTATCTTCTTGAATTAATGAGCCCAGCAGCACCATTAGACAACTATTTGCCTGACTAATCTGGAGCCAATATGAAATAGTGAGAAAAAGTTGAAATAATCTGCCCTTTATTTGCGATAACATAAACAGAGGAGTTGTTTTAAAGGATGATAACATTAAATATTGGGCCTGGGGAGGGGGACAGAAAGAGGTAGTTTACATTCTCACTGGAGTAGTCTTGATAACAGGCCAGAGGGAATATGAGCCCCTTTAAATGTGTGCATTAGTGTAATTTATTGGGCTTCCCTCTAAGCCCTGCTGTTCCTCCAGCTCCTTTTTCCCAAACAAAAGACAGGCCAAGGCTCCAGAATGGATGGGAGTGAAAAATCATTCACAGTTGATAATCACATAAAACAACGCCATATTTGCTGCCTAATAAGCACAAAACGTTCCATCGGCCTCCTCCCTCCGATCAGGATGAGGCGACTCCTCCGAGCAGACCTGCGTGATTTACACCCGGCGATTTGGAAATGCTTTGGTTCTGGAGTGGGTACGAGGAGAGTCAGGGAGGGTGGGGTGAGGCCAGAGATTTCATAATTCTTTGTGTATGTCTGGAAGTCATCCACGCGTTCCGATTTTTAACCAATTTATGTCCGAACGGAATGACCCTGGGAATTAATGAGGTTCTGGCCGTGAGTTCCAGCACTGCAAGGTCAAGTAAATCATGCTTTAGGGCTCCAGTCCTCCCCACTCTGCTCCCTCACTCTCCCCGACTCCACATCCTGCGATAACGGAAAGACAAGGGGCCTGAGAAATACCACCTCATCGACACTTGTGTCCATCCAGTAGAACATATTTTAGAGTACGAGCGCCAACCGGCTGTAAAGCCTGCTTTTAGTGGAGACTAGCAGCTGATGAATGGGAGTGGGGCAAGAGCAGTGGGACTAGAGGTCACTTTCTTCATTTCACATTTCACAGCAGATTGTTGATGTTATGCACATTTCTCTCTCCAGAGGTGACTTTTTTCTATCTGGGCCTGTGTTTTATTGGGGCATTATAAAGAGTTTATACTTGATTTAGCTGCGCCATTTCCCTTTGAATGAATATGTGGTGGAGCACATTCACATGAGGGAAAAGTTGACATCATTAGACATAATACCCTGAAACCTAATAGAGTAACACCTACGTAACGAGCGCTGCAAATCAATCAGCTCTTTTTATACTGAAAAATAATTTGTCTTTTCATTTAATAGCTGTTAAAATGCTATAATTTTTACACATGTGTTTAGTGTTTCATATTTAAGAGGAAAAAGGGTGACAACATTGTCAAACAAGCATGAAACTGGAGCACAGTTCAGCACTCATGGAACATTGTGGAGAGAGACTGCCAAGTCCTGCTTGGCTGTGTTTTTAGTCCTACTGTAACCAACAAGGCAACATTTATCACCTGAATTCACTCCCGCAGAAAATAAACTCTGAAAAATAGTCCAAAAAAATTTGCCAGATTTTTTTTTTAATTTAAAGAGCTCTCAACGGGAGATCTGAACAAAAATTTCCAAGTCTTATTTTTCGTAAATTAGGAGCAAGGTAAGGCAGTTTTATTTCTAAAGCACTTTTCATACACAGCAGATGGTTCAAGGTACTGCACAGAGATGTTAAAACAACACAAAAAAAACAACTAAAGTCAAAGTTTAAACAATTTAAAGACAAAAGATCAAAGCATAAAAGAATAAGCTTAACTAATTTTAAAAACTAAAACTGTAATTATAATATGATAATAAAACATTAGTTAAAAATGATCTAAAATAATAAGGTTTTGAGTTTGGAATTAAAAACTACAATGACTGAAGCATGTCTAAGACCATCAGGCATTGGTTTCGTCACTGTGCTGCATTATGACTATTAATTACTGAAAATTAGTCTATAAATAATTAGTCCATTATTGATATATAAATAAAATAAATCTACAAAAATAGATTTGTTTCCTATATAAAACTTGCCTTATTTAATCAACACTTTTTTCCTTTGTCTTGCTGCAGTACAGAGGCTGGAAAATGTAACCATAATTACTGCAGACATTATATTTTGAGTTATTTTTATTACTTAAGTTACTGTGCTACTTATTAATGGCTGCATATATTATATTATATTTGAGTAGTAATGGATTCAGCATTATTGAGTTACTGGTAAATTATAATTTTATTGTAATTTATAATACTTTGTATATTGTTTTATTTGTATTTTCATGTGCGGTGTTTAGATGGAGTCATTGTGTTCCCTTGGTTATGAGGTAATTGGTTCCTACCTGCCCTTGTTTTGTGGGGACATGTATGAGTGATACACAGGGGAGAGCGAGTGCCTCGTGCTTAACAGTGAAGAGAAGTTGCTGCACCCCTAAGTTGGGATGTGTTAGTGCTGTCTTGCGGTGTTGGTAAAAATTAAATGAAGAGAATGAAACAAATGTTGTAGCCCGCTTATGACCCACAGCCCTGAAGAGCTGGGTACACCAACAACCAAAAGAGGGTTACAAAAACATGAAGTCAACGAGCGTCAATAACGGTATGAATCAAACCTGCCTCTCTGCATCCACATAGGAAAATTTGTGTTTGCAGTGCTTGCGGCTCAGTCTGAAAATGCAGCCTATGGATGTAATCTGATCCTCATGAATACGACCATAAAGCAAAATAACCATAAATTTTGTCCGTACTACTGTATATCAGTACGGATGGAACTGGACAGTTGCCAGTTCAAAGCTCTGGACTGCATCAGAAAATCTGGCCGGGACAGAGAATGACTAATGCTTTGTCCGGCCTGCAGTGCTACCATCAGGGTGCCCTTGAGCAAGGTACTTAACCTCTGAGAGTCTAGCAAAGCTGCTCAGTGGATAACAGTGTATGACACAGGGAAATCCAGTCATGGCCAACAGATCATCTCTTGAAAACTTACATCCTGTTGTTTTGGTTTTGTCATTAGTTTCAAAATCGTCTTCCTGAAAATTACAAAAAGAAGTCATGCAGATAATGCAGTATTACCTGCTCTGACAATTTTCTTAATCTCTTTGGCCCAAACAATATGCTAAAATAAAGCAGATTAGACCACTAATATTTGAACTAAATCAGAAAATGTCTCAATTTCCTCCTCAGACCTGCATTTTAGATATCCCGTACGCAGCACTTTCAGTGTTATCATAGCAGGAAACGACTATTTGCTGTGTAAAGATATAGGTGATCACCAGTGTCCTGAGCATCAGATGAAGTCACACTTCCTTTGTGTGTGTTGTAATCTGAGTTTCTGTGTTGCTGGGTTTTGCAAACCAACTTGCTAGCTCATGGTTGCCACTTTGCACTGCGCTCATACAGCGGTTAGGCTGCTACTGGGATGGCGGCGGCACTGAAGTGTACCGCCCACCTTCCAGTTGCTGCCTGGTTAACACCGTTGGCTTTGTCAGCACTGTTGCCGTATAGTAAAAGTAAAATAGTAAACAATATTACACCTAAAAAAAACACTGACAAACACACACGCAGGACACTCCACCTACTGCCACAGTCAAGCGTCATACACACATGTTGCTAGCTACAGTATTAACGTTAGCTGTAGCGTTAGCCCTCTGGCACCTCTATAGCCTGGCTAAGAGCATTTTCCTGAGCTGGTAATCACATAAATATTTGGGAATGAAGGTGTTTCAGCACCCTATTTTGTATTCTTCTTCTGGTATCCTGATTTATGTGCACATCCTGGTATAGCAAGGAAATTTCCCCCAACATTAGCTAATGGTTAGGTAGAGTAGTAGGCTAAATTTTTCAGGTCAATTCAAGAGTCACCTACAAAAAGTACAATGACTCATTCTTTTTCAGTAGAGAGGGTTTTCATTATTGAACGGGCTACATTTTACTAAACAGGCAGTTTTTACACACTGTTCATACATTTCAATTTCATACTAAAAGTAATGCACCAAAATTTGTACATATGCTATGTAATCATGAGCCAGTAATTCCTGTGTAACCCATGTATTTGGGAAGAATGCGATCATGTGACCAATGCCCTGATGACAGTTAAGAAGGAGGCGGTCTCGCAAAGTTGGAGGTTGGGCTGGAGGATGGTTAAAAAAACACAGGACTTTCCTCAGGAGACTGGTGTTTGAAACCGTGTGGACTCTGAATGAACTTTAAATAATTTTATGGTCACCATGTTTCTTTTCCTAAACGTAACCTCTGTAACTTTATGTTAAGAGTGTAACTTTACGTATTTGGGCTATACGTAACGTCATTCATGGGGTGCAAATTTATAGGACGTCATACAAATAATTATATGCATATATGTTGTACTAAAGCAACAATAAATTTAAAACGTGTTCAATATGAACATGATTATTTCGCACTCACCCAGCTTCTGGACCCCAGAAAGCGTCCTCCTTGTCACCCCTTTATGTGCGGCCCTGCTCCACAGTCAGAGAAGACATTTCAACACTGTTTTCGCAGGCTGAGCAAACTGAACTTTGCGTGTAAAATCAACGCTCCTTTAAAATCATTCCATGTATCACTGATATGATTTCAGACGGAGCAGGAGAACTCCCTACTTGACCGTTTCACAGCCTGAGTTTATCCACACATTCCTTCCTCTGGCTAATACTTTACCTTGTTTATAAGATTATCCTCCCAGTAACGGTTAACTTAATGTATGAATTAGACCAGGGCGACAACTCAGAATAAATCTGGCCTGTCTGTGATTATCGCCATTACATACTTCAGGCTCTGTTAATACAAACGGAGCGCTGATGTCAGAAGTCCATGTCAGGGCAGCTGAGGAGAAGCAGTCTCCACACTCTTGGCTGACGGCTCCAGACAAGCACCTTGATGGCTGTAATTACTGTCATGTTCCAAAAGAGATGAGAGATACCAGAGGCCCGAATAAAACCTAAAACGGTTTTGATATGATGGATTTCTCCAACTTTGTTTAAAAATTCCTCCAGCTATCTGTCTGCAGTCTCGAGGAGATGATGACTCGAGCACTAGTCGGTCCATTCACCCCCTTCAGCGCACAAAAGCTTTATAGTGTTTAAATCAATACGGCTGGTCAAATTCAAGGTTTGCATGCAGCTAGGATTGCCGCCCGCTCGCTCCACGAGTAAGTATGCAGACTGGTTTCAGTAAATGTCTGCTGCGTGTGTTTACATTCTACCTAATGCACTCAGATGACACTGAATCTAAACACATTCACACAGAGACTCTCCACTGCTCAGCTTTACTGCCACATTCCAAGTAGGTCCATCTTTATGAGTCCAGCTGTCTTTAAGCTGAACTTTCTCACTGCTTAGCATCTAAACATAAGCAGTCTCTCACTAAGTCAACAAAGATTTGAGTTATGGCGACTTTTAAAAGAAGGAATTTTCATTGTTTGAGTGTTTTGCTGTGGTGGACCCTTTACTTATATTGTAAAAATACACTGTAACCAGTAAAAACCTTGCAATTAAAGTGCAGGGTTAAAGTATAAGTACAAATATTGTTTAATATCAGAGGTGTGCAGGAAAAATGGTCCCTGTGAGCATTGTGTTGTACTGAACATATTATGTTTTAGTTGGTCTAAGTGGAGCTAATTTTAACCATATTTTTATATCGTTGGGTAGCCATTAATTATACTCTCTAAACCAATGGTTCCCAACTGGTGGGTCATGGTCCAAAATTGGGTCACGGGTCCATTCTAAATGGATTCTGAATGCAAACGTGTCAAGTTTTTTTTTTAAAAACACTTTTTTTAAGTACAGCGAATTTCCAGAACAGAGCTTTTAACTTGAAGTGCCATTTCCTGCTGTAGAATTAATGACGAACAGACAGCTACTTGAACCAAACAACAAACTCGCTCGATGACATGGCCAAACGCAGGTGTGATGCCTAATGTATGAAACTATATGGACCTTGAACTAAAGACCTGAACCAGTTGGGAACAAATGCTATAGGAAGTGTTTGAGAAGTTTCTTGAACACCTTGTCGAACCTTAACCTTTACCTTCACACAACCTCCAACTGAACAAAAACCAGGTGATTATAGGTGTACCAGTGGATAATGTTAACAAGCCAACTGAGGACAACATGAGAGTGAAAAATTTAAAGGCCCAGACACATCAAACTGACATAAAAGAGGAGACAGAGGCTGAATGTTGCGTTGCCTCACGTCGCCTTTTTTCTCAGCCAAAAAGTTGCACTTGAACACACCACAAAGACTCCAGCCAACAGCCAACTAGCACGTAAGTTCTGCGCCAGTGTGAGAGGAAATAGCTCTCCATACCAGCAGGTGGTGGTAGTCTGTATTCATCATTCAAAAAAGGAAATCAGGAGATGGACAGGACGGACTTAAGACGCTAGTAAGTGTTAGCACATTGGTAACACAAAATGATGCTGAAATAACAAATCATATTTACAGTGTGCTAGCAGCTAGCACAAACAATTATAAATCGTTTCTGCTAAAGAGTTCCGTGGTTAAAAAATAATCTTACCTACTATAACAAGTTTGTTTCGATCTCACGCCACTTGACTTGACTTCTGTTTGACTTCTCATGCACTGACAACACATTCTCACGCCGATCTCGTCACATATCGACGTTTGGCCATGGACTTTCCACATCTAAATACAACGCGCAAGGTACCCTGGGTGTGTTGGTTGTTGATGTTCTGGGACACTGTGTCAAGTTCTGCTTGTTCTGCCATTGTTCAAAATAAACTTCCACATTCACAGGAAATGCAGTGTTTGCATAGAATCTCATGGTTACATTAGCCAACATGCGCACATGGTTGAGTTGAGGAAAATGAACAGATTTGGCTTTACCATCTTACAAGAAGCAAACACTGGCCTCCCAGATGAGAGTCATGGTTGCTGGACCCATCCACCACCGGTTTAACATATCATGCCAACATGAAAGGACAGCTTTTTTCCATCTGTGTCTGATGCCAGGAGTCACTGCCCAAGCGCCGGATTTTGACGACTTCAGAGTGAGACCGGGTTGGCACTGTCAGAGTGATTTCTCTGTCGTCAACATGCTGAATTGGGCAAAAAACAGTTGACAAAGGCTGACTAGTGTCAACGGTGCAGAAAGTCT
Organism: Chaetodon striatus; assembly: GCA_029783705.1. Taxonomy (NCBI): domain Eukaryota; kingdom Metazoa; phylum Chordata; class Actinopteri; order Chaetodontiformes; family Chaetodontidae; genus Chaetodon; species Chaetodon striatus. The sequence continues at coordinate 21,050,251 of JAPZEB010000010.1, forward strand.
AAGTTTCAAGCTGACATAATAAGGTTTACAAACCTAATTATGTCAACTTGAAACTTAGACTTCCTACAAAAACTGGGGCCACAGATACTCATCTTGATATGACCTTTGGTCAGCTGTCAGCTTGGTGTGTCAGGGCCCCTAGAGTCACTGGTGATTGCATAACCTCTTTTTGTCCACTGAACACAATGAGACCAAAAGAATGTAATCTAATTCTAAAATTAGTCCAGTGCGCCTAGCTCGGGATTAAATCTTTGCTAATCCGCATAGTGCAACTAATGCATTAGCTATAACCAACACTGTTAGTAAATTAATTAAATGTTTTGCATTATAGCCAGTTTAAAGTGGCATGTATAGAAATATTCAAGTACAAGTAAATTTTGTACTGAAGTACAGTATTTAAGACACATTCCACAGCTGGTATTTAGTGTTGTTCTCCTTTTGAACTTTCATTTTTCTGCACAACTCATTACCCCTCCTATATGATCCCTATCAGCTGTGTACTTATTATACCTTACGGTCATGTTCTGATGGACTCCAGTTAAGTAAATGCGTCACAGCAGGAGCTGCCACATCCTCACAGCGAACATGCCAGAAACTTAAAAATGAATGACTCCAGCAATCACTTGAGGTTTCACAGGCAGTTTCTCCCTCCCCCCGTGCTGCAGGACTTAACACACCGGGGAGATAAAAATCTAATTTTTGCAAATGGGATTAAGGCACATACAATAACAAAAAGAGGAATGAATGGGCTCACTGTATTAAACAAAAGATGTACCTGATAGTCCCTGTGTGGTTTCTGCTCGACATATTTCTATAAATGGTGGATGGCTTGGAGACGCCTCGAACGCAGATCCATTTAGCTCTGAAGGAGGATTAGTCATTTGTGAGCCAAGCTACTGTTTAAAGTTGTCAGAATAAAAGTCTCTATTTTGAGACAGGAGTGCCCACAATGGGTGAAATATTTTGAGGGGAATACAGTTTGTACTGGCATGCAGCATACAGCTTTATGCATATATCGATAGCTCACCACACAACTTTAATTTGCGCATCAAATATCTATCTCGGTCTGCTATATTTTTACACTGACAGGCTCATATATTGTGCGGCTGGCTATAATCCTGAAACCTTGAAATTCCTCCAAGCTTCATGAATCAGAAAAGAACCAAAGGAATTGAAATTTTCTAAAATATGTTGTGTGTATTTTGAAGTTTTGCAATTATTCACTGTCCCTTTCTCAGAAAAATAAAATAATCTGCTGCATCGCTGTCAGGCCTAATCCTGAAGGAAACACAGACCCTCAAGTGTGCCTCTAACAGCTGCCTCGACATCGCTGTTCAACCTTATGTGTCTGCATTATATTAAGTCGAGAGGGTAGTACTCTCTGTGCCTCCTCTGTTTAAGGTGAAGGGCAAAGGGTGCTATGAGTTGCCAGTTCTTCTCACCACAGTTTCCTTTCTTAAGTAGCTCTGATGCTGCAATAACGCAATCGTGCCAAAAACAAGCCGATACCAAAGGAAGGGTACTTTCAGCTTATCCAGACCTCTAAAACTTGAACCCTTCTGTCACATACCTGAATCTAAATCGCATTTCAGGACTGTATGGTGTGATGTTTTGTAAGTGACAAGCATAATCTCATGGATAACGAGACGGATAAGCAGACAGACAATGAGCAGACCTCATCATGAATTAGAGAGAAAAGACAGGAGACCCATCGGCCCTTCCTAAACCACAGGTATGATTTACAGAGCAGGGTTGGTCGCCTGCGTAAAATTAATAATAGGAAATGCAAGGGTAGTCCAGTGACTTGTACAAGATATACTTTCCCTGGCTCTCCAGACCCCTGGAAAACCTGGGTGGCCTGCAACCCGGGCTTCCTCTGGTTTCTGATGTTAATGTCATTGCTTTTGCTGGTATGACAGGAGCTTCACCACAAGCGTGGTTTGGGTCAGACAAAAGGGACAAGCTGTGATAGCAGGATACAGCTCCATAATCGGAGGTATATATGGGGGTATTTTTGTCCCACGGTGGAGTTTGTTGCCACAGACCGAGAAAGGAATGAAGAGGAGGATGATATTTTTCAAATGCGATTGTTTTTAAGTACTTCACTTTTCCAGAAATCAGAAACCACACGGTGTATTATGGTTAGTGGATGTTTTGAATTACTTCAACTACTTAATGGTTCCTCCTTACCCAGCCCACAGAATTGTTTCATAGTGGTTTTAAAACTTTGCTTAAGTCATTGAGTTGGATGTTGAGTAATCTGCTTTCTAAACCTACCCTTCACACTGAAGCACGTAGGTTGTTCACTTTATTTTAATGCTATGGTGCATTTAATGTGATGTAACATTAAGAGCAGAAAACACATCACTTTTACGAGGTAAAAAATCCTTTTACCTTTTGGTGGAATTGAAAAGAAAGCCCTCTATTTAGTTTTATGTAAATGTAGTTTTTAATGTTTCCAGTAGAGTTTTAAACCTCAGCGTGAAAAGGTCACAGAATTTCCTTAACTTAAAGAGGGCCATTTAAAGCAGGGGTAGGCAGTTTAATTGTGGCTTCATATGGCAAAAATGAAACAACCTCTGAGCAGATTGTAATTCAAGTGGACCACGAGAACACTAGACTTTGACACCTCCTCTCGGCTCTGTTTTCATGCTTTAGCAAATCCAGTGACTTTGGCTAATTACAGGTAATTTCAAAGAGAGGGAGCGTCCCTACTGGCTGTACAAATGCAGATCCCTTTAAGGTCCCTTTAAATGGTGATAGCCCAAATCAATGGTGGAAAATCCTGCAGAGAAAGTTGATATTTCAGCATTGGCAACACCTGCCTACACTGCAAAGCAACCCAAAAAAAGGAAGACAAACTTACAAAAAGAGTCTGACAGTAAACAAAACAAAACACTTTTCATTATCTGCAAAGAGTTTCGGAGATGGACAGAAAATATTGCTAATAGTTTAGCCTTCTGCTAACCGGCGCTAAAGGCTCACAGCTGCGGCTTCAAGTTTGCGTTTATGTAGTTTACATTAGCGAGAACCTCAAATCAAAGTATGTTCTCCACCTTTCAGCCAAAATACATAGGGCATGGACATGGCGTATCACGTAGGCGGAGCAGAGCAGGGTCTTTTACCTGCTCTACAGACTCCATCTTTGCAGTGTGTGGTTGCTGCCAGCTTCACTTTGCATGTATTGACAGTTTGCCAATTAATAATGCACTTGCACAGCTGCACAGTGGCTGCAGCGACCTGAATCCAGCCAGTGTAAATGTCATTACACAGGTTAGACCCGGCGCTACCACCTGCTGCCTACCCGCTGCAACACACAGAGCTTGGTGGTTTGCTCTGGCTGAATTTGAGCTGCTTAAGCCGTTGACTGAAGTTATTCTCCTGAGGGTTTGAGAGCATAGGCTATATTACCTGGTATTGAAGTAATAACTGGATCATTTTAACAACAGGATGCATTGATTTGACTGATATATTTTAATGTAAAAGGTAAACACGTCCAATAGGTCTCTGCTGCGTCACATTGCCTCTAGTGCAATAAGGTATCCATTTTTCAATTATTTTTTACACAATTCTTAGTTTTTACCTGCTTTTACCTATTTTCTCTGCACGTGGCGGAGAAAAAATTGACCAACCACATAAAGTTGAAGTTGAGCCGCGCAGTGCCTGCACAGGCAAGCGCAGCCTCCATGGTCCCAGTGGCAAGTGTAGCGACCTCTGCTGGTTATAATGGATGCACAGTCTTGCCGCATGCTGCGGCACACGTCCACAGTGCAACTGTGTCCCATGTATTTTGGCCGTTACCTCCTGCTGCTACAGACCACTTCACAGGGAAGAAAGCAGGCAGCAGCTCAGGAGATGGACCCCAGTCAGAGGCCACAGCAACCCGAATCCAGCCAGTTCAAATCCCAACTCCAGGGGATTAGACAGCCCTGATTTATTGCCAGATCAGCTAACTTTCTGTTGCTGTCGTTACCAGCCCGCTGTGACACACAGAGCTTGGTGGTTTGCACTGGCTGAATTCGAGCTGATGCAGCCGTTGACTGAAGTCTCCTGAGCTGCTGCCTGTTCCGCTCTTGGCGAGGAGCGAGGCCAAGGGATTGTGGGGTGGTAAGCTAATTGTTGTCTCATTTGTGGTCTGATAAACAGAGAGAAAGAGCAGGGCAAGAGAGACCAAAGGAATGACCTGCATAACACTGTACAATGAATTAAGATTAAATACATTAATGTATGGGAAACACTGGCTTACATAATGAAGCGTGTGCATGTGCCCATGGTCATGTGGTAGAAGGGGCTTGGTGCAAAAAGGGGAGAGCTGCAGGAGGAGGGTGTATTTTCAAATTCTGCCTTTTTTTTTCCTTTTCCGGATTTCTGCCTACCCCAGTTTTATTCTCATTGAAATGAAAATGTAAAACTCAGTGTGTACAGATATTTTACAAGGGTCATAAATAAGTTTTAATTAAGCTCAGACTGTTTTGCTCTCCTTACAAAAAGTGCAGTGTGTC
>JAPZEB010000010.1:21054852-21066922 GCA_029783705.1 Chaetodon striatus
GTGTTACACATACAACTAGACACGAGGCAGACAAAACATAGAACACAAATAAATTAAAAACAAAACTGAGATAAAAAAAACTATCTAAAAATGTCAGTAGCTATCTACCTTGTCCCATAAAAACTGCCTAACCTGTCTTTTAAAAATTCCCCATGCATACTTGGACACGTAATGGAGCTGAGCCATTGTTAATGTTATCAAGTTCACCTGTACTTTTCAAACTACGAAAAGATAAAAATTTCTGCTGTGAAAAAGGTCTATAAAAAATGAATAAATAAAAACATTTCATACATTTGATAATTAATTCAAAGTCAGATGATATAGCTTATGTCACACTTTGCAGCAGAACAAATAACACAAAAAGCTAGACAAAGCTACATTTTTTAACAATATTATTCATTTTAATTTAAATTTTATTTTAAATTAATTAGGGAGTTAGTTGACAGCCATAGGAAAAAGTTACCAATAGTTAATACATTAGTGATTGGCTGGCAGAGGTATTAACAGGTGTGTGGGAGACTGCTCATCAAACATGACAACCTGTGTGCTGAGGGGAAAGATGTCGTGGAGGACTAGTTGTCAGTATTTCACAGACTGTTTGGAGCTACTACCGGTATTTATGTGGTTTCCGAGCTAAGCTGGCAACAGCGCTAACGCTAAACTAGCACCTTCTCAGCCGACTTTAGCTGGAGTAGCTAAGCTAGCTGCAATGCTAACGCTAAACTAGGGCCTTTTCCATTGACTTTAGCTGGGGTAGCTAAGCTAGCTGCAGTGCTAACGCTAAACTAGGGCATTTCCACTGACTTTGTCTGGAGTAGCTAAGCTAGCCGCAGTGCTAATGCTATGCTAGCCCGTTCCAGTGAATTCAAACAGGAGACCAACGGGCGGAGCAACCGACGGATCGCACCTCTGGCAACATGGACGACTACCGTTGCTAAGGAGTTGTGTCCTAGCAACCAGCCGTTTCCATCCTCAAGGGACTGTGAGGAAGCTGTAAGTAACCCTGTTTGTATTGACGCAACCTTTATAACTATTTTTTGTTTATAACTAAAGTGTGGGTTATCATAAGTGCATTGCATTGTTGTTGAGTCCATTTTATGATTTCAAATAGTGGAGTTTCCATGTGTTTAGTGTGTATTACCCAGTGTTTGAAGGCCATCTGTCTTTTCCAGACATTTGGATGTAGTGAAATTTGAAAGGGTTGGAAATTAACTTTTGTGGCAGGTGTATTCCAAAATGTACCAGCCACTCGATAGACTACTTTTTTTGTTTGTTTGTTTGTTTTAGCTGGTGAGTGAAGTCAATCCAGCAGCCACTTGCATATTTTCCCAGCATTCAGCTGGTGGCCGGTGCCAGTTTCCAAACCAGACTATACCGTAGAGTGTGCCAGGAATGAGTCCTAACACCCGGAAATGAGTTAGCATTTTACCACCACTCATTGTTCTCTCCTTGCAGGGGCAATGGGTTTTTTGTTAGATGCCTGGAATAAGGTCTGAGGTTAACATAAACTTGACAGACTTTAGAGTTTTGTTCTACAAGATGAAATGCGTCAGTAAATACCCCACTTGTGCACTTTGAGCCTCTGTGTGTCTTTCAAAAGGCAGTTGCTAACACGTGGCTAAATGAAACTACAGAACGTCGTCAGGCCAAGCTGCACCAAACATGGCTTTACAGTCTTGTTATGGTGGTGACACTTGTTTTGTAGCCCATCGTTGGCTTCTGACTTCTGGCGATTGCATGTAGGCTTCAATAATCATGAAAATTATGTTCATTTGTGAAGATGATCAAAATCATAAACATTTTGTTTGCCCCAGGGATTATTTTCGGCAATATTCCACAATCCAATGGAAAAATTTCATTGGATTTTTGACAAGGAAACCAGTGTGATACTGACTTCTGCATCAGGCTACAGAAAAAAAGCATCTCTGAAGGTCTTTATTAGGAGAGGATACAGGAAGCTGTGTAACTACTGTAGGCCCACACATATACCCCTTTTCTAACAAATAACCTCCGGTTCTTAAACTGGTTCCTTCAGGATTCTTTGAAACTTGGTTCTATCTAGTGCATCAGCCTGTGTTTCCACCAGTTTTGTGCAGAGCCATTGTAATCAAGGATTTGTCATCAGTGGAGGATGTTGCACAACAGAAGTCAACAATGGCAAAATCGCATATCACCCTGATTACCTTTGAGCTTTTGTTCTGTTATTACGCATGTGTGTTTTTATCAGAAATCAAGTATGGACCAATGATTTCTGTCTTCACTTCTCTATTGTTGCATTCTCCATCCTCTCTGTCCAACCTGTAGAATATGATATGCCCACTGATGTCATCACGGTTTGCACTTCAAGTCAAGGAAAACCTGCTAGTTTTTGGTTCTAGCTGAGAACCAATTTTTCAGGTCCTGAACCGTTTTATTTTTTGTCTATATGCTCTGAATGGTTCAAAAGTAGGTGCGGAAACTGGACCAGAACTGGACCAGTCAGTGGAAAAGGGGTAACAGTGTGTTGTCAGTCATTATTTCAATTATTGATATCATTTCAATTTAACAAGTGCAGGGTTGGATATTGTTGAGTAAATCAATGCAGTAAGAGTGAAGCCATACACAGTGAGAGCGATTTTTTTTTGTGTTGAAAGTAGTGAAAACAAAAGGTCAGCAGCAGTTTTGATGGATATTATTAGGTTGATTGTAAATAAACTGAGGGTGCTGTTCATGAGGCCAGCAAGAGCAGGAACTGAGCCTCTTGCTGTTGTGTCAGTGTGGGCTGTGAAAGTCTGAACATTTGCAAACTGTTTCAGCACCAGTGACACCAAGACAAACTCTATTGTCTCGTAGACTTGGTGATTAAAATGAATGATTCCTGTTTTGACTAGGAGGCCCGTTTTACTTCCTCTCTATCCGCCAACAAGTGCGAACACTGTCATTGTGAGGAGCGGCTCTCAGTCTCGATCAGTGCTGGATGCACCAAACTTCCTCATGTTTTTATTCTTTCTGTGGTTTATGGTCAAGATTATATGCTGTGTCAAATAAGGCTCTTACAGTAGGCTGCTGGTGGTGCAGGCTACATTTGTTAGCAGAATGCTAGTGGAACCGAAAGGAACATGTTTGTTTGAATGGTGACATTTTGTGTTTTTGAGGTTACAGCACTATGGCATAACTTGTTTAATTTTGTGGTCACACATTTATTTGTTTAGCCGCGTATATGTTTTGTCAGACACTTTTGTTATGATATGCATCACAGATCTTCATATTTTTTGTCTGTACTAAGCAAGTAACTAAATGTTTTTCTTACCATGCAGTTATTACTTTTTCATTTGCTTGCGCTGTAATAGAGCTACCCAAATCATTTTGCTGCTTTGTAGCTTTGGATCCAGGTTTGACAATTTGAAATGTAATTTATTACAAAATATGTATCATTCTTTCTCTGACTGTGCCAGTCATCTGAATCTATCCATGTCATGTGTTGCAAGTAGATGCGTCAAAAACTAGTGAAGGGCAAAAAAGAGGGAGTAGCGGATGTCTTGCATTAGCCTGGTGAGCTAATGGTCAGTTAAGGATGGAGTAGAGTAAAAATATAATTGCAGGTATCAGACCAGGTTTGGGTCTGGAGTATGTGTAGCACCACTTGGGTTTGGTCGATCCTTAAAGCAAGAGGTATGGGTTGAGTTCAGGTCTCAGTCTTTTAGCCCTCTCAGGACACTTAGAGGCCTGTAAAACCCTTTAGCTGTTGCAGGCACGTATTATGTTCTACAGAGCATTACTTCAAAATGAATCTGGATCTACTTTCTTAAAGTTGAACAACTCAGGTCAAGGTTTACTCCAGAAACAAGACAACTGTAATTGTTTGAAAGGTCTCTATTCAGATGTCGTCTAAGCATTAAGATAATTGCGTTACGTCTTCTGTACTGTATGTATCTGTCTTTGAAATCATACGTTGCTTTCACAGTGCAAACAACTGTAACTCCACAGGCACAATAAATCACACTGGATCTCTTCAGTGAACATTTAGACCGGTGCACTTTCTACATTTTCAACATAACTGTAGAAACTTCAGCACTGATTTACTTAATGTCCAATAATGAGGCCTCTCCATCATTGCCATAACTCCCATGACTTGTTGAAGGGAGCTGCTCTCAATTATAGGGAAGGTGGTAGAACATAACGCTTCCTTTATAGCTCTGAAATCATTTCACAGGCTCTGGTAGCGCTGGCATAATTTTAAAAAGCTTGGGTCTGAGGTAGCCCATTAAAAATACTCATAAACATTAATTTTGCCAGTGGGATGTGAGATTGGGTTACCCTCTTGGCAGAAATGTGTATGAAATATGTGGTTTTGCATTTGCTAAAATAGTTCCCAGCCCTCGCTCCCTTTGAAAAGTGTATAATCTAGACTGTGACTGTTTGTCAACTCCGTCTGTAGAAATTGGACGCAACCCACTCACCATGTGCCTTGTCATGATGGTGATGGCGGTCATGTCAACATAAAACCCTGCAAATCTGAGGGAGGTTACCAAGCCAGAGAAATGTGCTGACTGATTAGTGCAGCACATTTCATATATACTAAAGCCAAAGCATAAATAAAACTCAAGTGATGAGGGGCGGAAAGTTACTGCGACGTGTCCCTTACGATGACCTATTTGAATGTGGTTTTTATTCTTTTGGGGTAAGAACTTTCTCACAATGGAAATTCATGATGAAAATATTCTTCTGGCCCTCACATATATCTGATATCTACAGTTACTTGTAAAAACATTTAAAGGTCCAGTTTGTAGGATTTAGTGGCATCTAGCACGGAGGTTGCAAATTGAAACCTCTCCCATGTGCCAAGGGTGTAGGAGGACAGCTATGGTGGCTGACATAAAAATGCAAATGGCCCTATCTAGAGCCAGTGTTTGTCAGGGTTTGTCCATTCTTGGCTACTGTAGAAATGGCAGACTATATGGGAGAGGACGTGCTCTAAAAGTAGATATTAACAGCTCATTGTAAGGTAACAAAAATGCAGCAGTTGTTACACCAGGTTCACACTGGAAGCACGCTAATTTTTTCTGTGGAGAGCTGTAAATCAACTGAAAATGAAATTGGCAGATTGGATACGTCAGTCGCTACTGATTTGGTCAGGGCAAAACAAAACAACATACATTCAGCTCCCATTAAGAAATTTGCTGAAGTAAAATGAAATGGCAGTTCAGTCAGATTCTTTCCCGTTGTTACCACAGTAAGATAATTATTAACATAATTATACCAATAAACAAATTAGGAAGATTGGCAGTGTGTACAGTTACACCATTTTCTATAGCTACAGTAAAGGTCATGAACTGCTTTACATAAAAACATTTGTCCACTAAAGGTTTCATCGTTTGTCACAGTGGTTTACACTGAAACAAATGGCATGCAGATGGACAAAAATTATTGTCCACAATGTTTATCTCTGTAGCTAAAGATAAAGATAAGACAAATGCATACAGACCAACACTCCTAAGGGGCCAGCAGGGTCAAGAGGCAACATCCTCTTTGGGTTTATGGGTAATGCAGTCTTCATTTTGACAACCAGCAGCACCAGCAATATCTGGCTTACCCTAATAGCACCAATGCATCATGATAAATTTGACAGACATGTTTAAACACCGAAATGTTGTGTTTTCAGCATTGCACCGCAGTCTTAAAATACACTTCGTAATTTGAATTTCAGGTGCTGTGATCATGTGGAGAGCGGGTCAGAATGATGTGAGGAGTCAGATATATGAGCAGTTCTGTGGTAAAAAGGGGCTTGGCTTTTCTGGCACACACTAGGTGCACCCTATTGATGCTCAGCCAGAAGCCTAACCTACACTGGGTCAAATTTATGGGTAGATATTTAGCTTGTCTCTGCCACTCTGTAGGGCAGAAAGAATAACAGCGCGCCTCGATCCCGGTGATGTTTCCAGCCTGGCTGCACATCACAGACCTGCTAGGAGTAAACTGAGAATGTCAAAAACACTCTGTCACTCTCCTCCTCGAAGTTAGCGTGTGGTCTATCGCCTCGTTTTGTCATTAGGTTTGTGAGCAGTTTTGACCTTGGTTGCCAGGGCGACATCATGTTTATCCTTATCCATCTGATCAAACCAGCAAAATTACTTCCATATACACGTCTGAAGAATCAACATAACCTTTTCATGATTATTAATCTATCAGTGATATAAAATGTAGGAACTTCTCTGGGTTATTCACACTACCTTGATCTTTTTCTGTCAGTCTTTAGCAACCTGTAATGCTGATGATAATAAAACAGGAAACAGTCACAATGTGTCATTATCAGAATGAGGAAGTAAAGATGCTGTGGTATCAATATAGTTTTCTGGAGAAATTATGAGTTACTACTCGCCAGTTAACCGATCATATGAATGATCCTGTATCAGCGACACAGGAAGGCACAGAGTATTTAAACAAACATTTTAAAATACTGAGACACATCATAACTAACCTCTCAGCATGTTATAGATCACACCTCCACCGTCCACCTCTGCAGCAGGCATTTTATTTTATTTAGTATGAAATTACATATAGTGTAAAAATGGGGAAGTACCGTTTTTATTTTCCTGTTACATGAACCTTGGATCATGCTGCCTTCCAGCTGCTCCAGCAGCGCAACCCCAAAAGTAGTTTCACTTCTCTCTGGCTGAAGTTTTTCGTTTAAGTTGCAAAATACCTAGTGAGCTCGTTGGTACAATCACTCTCTCCTAAACCACATGTTACTCTTTACTGCAGGGCTTCAAATCACTGAGGGTTTCTGGCTTACTCACTTGCAAAGAACTTTAGTTTTTACCGTTCTTAAACCGAACTACTGTTTATTCAGATTTCCACCACATAATTATAATTACCTGTAATACCTAAAGTGGAAATCCTCAATTATCTGTCATGCACTAAGTGGAAATCCCTTTCTGCAAAGCACTTACTGGTACTGCTGTTGTGTTTTTTTCCACTGCGCTTTCCAGACTGAACTGTGAACCGGATCTTTCCTAAAATTTCGGTCCAGATTTTCTCAGTCCAGCAGTCATGCCAGCTTCACACATGTTGGAGGAGAGACTTGACAAAATTGTTCGCTGTTGTCTCTGATTCAATGATTATCATGTCTCGCCCTTGTATGCGAGAGTAGGCTTTTAACTCCACATAACCCAACACATTTGCCTTTAACACAGAGGGACGACATTTAATGTGAACTTCAAGCATACTCCTGCGTTAAGAATGTCATTGCACTAACACAGCAAGGTGCAGAAGCAGAGGACTCCCGCTAAGACGTAAAGTGTTGTCTGTAACACCACAGTTATTGCAATGTAGGATAAATGATTGTTGCCATAGTATTAAAATCCTTCCTTGTAGTATTATAAACTGCTGTGCAGTAGTTTAGCTTTTGATAAATCTTCAAAATCATGGTTTTCTAACCAAAATTGGGCCTCCTGGAGCGTTGAGAAGTTTAGCTCCTCGTTCATGGAGCTGTTTGTTCCCTTCATTCAAAGCTCTGCTCTATATCGTTCCGAGCTTAACTCAGATTTCACCCCGCTCCACTCGAACTGCTCACCGCTCGCTGCGTTGTAGTTTAGTTTTAGCTTAAACGCTAGCCAGACTAATTTGCAAATAAAACATGAGCTTTGTAGATTTGCCTGGTTTCTTCCCAGGCTACTTTAAACACATAATTTTATTTCATTGAAAAAAACCACATCCCAACGGGGTCGGGCAAGCTTCGAAGTCATGGTGTGAGCAGTACTGGAGGGAAACTGAAACAGGAGATAAGATGACGCTCCAAAATCCTTCCACTTGCAGTGCCCACTCGCTCGGCTCCGCTCACATACTCGGGGTCCCATTCACAACACGTCTGGTATCTCGAACCCTAGTTCATGATGTGTGATGGAAATGGGAGCCCACACACACAAAGGTAACCCAATATTACTGTTACGCTCTCACAAGGTTTTCAACATGCTTTTAAATCAGCCAGCATGTGAAGTTAAGTTTGATTCATGCTTGGTCACTTGACACATGACAGCTGCCTCTCAACAATAGATATTGTGTTGCACAACACTCTGCATTTGTAGTTTGGAAACAGTAAGTAGATTGACAGATAGATGATAAGCTGGAGTGATTGCACACGTAACCTCTATCACCCCGGCTCCTCTGCAAAGTGCAGGCATTTAATGTGTGCGTGTGTGTGGTTAAGGTGTCCGTGCTGGGAAGGTGGGCAAGAACAGAGGGCTCTGGAAACTGTTGGGCTTCTTCAGAGTCCAAGCAGCACATTTGTCAATGTCAGAGAGAGCGCACTAATTTGTAGTACAGCTGTTTCTCTATATGATGTGTTGAAACACTCGATCAGAAAAATTGGACTGGACCAGCTTGTGTCTCCAGCTCATAATAATGCCCCATTCACAAGGTAACCAGCCTTGGCCGGGCCTCCCATGGCAGCGCCGGTCTGTATGAAGTAGCAGTAAACCTCAGCTGCTCTAATTTGTAAACTAGGCGAGAGAAAACGGCTCGGAGAGTGTGTGTGTGGCACTGGATACGGTGGCGGCGGCAGCGGTGGGCAGGGGAGGGGCAGCCGGGTAAGAAACACCATATGTTCCTGATTGACGATGATTGAATCAAGTGCAGTAGCAGAGAGTTTTCCAGCCAGTGAGAAATTTGTGTGCACTGAGGCATTTGACAGAGGGACAGGGAGATCTCAGTGGAGCTTAAACAGGCAGGACAAATCGATTAGTGATGACCCATTACTCCATAGAGTGTGTGGAAAGGCTCCTACATTTTGCACTATTGCTCTCCTGGAAAATGCTCTTGACACGGAAATACATAAATCTCACCATGCATGACTTTGTCTCAGCTTTTTAGTTTTGAAGGAAGAGTCATTTTTATATTGGTGTCATAAAAATATGACTAAAAAAACAGCTTCTGGGATGCCTTTAAGCAGGCCACAAAATCTGATCCTCTCCCCGATGTGAAGGCTACAGAAAGATATGAAAGAGAAATTTGGGTGAAAAAAAAACAGCAACTCAACCTTGAAGTTCCCCAAAACGCTGGCCTGTGACACGATGGCCTCTAGTGGTACACTGGCGATTGACACAGACAGCTCAATCATTTCCTTATAGGCGTGTGCTGCCAGGTCCAGCTGGCTTTGACATTAACACCAGGCTCTGACTGACAGAGGCCCTGGCCTTGGGCTGGGCTCCCGGGGCCTCCACAGTACATTCAGCTCTCCTTTTAGCCTGTTGATTTACTGTCCCCGGTGGCCGCTCGTTGATCCATTTCCCCTCTCAGTTTGCTCACAGGGCACCCCGAAAACCGTCCTCCAGCAATATATTTGCTTTATGATTTCCTGAGGAGCCAATGAAGAAAAACAAGCCCCCGCTCACTGCACCTGTTCCAGTTAATGTGCAGCGGGCCGGTCGGCCTCCTCTGGTCTCGGTGGCTGGGGAAAAGCAGAGGGCCGCGGTGTCACAAGCTCCATGTGGATCTTCCATTTCCCCCAACCGGCCCAGTCGGGACCGAGCAGCGTGGGGAACAGGGGGGGGATAGATGGCGTATTATATGTGTGTCAGTTTAACACACACAGGTCAAATGGGGCCCACATAGAGTCTTGCTGCGTGTGCATTATTAACATGTGTGTGGGTGTTTATGTAGCTCAGCGCCCAACATGGAGCTGACATTAATAAGGGAAAGTGATGGGAACTTGCTTACATCATTTTGGACGACATGCAGATGTGACTGAATGGAAGGTCTTAGCCATCTTCCATGTTGCCCGATGATGTGACCGACATGGTATTTACATATTCCAAAATAGGAAAAAATAACAATAAAATCGCCAGATTTATTTCCCCGCAAGTGAGTTTTACAATAAAAACCCCTGCCTTGTGATCCAAGTTAAAATGACACGTAACATGGAAATATGTTTTTGGAAACGCAGGAGCAGTGTGATGCAGGGTAGTGGGTGAAGACAGCAGGGTGAGCGCATGAAGCCCGAGGCCTGCTGGGTAACATTCAATGATTCAGGGACACTGTGTCCATTTTACAGTGAGGAGCAGGCTCTTATTTGACAACCAGTTCCTGTTTTTTCAGCCGCGCATGTTTCCTCAAGTGTTAATGGGCACTTTAGCTTTTTCATGACCCCTCTGTGACCTTTGTCGCTGCCTAAACTCATCGGTAGTAATCCAAAGTCAAAACGTTATATATCTAATACAAGAGGCATTGAGTTTTTTACTCATAATATCGACTCCTTAAGTGGAAGACCAGGCAGAAATCCCCCGGCCTGAAAATGTGATCCATTTATTTCACAGTCTGATATTTCCATTGATAAAAAATGTCTGTTATATATCTTCCAAGTCAGAAAAGAGTGAATAATATTGTCAATAAATTGCCAGAAAATCCAAACTCATAATTCAGGCAAATTCCTTTTTTATTGTGAAAGGTCAGTTTAGATTTTGGGCCTGCCATTTTTTTCCTCCCTTCCCCGCCATTATTAGCTGACAGCAAGAAGATTTGGTTTGACAATTATGAGGCTCATGTCTGGGTAATTGCATTCTGCAGGGTGGGAACAGCCCTCACTTCCTCGCAGTAAGCCTCTGAACATGGTACATATCACCAATAGTCCATCTGAAAGCTGTCAACTGCCTCGCTGGCCCAGTTCTTCCTGTTTCCTTGGAAGTGGCCCAGTGGTAAAGTGGCCCAGTGGCTTTTAGGTCAAGAAGAGAGGTGAACAGAATTATGAGAGGAAGCATGCATGTGGCAGAGTCTGCTTTTCTCAGTCATGTGTGTTTAAGTAGTAACCTGACAGAGTAAATGTATTCCAGGGTGCTTTTTTTTTTTTTCCATCTTAACTCAAGTTGTCTTCCTGATGGCAGATGCATTGGAGCTCACCCTTGCGTGTAGTTGGTGAGTGTGTGTGAGTCCTTGTGCTTTTCCTTATGTTGTTTTTTCCCCCCTCTTTTTTCTCCGGGCTTAAACAGTGTGTTAACCACCAGATCCCATCGCTATCAATCTTAATGGTGGTGGGTCAATGTAAACGCACACATGTGTAGGCCCTTTCTGCAAGCCACAGTTTAAGAATAATTCCTCCTCCGAAAAAGAGAGAGGGAAAATATTCTGGCCCCATTAACAAAATAGGTGCTCAGAAAACACCCCAGCCGGCCCAGAGTGATAGCTACTTCCTCAGCTTTTCCACTTCATTGATGGTTATGTGAGTTAAAACAACGAGCTTAATGGAGACTGCGGGCCCTCAGGGGACTAATCATAGCCACGTGACTTCCTCCGGGGCTTCCATGAAAATAACTCCATTACAATGGCCTGTGATATTAATATCGGCTTTGGGAAAGTCAGGCACGGGATCCACAGGGAGGGCCTCGGTATGAGCAAACAAAGAGGAATGCACGGCATTTGAGGGAGCGAGGGAGGGAAAGAGAAGAGGAGAGGAGAAAGAGAGCAAAAGACGGAGAGAAAGAAAATAGTGAGCCATTTGTGATGAGTGATAGCATATTGCACAGTCATGATGTTCTCTTTCTCTGAGCTTCTGGACTTTATTTTTCTGAGCTAATGTGACTGGCAGATAATCACTTCCTTATTCCTTATTACTTCCTCTCTGAATATTGACAGGTGGTTGAATTTAAGCAGTGAAAAGTGGCAAAATACATGTATTCAGTGCTGAGGTATTTTTAATTTAAGAGGAAAATATTATACTTTTTACCGCACTCGCTGACTGTTTTTTGAGTTAAAAAAAAAAGATTTTTATTTTTTTATTTAATGAAACACAACATTATTAGATTATGTATCAGCCTGGATGCAGTGCCAATGACCCTGAATTACTTGGACCATGCGCAGCACTAAAATACTGTTTTCTTTCCTCTACATGCAATAATCAAAGTCTCACAACATTATATGATAAATTTAAAGGGTTGATTCAACCAAAATACAAAAATATATACTTTCTTACTCACCTACAGTGGTGTAAGGCCATGCAGTTAGTTTCCTACAGAGCACTCTGTGTCTGTCAACTGGTGATGTTAATAGGTTTTCAATGTAGTGAGTTCCCGGGAACCATAGATGGTCGTTAGAGGGCGTCCCC
>JAPZEB010000010.1:21073766-21090460 GCA_029783705.1 Chaetodon striatus
GGAAAAATTGAAGCCTATCTTTTTGTCCTGAAAAGCTATATGGCTTCCATTGAACATTCATCCAACTCTCTAGCTGTTAACACACATCTACAATGTGCTTTTTTTATTTGCTCTGATGCATGTAACCTCTTGTAATTCTGTTAAATGTTTTTGTACTTTGTTTTTGTATGTGTTGTACATGTCCTTCACATGAATGTTTTGTACAATGATTTTTCAATTTAATAATAATAATGATAATAAAAAACACCCACGGAGTTTAGGGCTTCTCCACTAGAAAATTTTAAGCATCAAACTTAATTTCTTTGCACCAATTTGTGCCTTTTTATATCAGTTTTGTGGTTGAAGTGTCTTTAATTTTGTTAATTAAAACCTGGAACTAATGTTTAATTGGGGGGAACATGTTCCCTACATCCCCCCAGAAATATACACCTATTCTTTTATTTTAGTCAAAGGTCTGAATAATTCCTCCACCACTGTATGATAATTTTCTCTGGTCTCTGCTCTTTGTTGTAATTATTTCCTCTTTATTCTTCATAGACAAGCTGGTGTCAGCATCTGCAGCAGGGGCATAGAGATAAAACTTCTGAGAGCAAAAACTGGAGAGTGAAACCTAAGAAAATGAATGTCTTTAGGACCAGGAGCCTTTATGAGTGGTGACTAACGCACAGAGAGAGGGAGAGAGCAGAGGGAGTAAAGGGAGGGAGAAAGAGAGTGGGGTTGTCGTCACTGGGAGCTGCAGCAGCATCAGCATCACCGGAATGAGTAACAGTGCGCAACTTGGAGAAACAACTACACTGTCCGGAGGAGCGCGCGCGTCTCTGTCTGTTTACTGTGAGCTTCACGAGCCTGTCAGTGGACGGATTCATGAGGAGGTAAAGGTGCCAAAAACTGCACGGACTCTGTGTGGACCTGCCGAAAAACGGGAGCCATGGATTATATAAAAATCTACAACACTTTTCTCTCCATCTTCATGTTGATAAGTGAGTACTGAAATCCACTTTTTCCAGTGTTACCCCAGCTGAAGCAGGAGGAAATGCCAAACCGCGGCAAAACTTTTCCCATTTCCGTCCGTTATGACTTTACTTTTTTTTCTTTAAACGATTAATTCAACCAAATTGCCAACAATGTACAGGTCTATGTTAAAATACAGTGCAAAATGTAACCGAATTTTCAGTAATGTGGATTCATTTCCGGCCGTTAGCTTACGGTATGCTAACATTCGGAGTTGGTTAATCGTAGTCAACAGTAGATGGCGCAGATTCTCCTGTCAGGTGTCATTATATAATTGCAGAAGAAGAGGCAGTGTAATGATAAGAAGAGCTCCAGTTGAATTAAATAGTAGAAAAAAGTTATAATGTAGCAATTAAGTTTGTGTCATGCATTAATTTGAGGAGACTTACAGTTTCCTAACAGCTCCACATATATCTCATGTTTTCGTCTGCCGCCATTTTTTATCTCTTCGGTGAACCGGAAGTTGCCGTGGACGGTTAGTGGGTAATTTTTGTTTTTAATTAATTAATTGATTAATTTTATTTATAGTCAAAAAGGCACCAATACAGGTCATTGGATTAAGCAAACTGCAAAAGACAAAGAAATAAAAACCAACAAAAATAAAATAAAAAAACGGAATTCATGTGGCAGTTCAGAATTTAAATTACACAGATATTCATAGAGCCATAGGGCCTCTCTAATTTTACAGGATTTTTACATATTTTTGTATAGAATTATCTCATTTAGAAGTGCAAGAAATGTTGGGCTAGAAAGCTACATTTGTAAATAAAATATTCTGC
Organism: Chaetodon striatus; assembly: GCA_029783705.1. Taxonomy (NCBI): domain Eukaryota; kingdom Metazoa; phylum Chordata; class Actinopteri; order Chaetodontiformes; family Chaetodontidae; genus Chaetodon; species Chaetodon striatus. The sequence continues at coordinate 21,075,557 of JAPZEB010000010.1, forward strand.
AGAAATAGTTCAATTATTAATCCCAAACTCTGCTTTCTTGTCCTCTAGTTGGACACCAGTCTTTACATTTTCGTAATTTAGAGTCATAATATTTTGATCATTACTAGTCAACCTGTATTGAAAAACGTCCCACAAAGTCCTGGTTAAATTACAGCACAAGTAAAGGTGTCCTAAGGTTTCAGTGTCTGAGTTTCAGAAAGTACAAGCACTCAAATTCAAATTAAACCTTTGGTGTAAGAAGTTATTACAGTTGTGTAAATGTCATTATTGTAAAGTGAACTTCTTAAGCCTTGGATGGTGGAAAAGAGAGGGTATTTGGTTCTTATTTTAACTGTCAAATTACTGCTGTATATGTGGTTAGCCGTTTAGTCACTTACTTCAGTTGGCTAACTTTGCGGCATTTTGCTTTTATCGAAGTCTTCTCTGCTTCAGCCAGGTGTTAAAATATTCTTTTTAGGTATCTCTTTTTTCTTTTATTATGGTATTTACTCAGTTTTTTTAAGCTCAGATTGAAATTGGGCATGAAAACACGGTTTGGTGGTTTGATGCGAACACAAATTAATTAGGCTAGCTGCTGCTGCTCTGCTGCAACTCCCCTGCTGCTCTGTGTGATACTGTGTCACTCCAGTGAAAAGGGACCACTAGTTGAGTATGTAGTCAGCTAATTACTCTGATCCCGTTGCAGTTTGATTTCATCTCTCTGAGTGCCTGTGAGTACACAGCAACTCTCTCATTTCCAAGCACACATCCAGAGGTGTTTTCACATCCACTTTGAAAAACGGCATCAGTCATATTCTCTTGAGGCACACTTGATGGAATTTGATTTACATTCATTTACACTGCAGCACGACTACAAGGCTTGGCAAGAAACAGGCTCTGCAACTGTTCTCATCATGGTTAGTGGGTTTGCATAAAAGAATGTTTCATAATTGTTTTAGGTTTTATAGACACAAAATGCTAGAGGAAACCATGACCTTTCATTTCATGAGTTAAGGTCGCAGTGAAGCAGGTTTAATGGTTAGATGTATTTTTGTTAACTTGAAACTTGCATAAACAGTTATCAGCGCATTTCTATTGAATGCAAATTACATTGTTTACCGAAAGAAAATGTTTATTCATGCCTCTTGCTTACCACATCCTGCCAGGGTTAATCTCATATGAATGGAGTGAGTGTTTATGACCGGCAGAGGCACGAAGGCATAAAAATTATGATGAGCTCACTTGGACTTACAGAGCTGGCTTATTGGCATCACTGTGAATTCATCTGGCTTGAAGTGTTCCCATGGAGCACATTAGTTCACCTTTTACATGTTAAGGCCTGATGTGGATCATGCCTCATGCCGGTGCTTTTTTTTCCTTTGAGAAAATGCCTGGTAAATGTATGTAGTTTGTGCTTTCCCCTCTAATGTGGCACCACCTGCTTTGCACCCATGGTCTTGTATCTGTGGAATATGTGCTTTATACCAGAGGCTTTCCCAACAAGGTGGCAGTAAATTCCCTATCTCACATATCTTCAGCAGCACCACCTTTTCTTGTATTAAAGAGAAAGGGGGAGTGCGTATCTTGGCTTGTCCCCTCTTTGGCTTCAGCAGCCCCGGAGGCTGCACCAGTTTAAGTGGCTCTTACTGCAGTCAATCTCAGTGACAGGAGAAAACCCAGTGTGGGCTTTGCCAAAACTCACAGTATTATGTCAGACCCCCCTCCCTCTCTGTTCCCGAGTCGTCTTCAGCATGCAGCCTAGTTTAGCAGCAAGTGGGATAGCTTTGCTTTACTCTGAAATAAGAGAACATGCGGCTCCTTTTGTAGTTCATTTCAGTCCTTTGGAAGGCTGATAAAAACAAAAGTAGCAGAGTCTCTGCCAACATCACTTTCAGCAGTATTTAGTTGCTCACTGCTAGCATTCTTTGCATGGTACAAAAAACATAAATGCAATATAAGACCTGTTGTATACATTTTGGAGTCTCATGTTGTACAGTAGAAACACCTCCGGTATTAACATTGCTGTTTTAGACTCTGTTAACTGCTCCTTTCTCCCCTCCTCCCCCAGCAGCTTCGCCAAATGCCAAGTAGCATCTTTCAAAATTGCACAGACGGGAGCACAGCCAGCGTGCAGCTATGCTATCAGTCATTAAAGTAATAATCTCAAAGATTTCCATTTGAATAAATGTCCGTTAGGTCACTATTTCTAGCTGAATGAGGTAACACAGTGGTGATCGAGCTTGAGGCCCCCCGATGAAGCCCTTGCATTTGCAGTTTACAAACTGGATGTCTGCGGTGAAATTCCCAAGAAAAATCACAAGCGGTACACAGTCATCAGTATTCTGCTCTCATACATACACACACATATACACCGCCTATGCATCTAACCTTTTCATCTTGCCAGCTGCAGGGCTTATAAAGTGAGCTGAAATAAATAAATTCACCAGCCCTGTTTCAAGCCTTAACACCTTTACACACAGAGGCGGGGCAAGTGACACAACACGATAATGCGAAATACTTGCCTGCGTCAAAACTAGTCGTACTGTAAGCAATGCGAAATTGCAACAGTTGCAGCAGGTCCGCCTTTGTTATAATGTTGTCATGTGACATCTATTTTGCACAGTGTAACTGGTTAATGCCGTCTGTGTGGTGTGAAAGCTCTGAAAAATTCACCTTGTTCTACAGAAGTTCCGATTTTGAAATTCTGGGCTGATGCCAATATTTAAAATAACAATTTACCTGATAGCTGATATCAATACTGATGTTTTTAAGTTGTTTATTTTTTCATTTATTCCACCTTTTGTGCTAGGGAAACAAAGAAATCTACACTACAACTGTTTTAAAGTAATTAAACCCTTCATTACACTACCTTTTGAACGAGTACAAATTTGATCATAAAAATGTCTGAAACAGCCTTTAAGATAACCTTTCACATGAAAAACACAATAAAAAAGAAATAAAATAAAGGCTTCAAAAGCATTTTACTATATATATCATAATTCCCTTTCTAAAATCTATTTTGTATCTGTGAAAACATCAACACATATCTGTCTCAAACAACTGTATTTATTCAAGTTTCCCACATAAAATTGCATTTTACAATATTACACTGAACACATCAAGAGAGCATTACAATTTACCTTTGTGTAATACTCATTTCTACTGAACAGAGCTTGAACGCATCATAATGTAATTCAATGCAACCTCTGTGAGCTCTTAGTTGCGGCCACCAGCTGCTTAAAACTAACATTAACTGGCTCCCCTCCTGCCGATTTTGACATGGATTCATTCACAGTGTAGCATTATCAGGGAAATAACGTGATGCACCCTCTGATACAACTATAGTGAGTTTACTGTGTCTTTTCCTCCTGAACAAAAACATTTTTTTTGTCCCCAGACACTGTGTAGCCGGATTCCGGCTGCTACTAGCCATCTCATCACAAAGATATTGGCCTGCTGTTAAAAAGATAGACCACAGAGCCCATTTGCCAAATAGTCACTGTATTCTTCTTGTACCTGCTCATTTATTTAAGTTTTTGGTCTTGAGCCTTGCTTTTTAGCCTGCGACGCAACAGAAAAACTGTCAACAAGGCGAATATCGACCGATAACGATAAATAAATGATGTCGCATTTTTGCTGTGTAATATTCTCCTTCTGTGGGGAGTACCCATAGCAAAAACATACAACTTATGTTGACGTGCACATTAATTGCATGAAAAAAAAAATATATATATATAGCCCCTGGTGTTTAAAGGCCTCTGCCATCATGCTGCAGTTACCACCTGTTGCCGTAGGTGCCACCAAATAAAAGCGAAACATAGATCTTTGAGATTGTAACTTCAAAAGAGAGTGCTGTTTTCACATTCAGAAGCCTCTGCTGATTCAAAAAAGGAATTGGAAATAATGCTTTTGATATCTTGAAACGATTTTAAATATGCAAGAATCATAGAGTACAAAGGCACCAAATCCACACTGTAGTTCTGTCTGTGCTATATACGTTTACATTTTACTGCCCTGCTTCCTGTTCATAAAAAAAAAAAAAAAAGATGAATCACAGCCTTAGATTTCCGTTTAGGCCCCTGTTGTGATTTGACTTGAGCTTTTAATGTTATTGAAGATATTGGCAGACTGCAACAGAGACTTACATAAACGGATTTGGGGTTACTTCAGTACTTTATTACTAATTCATGCTGAAACCAGCAAGGCTCTTAGTTAATGACTGTAGAGGTATGACTGCAATGATAATGTACGCTTTAGAAGTCACTCTGGCACAGGTAATAACTGCAGATGATTTTGTTTTGATTGTTGATTGAGCAGCTGTGGCTCTCAAACAGCAGTGTGTTTACGTGCATGCAGTGTTAATGAAAACTAATCATCAGTGTTTATTTTGCACCTCTCTGGTCCCATGTGTGCCGGTGAATGTAAAAAAAAATAAAGTCTGATCTGCACTTAATCAGCAGAGTTTGAATCTCATCAGTGTAGGCAGTCAGTCAGCTCGTCACTTTAGCGATTTTATTTAAGCCAGTGTGGACCTTTAGGTAAACACAAACTCACTTCAACATGTATGTGCTGCTTAATGTCGTTTAAGTCAGTGTATTCCCGTTGGTTGAATTTAAGTATGAAATTCACGGTAATGCATCCAACTTGATCTTTTCTTTGAGATCAAAGGAAGCATTAAAGGTTGACCCAAGAGTAGCTGGGTTAAGACGTAAATTGATTAGTCTGAGCCTCCAACTAGTCGGGAATTAGGCGCTGTCTCAGCAGTCAGATATCATGCTGGTTTGACTATGATCCCTCAGTTCAGCTTTCCCTCAGAGGTGAAAACTTCATCACTTCTGCATCCGTACATTTTTCTTTTTCCTGCAACACGTCTCATTTTCATGGTCTGTCTCCTCCCAGGATTTCTTTGGCATGCTTTCAAGGCAGACTTCATCTTTTGAGACTGTCTCTGTTTCTTTTAGCTCTTTGTGCCCATTGTTTTTCACCTCCTTCAGTCAGTAACACAAAGGGACATGCAGTGTTTCCTCCTGTGTCATCGTAATAAAGCTGCTGGATGAGAGTCTCATGTCTGTTGCTCAGGTGTAAATTACAGTATGATCATGTATCCACAGTCTGCTAAAAGAGAGAGACAGCAGATCAAAGCTGGGCCTGAGGGGTGTCACTCTGCTGCCTGGATAACAGACAGCAGCCAGCTGTGTGTCTCTCACGTTCAAGGGCGACCATTGGCCGGGGCAAAGCCAGTCAGATGCTTTTCATTAGTTTATTTATTTTTTAATCTACTCACCAAGAACAACAGAGAAAGAAAAACGGATAGATAATAATAGCAAAAGAGGCACAGTCAGGGAGCAACACTTAGAGATGAAACGCAACATCAAGCTGACCGTTGGCACGAGTGAGATTTTAGAGTTGGCATGAAATGTTCAAGCTGCACTTTCCTCCCCAGAAGCAACACTGAGAAGAAACTGGAGGAGTGCAAAACAGAAAAGGAACAATGACGTCATTGATTCTGCTTTGTGTAAAGGGTTTAAAGTGTCAGGTTATCACAGCTCATAGATATAACAATTACATATGGCGTTAAAACTGTATCCACTCATTTGTCATGCATATTTACTTTATCGGTTGAATGATTGCGCTTCTCTTTCTTAAAGGGTTAGCTCAAATTAGCGGTGTCAGTTTTGGTTAATTTTGCTTTCGATAGCCTGACACCCATTCATCGCTAACTTATTGGTTAATTTAAGAAGAGAACACAACATGACATGCAATACAAGAGAGCCTTTTTTTAGCCCAGCGCTCCATTAACTCTGTGTGGTTTAGCATCACATTTTAAAGCCCTGTCCATTTAGAGGTGGTGAAATTTTGTGATGTAAATGTTGGCAGTTGGCTTTGCTGACTGTGTGGAAACATAGTGCCCACTGCCCACCCTGCGGTCTCAAAAGAGTTATGGAAGAAAATGTTTTACCTTATAGTTTGATATTGGTGCACATCGTCCTTCCTGTTCTTCTTATGAAGTTACAAACTATTTAACATTGATTAAAAGATCCCTTTGTGTAATTGTCTGAGCTGCTCATCCAAGAAGACAGTTGCTGAGAAGTTTCATTGAACCTGCATGTGAATTCAATTATCCAGAAACCTCGTCCAGAGCAGACAGAGATATTACAATAGCAGAGGTGTTGAGAGGATTAGAGCAGACTGAATCACACTACATTAATTATCCTGTCCAGACCTGTTGATTAGCCTGCTCACAACCCAACGTTTTAGCCTAGCCTTTGAATGTAATACTTGTAAAACCCTGCTCTGAGTGTTCATAGAATTCTGCACCCTCGCTGAAAACCTTTGTCTCTACTGTGCAGTGAATCAAACTCACCTGAGTCAGCTGCAGAATTGGACCTTAAAGAATTTTTCTTCATCAGTTAGTTAGCAGCGCTGCTTATCTGGTGATCTCAATGGTTTTGCTGTCCCGGTTGTTGGATGGTGTTGCAACAGAAAAATGTTTGCCACCCTGCACGCTCCCTCCAGGTTGCACTGGTGAATAAGCATCTTCATTTGGAGCTACAAAAACCCCTTTAGCATTGTCTATGTTTACACCACTAGCAGTGTCGACACTACTAACGGTGTTAACAGAGCTAAACTAAAATATGACCGCCGCTGCTGATTTTTTTTTTTTTTTTTTGTGCTACGGACGCTTCATATCCAGGTCAATTCACACACTTGTGAGTAAAGCATATAGGAGGAGAGGACAGGGCTCCGTCTTGTCTCTTCATAAACTAAATAGCCTAATGTTATTGTAGATCTATCCAATTGTGTCAAGAAGCATGTTGATCTACATCCATTGATAACCAATCTTGGAAATCAAAATTTAGCCGAAAGGTTCCAGACTGAAGGCCTTTGCACACTGAGTTTTTTTTTTTGTTTGTTTGTTTTTTATGCTTTTTTTTTTAATCTGTCATTTGGAGAAAAAAAAACATCACACAGAAATTTTGCACTCTGTTTCCGTTGCGTTACAATGCTCTACTCAGTGCGAAAATTCGTAATACATGACAAAATGAAAAGACACATTTCCTCCTTGGTGTCTCTCCACTGGAGTTATCTATCTGGCTGTCACCACTCCCGCCCTGCCTTTCACTTGGCACCACAGCTGCATGAAGGGGCGGAGCTGTCCTCCCTCTCTGTCTCCACATTCTGTGTGCGGTCCACTTCCTCCCTCTTGACATCATCATCCACCTGAATATTACATCTGACCTGTTGTAAGTGAGCTATCTGAATTGTGAAACGATTCTGTGCGCTCTGTTCCTCTGTCTTGTCACAGCTTCACTGATTCTCCGCCAAACGTCTCTAAAGGCTCTGACGGATGCGAAAAACACAGAAAATCCGACGTGTCCCGAAAATTTTGATGACGGACTTAAGTTTTGGACTCAGTGTGCAAACACGATTGACACAATGTGAGGTTGTATTTATTTTAGAAGGCAAATGCAAAGGCCTTACCTCGCATTTTCAAATTGGTCTGGGGATGTCTGGCTGCCGTTATATCATTATGCTAAAATGAAAAATAAAGATTCCTGTATCAAGTGCATTTCATGCCTTTAAATGGTACATTTTCATTAACTGCAAAGACAGAAACAGTAGGCTGTTTGGAGCAAAAAATACATTTAGAAATTGAAAACTCAGCAGTACATTTTGTTTTGGCCAGTCTGCAGCACCGTAATGTATACTTGAGTTTATAGATATACTTTATGTTTGTGATTTATAGTAAAAGATCTTAAACATGCAAAAACCCTTCTTCAATCCATAACCATTAGTGCTTTTGACATTAATATAAACTTAAACCATGCGCCATTATAAAGCTGTTCAGTGCACGGTGTCACAATGTTCTGTTTTGCATATGGCTCCCACAACTCCATCATCACTTCAGCCATCTGTCAGCTGAGCACCATCAGCATCTGAACTTGGCTCACAAATAACCCCCCTCATTCACTGGGGATGTGACAGATGCATGCTTTAATGTTGATGCTGATACATAGTTGTCCCTTGCAGCCTCGCGCGCCCAGTCAGTGTTCAATACTAACAGCACAAACTCTGGAGGAAAGTCAAGAGAAGCCAGTGGTGTTACGCTGAGTGATTTAGGATGGAGCTCAGGCCTCGCTCTATTTCTTCCCTTTTTTGAAACGAGAGCTTTTCTTTTGTGCCACCCTTTAGAGTTGGGGTTTAATTGTCAGGAAGGGGATAGATTTATTTCCCCATAAATTACACAAGTTTTCTGTGGTAGGACCCAGAGCATAATGTAATCTACACATGTGCACACATGTGCATTGTGAGGGTGTGGATGATGTTGCTGCTCTATTTCTACGGACTCCGTTCAGCATGACTAAGATTTTTATTTTTAAGTTTCTAAGTATTTTCTGTAATCTTACATTACGGTAAGCACAGAAACAAAAGGTTTAATTTTATCTGTATGAAGATAAATTAGCTATTTAGTATAAATGTTTACGGAAAAACCTAAAAAAAATGTTTATACTTTTTTTTTTTCAGTGTTATATTTTCCAGCTAAGCATGAATAAAGCGCAGCAATCAAAGTAAACAAAGCTTTATTTTCTAAATGTGTACAGGGGATTTATCTCATTGAGTGACTCACTCTCTCCTGTTATGAAAGAAGCGTTTATCCTTCAATGTTTTCAGTGCTCGATTCAGAATCTGCACAAAATTTATAACATTTCCCAGTAATTACAGCAAAGAGAGCAACAGGCTTGATTGATGCTCCATATGAAACTGAGTTGCGCACGTTTTGCCAGGTTTTTTGGAATATCCTCTCTTTTTTTCCTGCAAATTGGTTTTCCTCCCTGACCTTACAGAGTCGCCACTCGGCATCATGAGGAAGCTTCAGCAGGGAGCCATAACCGCCGCCAAAGGCCTTTTAAATCCTCGATTTGATGGCTTGAGGATTCGGCAGGAGGATTCAAAAAGGATGAAGAGAAAATTGCACATCCTTATGAAAACAAAGAGCATTTGCATCCCTGTGTCAGGATGAAAAAGGGGGAAGAAAAAAATGGAAATGCATACTAATTCATCATTGGCTTTTACTGCTCCTTGATGGTCCATAACTCACTCTGACCATGATTCCCTTTTCCCCTTCATGCTGTCGGATTCACAATCCACTACGCCATGTTTTAATGACCTTATTATAGGCAATTCTACACTGTCCAATAAAAGGTTTACACTTTGAACTGTGATCCATAGTATGACTAACATATTTTATAATATCTCATGAATTACAGAGTAATGGAATAATGGAGAAAAGAGGCATTGAAACGGAGAGAATGAGGAAATCACACGCAGCCCGAGTGATGAAATGACTCGACTCGGTGCTCAAATCCCAAAATGATGACTCTGGTCTTCTCAATTGTTCTGTTCCTATTTTAACCCAATGCGTGGAGGTTTTTATCAGTTTTAATAACGATTCAATGTAGCTGACAGACATGACATATGAGTTAATGCTGTAACCTGTCTCGAGGCAACATTTAAGCACTGTTGCCATATGGCAACTCCATTTTGGAAGCGCTGCTTCAGTGGATTCCTGAAAGCTGTCTGGTACTGTCATTGCTCATCCTACAGACAGCAGAGTGTATCTTCCGCGACCTCTTTTTCCTTGTGGACAGTATGGAATTGACTGATTAGACGGGCAGACCGGCAAATAGATACATAAATGCATACATACATTATACTCATACTATACCAACAGGCTTGAGTATTTATATTCAAAAACCTCAGCAAAAGGTTGAATCATAAATCAAAATCTGAAACAATGGTAGCATTTACAACCACTTTCGTAGAGATGAACTTCACTGGCAGTATCCTTTGGAAACTGGAGCCATAAATTTTATTACTATTAAATGTTTCTAAAGGGAGTTGACAAATAGTTGAATGGAGTTGATTTTCCCCTCCTGCTCTTGGCACGGCTGCGGGGAGGAAAATTCCCTGTCTAGCAAAGAAAAAAATGCACTCACATTAGTGCTGCCAATCCATTCATCTTGATGCTGTTTGAGTGTAATTTAAGCCTTTTTAAAACGCCTGCTGAAAATACAATGTGCTTAAGGGCAGTTGCGAGCATTTTATGAGCACAATAAAATTGTCACTGCATATGGATTAGATGGATGTTGATATACGGGTATGACGTTTTTCATGTGCATGGGTGTTTACAGCTGAGTGTTAATATGTCTGCTGCTGAAGGAGTAACTGTTGGCTGAAATTACTCAGATTCAGCCCTCATTGGCATCAATCACAATCTCTGATTTCAAAAACAGCAATAACTATAACATAAATTTGGAGTTAACATTTCTCTTTAAGTCCAATTTGCAGTCTTGAAAGTAAACTATGAGGGTTAAGACAGTAGCCTAATTGTCTGTCCGCTAAACTCCGCCCCCAAACATAAATTTACTAATCCTAGTTTCGCAACCGTAACCATTTTTATTACCATTCCAAAACCAAAAAACACAGCAGCTAAAGTGTAAGTGGTTCATTTCTGCTCTAATAAGCTGCAAACAGTAGCATGCAGCTAACTAGCTTTCAACTTATAGTGAATTAGTAACCTATCTATTAGTAATTACTATGTTTTTATGGCTTTACAGGTTGGATTATGCAAAGTATTACCTATTTCCTGTTTAGTTTAAAGTAGAATCAGAGGCTCTGTCCTGCCCTTTATTTGATTTAGATTTAGAAATGAAATATCTTTCACAAGTAACCATGAATTTTGAGTGTTAAATGTGCCGCAGTTATCGTTTTAGAGGCCGTACAATTGCCACGTCTTTAACCACCTGTAAACTGAGGTCAGGCGCTAGGCACTACTTTTTTCTGTGCCAACTTTCAAGGGTGCGGAGGCAGTTTGCATCTTAGGTTGCTAAGCGACCATAACCTGCACCGTATCATACCCTACTTACCAGAAATCCTGAGTGTAGAGCTGATCTTCCAGGCGTTGTTTTGTAAGTGTGTATAAGGCCAAAAAATAATTTTAGAAACTAAAGCGATCAACTTCTACATAGTTAACGCAAACTGATATTTACGAAAAAAAAAGGGAAAGATATATGCCGGCTGTGATTGATTGTTCCTCGTCACATGACATGCAGTGTGCACTGCTTCATTCCAAAAGTTGAACACGCAGCCATTGCACCCTAAAAACTAGGTGCTTGAGAACGTGTGTGCGCTGCGACAGCATCACCCTGGCTTTTGAGTGTGCCTGCTGCACAACTACATTGAAAACAATGAATTTGAGGGCGCAAAAAACAAGACATGTGTACGTGTATTTTGGCATTTTTATCATATTTCATATTTTTCGGAGTCATTTCCTGACATTACTGATTAGCCACATTGTTCGCCAAATATTTTTTGACAAATAATATTGTGCTCAAAGTTTAAGAAAGAAGAAACAAATGAAGTTGTTCATGAGCACACACGCATGGAGCTTAGAATGAGTTGAGACCTATTAATTAGCAATACTCTTGTTCTGCGAGTTAACCCAGTAACACATATCACATCCACTGAATAGATAAATGATAGCCAATTCAAAGTGAAATAGCAAAAGGAACATTTGTGACGGTTATTTTTTTGTGTTATATGATTGTGTCATGTAGCTCTGCAGGCTGAGAAACTGTCGAGGCACCAGCAGTGTCCCCTGAAATGCGGTCTGGTGATCCTGTCTTATTGGGATCCTCATTTGCATGTGAGGAAGGTGGAAAAAAATCCTCATAACTTGTGAGCTATCTGTGCTGATATCCATGCTGTCACTGTCCTTGCTAATGATGTCCGTCCTGACACATATGCTAGAACGACAGTCTGGTTGCCACGTTAATGTTTACGGATTACGTTCAACTATAAACCACGCACCATTCTCTAGTTGAGAAAGAACATTAACTGATAATCGTGAAGTAATACTGGCTGGAGTGGGGCTTAAGAGACTTACTATTTTAACATGGATATATTTATGAGATCTAGAAACTGAAACCCAAGATGGCAGCTTTTTTAGTCCAGTGGAAATTGCTTGCATGGCACACACACCAAAAAAGTTTCTCGCCTAGAGGTTTACTTCCACTGTGTGCAGCCTGCTAAATATGCACAGTAGTGTTTCTCCCGCTGGCCCCGCCCACAAGCTCCTGCTAGCCCAGTAGACTTTACATTGTGATGACATCACAGATTTTTAATTTGCTTTTCTCAGCTGGACAAAAGCTTTGCAAATATAAAACCTCTCATGGATCATATTTTCATAATAAAAAGAGTCATAATTGACCTTGTTTACAGTGTGAGGCGTCCTGTCTACAGTTTCACAGACAACTCTTTTGTAATGGTGGTCTATGAGTAAAATGCTTTTTGGGCCACGGGAGATTTTTGTAGCTGCAACACAGCATGAGGCTCGTGGAAAAAATTCCAAGTAGGTCTGATTGATGTTCCTGGGGGTCTGGATTTTTCCAGTAGGCAACAACAATGCATCTTAAGGCTGAAACTGGTCAACACTGAACATTTATGCATATCTTTTCATAGCACAGTCCATCTGTCTTGTCAAACTAATTTCAGTTGCCATTTTCACTAAAAAGCAGTAAAGCTGACTATGGCTCATTCTCCTGTCTGCAAACATTTGGCAGGCCGCGCTGCCGTGGGTGGAAAAGTTATGACAGTTGTAGCTATTGATGCCAAAAGTGATGTACCGTATTTAAATTCAGATATGCATATAAGAATGTATTTCCCTGGACGTCCTGTTATAAATCATTCAATGTGTGTCTCTTGTAAAGGAAAGAAAAACGAGATGTAGCATTTTTCTGCCTCACAGTTCATGTGAGCACCAATATAATGACACATTTCTAACCCTTCTCTGACAAAACGTGATCTAGTATTACATCCAGCAGTCACTCTCCAAGTCATAAAGCGATCCAGGTGTGTAACAGGTGAATTCAAGTGGAGATGAACAGCTGATTTAGCCTCAGCTGGCAGGAAAAAGTTGTCACGCCTACTGTACTTTTGTATAAACTAATGGTTTGCTTGTTTAAAAGATGCATAATTACTTACAAGGTCACTGAAAGGACACGCTCTCATAATTCATACAGACCAAAACATCAGGAATCTGGGAATAGCCTTAACATCGTCCTGCCGTCAGCCCTGTACTCATCCAACCACAAGATGATTTTGTGGAGAGAGACTTTTCCTACCATCGCTTTGGGTCAGTGTGATTTACGCACATGTTTACTGATGTCTTTCAGATGGTCCCTCTCGCTGGTTATTGTCTTCCACTATTAGTTCCCAGATGAATCACCAGCGGACAAATTGGGGGATGTCTCTGTGGATCTGCGATATTTATTGAGGTTACGCATCACTGTGGACCTCTCCATTGGCTTCCCAATGTAACAAGGGAAAAACAGATGGCTTGCGGTCATGGCATGTTTGGACATTGAAACACTTGGGTTTCATGGTGCTTTTTATGCTTTTCTGCACATTTGGTTTATATCTTGTTCAGAGATTATGGCAGGCCTCCTTTTGTCTTTCAGCATGTTAAATATATATTGTCATACCGTTATTCTGAAGTGTTGTAAGATTTCAGGATCCCCCTCTGTTCTCCGAGACCTCTGAATCATGATCTATTGACCCCTGCAAAATCGCTGATATATAACATCTCCCTGAAGATATACGATTTCTAAATACATCGCTCTCTGGCCGTGTACTGGAGTTGCTTGCTGTCAATTGTATTTGGGCTGAAATTCCTCATACCAAAGCAATTCAGAGTTTCTGAGTTTATACTGCAGTTGTTTTTAATTCCCAGTTCTATTAGCCAGCTGGTAATACTCCAGCATGTTTATTTTAATAGGGTAAAAATAAATGAACCGCAGTGATTAAAGCAGATATGTAAATATTGTGTCATGCAATTCATGGAGCAGGGAGCCCCACTGATTACCTTTAAGTAAAGAATAATGAACTCAGCTCAATGTTAAGATGACAATGAAACTACTCGATTAATGCATCTGTGCACAGGTCTGCTGTGCAGCGATCGCTTTATAACTAACAGACTACGCTGGAAGTTTAACTTTGTTTGTTTGCATACCTCTGAAGCAGAGGTGGGACGAAGTCATTGTTTTGCAAGTCATAAGTGAGACTCAGGTCTTTGCATCTGAGTCCCAGGCCAAGTCAGGCAAGTCCCAAGTCTTAAACTTTGAGTTCAAGTGCTTAATTGTTAATTGTTTTTAAAATTTGTATTTTTTAATACAAGTTAGTTGAAATTTGTTGTGCCTCCATCTATAATTTTCGACCTGCATGTTTTGCATACTGTAATTTGTATTTTGTCAACTATTGAGTCGTTTTTGTATGCGAACTAAACATGAAACAAATTACATTCGAAAATACAGCAGTAACAGAGAGTAAACAACGTATCTCTAAAACTCAGACTAATAGCTACCAATGTTCTAAGTGATACCTAACAGTTTTTTTTGGACCATAATTTAAGTTCTATTACTAATTTATTGAAAAACTAAAAAATATTCAGTCTTTGGAGTCTTCATTTATCATATACTGATTTAAAGTTTCCCACAGAATTAGAATCTATGTGTAGCGTTAGCTGACGATGACCAACGTTCTTTTTTTGTTGTTTTCTCTTGCCCGTGTGTCCTTGTGCATTATTCTGTGCCCCCTGTCTAAATTCAGAGGTTTTTGTGGGACTGTGAACACAGCGCAGGTGGAACTCTCCTTTTTTCCTTTTCCTTGTGGAGTTTAAAGTCATGGGGTGTATAATTCATCAGTTGACCTGATCAGAGTTGATCAGATCAGATCAGGACCATGGATGAGGAGGAAAGCGGGGTTTGTGAATAAAAGCAAACTTTTAAACTCAGTGCAATGAACATTTAAGATTCACTTTCATTGCGTCTGACGTTCTGCTGCTCCATCCGGCCCAGAGTACATGCT
>JAPZEB010000010.1:21090560-21101944 GCA_029783705.1 Chaetodon striatus
TAATTTTCGACCTGCATGTTTTGCATACTGTAATTTGTATTTTGTCAACTATTGAGTCGTTTTTGTATGCGAACAAAATTATCTTTAGTATCATTTTTCCAACTGGTGCTCAGTAACGTAACGTTAGTCCTTCATGGTTCTCTCCTACAACTTGATTGGATGCTGTTGGATGGTTCAAACCAACGTATTCTCATAGAACAGTTTGGTATTGTTGTGCACAACCATTTGTATGATATCCTACGAATTTGTGTCCCAGAAAATGACATTACGTCCTTAGTTTACAGTTACGTAATTAACATAAAGCTATGAGTGTAAAGTTTAGGAAAAGAAACATGGTGAGGACGTACCTTAAAATGACTCAAGGTTCACACGTATCCGAACACGCGACTCCTGGGGAAAGTCCTGGGCGAAAGTCCAATTTTTTTGTTACGTAATTGACATAAAGGTTACGGAGGTAAGGTTTAGGCAAGTAGAGTTACTAAGGTTAGGTTTAGGAAAAGAAACATGTTGAGGACGTACCTTTTAAAATGACTCAAACTTCATACAGATCCAAACATGCGAATACGTCCAAACATATGCAAAATATGATATGTACAAATTTGGGCGCATTATTTTTCACAGGAAAACATTAAAAAATTTGTGAGAACAGCCCGTCCAAACAAAGTGAATCTAGGGAATTGAGTGATGACTTGCTGAGACTGACTAGCGTTCATGTTAGTTGACTCAGGAATGAATTAATTTATGTCACACACACAAATTACATAATTTTAAAACTTTTTGCTTAGGGGAAGTAACAAGTATTTTCAAGTCAAAAGGTTCAAGTCTAAGTGAAGTGAAGTCACAAGTCATTGGTGTTTAAGTCCAAGTGAAGTTGCATGTCTTTTACGATTTTGTCAAGTCTAGTCTAAAGTCATTATATTTGCAACTTTAGTCTGACTCAAGTTGACGTCATGTGACTGGAATCCATGCCTCTGCTCTGCAGAGAGAAAAGTTTACAGGAGTAAATAAGTTCCTACAATACGCAGTCTTCATCAAATTAAATGAGCCTTGTTGGAAATTCCCTGTTAGATCAATAGAGCTTTACTGATGCAGTTTATTTCCCGCCTTTTATCTATTTATTACTCTGTCAGTTGGATTCTAAGTAGATGACTCCATAAACCACTCACTGATGTTTTGGATACCATCTCCACACAACTACACTAGTATTCATCTTACCATGACAAGCACTTGGAGCAGAGCAGATGGTGGATGTTTTATCCCCTTAACAGACACGCCCTGATAGTGATTACTAACCTACAGCATGGCTGTCTTAGAAACACAATAACATAAAGATGTGGAAAGAAAGCCCTCGAGATCTGTTAAAGAGCATGGCATATAATTTTAAAATGCATGGTTGTCAGTGGGAACATTTATTTCCACATAATTTTTAATTCCGTGCTTTTTTCCAAATGCATGTTTCTCTGCAGCACGCTAAATGGAGGCAGTTTAAAGTGAAAACAAATGTAGGAGAAAAAAAAAAGATAAAGCACACTAACTCGCCCGTGTTTTAAATGACGATACCGGGGTTTGGTTCAAATCTTGAAAACATATGGAAAGCCCTTTTGAAGCGCACTGGGAGCAGCTGAAGCGGCTGCAGAACTTCTCATTGTTTACCTTTCGACCCCCAACCTCCTTCCTCCAAATAAAAAGGTAAAATGTTAAACCTTACAGGGGTGCACATCGGCTCAGTTCATTATACCCGGCTAAGTGAAGACTTCCTAATTCACCTACCACCCCCACAACCCCCCAGAGTATCCTCCGTGTGTTTTTACATGTTCCCAGTTACTTTCTCCCAATTAAATGCTCCAAATTGGCCCGAAAACCCAGATATCCCATCACATTACAAGGTTATCTAAAAAACAGCCAGCAGTCTATAACATGTAATGCAAGTTTTTAATCAAAATGAATTATGTTTTCAAAAGTGAGTAAGTATTATTTCATCGTTATAGCTTCCTCTCTGGCTAAATTTAAACCTAACGCCGGTGCCATTATATTGTGCGGCTCGGAGATGACCCTCTGGAGAGAAACACTACGGGCGAGGGGCCTGGATGTATTTATCTTTCAGTTTTTCACCTGTCTTCAGACACCGTTTCCTTTTTAAGTCGAGCAGTAGGGATTTACTGGGCTGCTTCCTTCCGGGACCCAGTGGAATACAACATTAAACTGCAGGGAGGAGAGAAAACCTGTAGCGCACTAAAATAAAGTTATGTCAAAACCATTCTGCTCTTCCTGTAGTCTTTCCTCAACCTTGCAAGTATCCTCCAAGGGCCTGAGAACATTACAAGCCATTCAGTTTATATGAATGGGCACTAACAGACTTTTTCGCCATTTTGATATGTCTAAATTTTGCAGGCATATCCTGTGGTCCATCAGGCACAGCCTTAGTTTCAATTTAGTGTCTCCCGGTGGACCCCTGTCTTCCTATTTCATGTGGAAATTGTATAGAGTTTTTATCCCTGTGCACTTTCAGCTGCTTCAAAGCTGGGGATCATTTTTTTCACCAGGGAGATGTACAAGCTAGCATTTAAATGTTTGGCAAATCATTCACAAACAGCAAGGAAAGGACGTGGAGTGGATGTCCTGACATTGTCTGTCACCTCAGCCAGATCAGTCAAAGAATAAATAAATGATATATCACCGTTTAGCTGTAATTGAACAGAAGTCTGCAAAAGTCTTTGAAAGAGGAAGAAAAGCACCTGTATTTTTATTAGGGCAGGCTTGCCTTATACTACTCTATAAAGTTTGGACACTGCCAGGGGAATCATTTCTGATGATCTTTAGAACAGCAGTGCGCCTTACTTCACACAGATTTGGCCCGAAAGGATTGTATCCGGAAGAAATGTTTGAAAATGATGTCAATGAGAAGAATTCATTTGATAGGCCAATTAGGGACAGTTATTTTATTTCATAGAAATTCTCTGCACTGGCCCCATTAATGAAAATAACCCTCAATTTACTTTGAAATGTGTTAACCATAACAAATGTTTTAGCCACTTAGCTGTATCATGTATCAGCGAACATTAACAGATTTCTAAAAGCAGGAACTAGTCCCCCTATAATGTGTGGTGTTTCAGCTGATCTAGGCAAACTCTACATGTGTTATATATATTTGTCTATAAATGTCATAAAATAGTGAAAAAAGCTAAGGAAATTCCCTGTTTCATCCAACAGACTGTCCAAAGCCAAAAAATATTAAATTTACCATCATGTCTTAAAGATAAAATCATAAAATCATCAAATGTAAGAAGCAGAAACCAGAGAATGTTTGGCATTTCTGCAGGAACAATAACTGATATCAATAATCGCTTATCAAAATATTCAGATTAGCCAATAGTTTTAGCTTGTCTGTAATGTAGTTCAACCTTTTCAGTTGCCTCTTGCTACTATTTGCACCCTTTTAAATGAAAACGAGACCGTAGAATAACTTCAGCCCCTATACTGAGTGCTGTTGTTAAACACTGTAGTAAAAGAACCTGGAGCTACTGTGATCAGTGTTTTCCACCTGTAATTAGCCAGTCAATATGCACATTAACATTTCACCACAGTGCCTGTCAAAATATACTGTAACTACAATGGAGTATCATTTGAGTCACTCAATTTCATTGGCCAATCACAAATACTATGGTATCAGAATAGGCAACATGTTGTCCGATATATGCTCACAATGAGGGGATGGCAGGTTTAAACCCGGACTGGGGGTCCTTCTGTGTGGAGTTTGCATGTTCTCCCCGTGTTAATGGTGGGTTTTCTCCTTTTCCACAGCACAAAAAACCAAAACCCGCTAACATCTGGCTTTTAAATGTAATAGGAATGGTTACGATCGGCATTCATGCCCAGGTCAAATGACTCTGCAGTAGTCAGTATTCACAGATATTTATCGGTTCTGGCTCTGATCGACATTGATGAAAACAACAACAGTGTAAACATGCCAATTTTAAACCCTTAACCGGCAAGACACACCACTGCAAAATTTCGTCAACCTCCACCCAAGCAGCGTTCAAACATCACTCCAAAAAAGTCTGCACTGAGTTTGACGGAGAAACTGAATAAGTAAGCCTCCATGCTGCGTTCTACTGTTTACTAACCTGTTTTTCCACCAGATGTCAGCTGGGATTGGCTCTAGCTTCCCACCACTACCTTGTTAAAGATATGTGTTTACAGATCATGGATGAATGGATATAGAGAATATAAGAGTTTTTCAAATTTTTTTCAAATCTGTCATTCCTGCGCTCTGAAAAAAGACATTTGGCGCAGAGCTTTTTTCTCTAGGCAGCCACATGCATTCTCTCCTCACTGGGGACAATTGAAAAAAGACGCTGGCACTGAGGAAAAAAACTCTTTGGAAACAGGCCATACGATAGCATAGGACAAAAGTTTTCTTATTAGAATTTTAACAAGCTTCTTCCTGTTAAATGTTTTGACCTCATCTAAACCAGACTGTAAACGCAGCGACAAGTCTGTGGCTCAGAGCTTCAGGCCGGCCTCCAGTTTCTGCCCAGTTGTAGTAATCATATCTGCCACAGCTGCCACTTTATCAGAGATCTTGTGGACAAATAGATTCCTGGAGGTAAAAGGCCGCTGTGGCAGCTTTTGTTGAGTGACAATCCTGTCGCGCGTGACATAAAGGAAACCTAGCCAAAGACTGTTTCCTTTGAGAACGATCATATAAAGTAATAAAACAGAATGTATTTTAAGGCCCAAAAAGGAAACATTAGTCATTTACATGATTCAAAAAAAAGGTTTTAGTTCAGGGTAAACTGCACTGTAGGGTCGCTTTTGGCTAAATTGTGATTGAAGTGAAATTTTATGTCTTTGTATTGCCCATGATGTCTTCATAAAACAGCTCTACAAGCCACCAAAGACATACAGAATTAGTCCAACAACTTTTAGAGATGACCTCACATCATCTTATTACATACCGTCGGTGTTTCCCTGCACATCCATGTCAGATCCCTTTCAGCAATTAGCCTTGAACTAGGAAAGACGATCAGCTCCAGTTTCCCATTGCTGCGTCCCTCGTCATCTTGGAGTACTTTGAATCTTTCCCCCTGCGTCCTAATTAAGACCTTAATGCTACCTCCCACGGGGATCTCGATGCCCCGCTCCCACCCACCACATTCCCTCTGTAGCCATCAAAACTGTTATGATAATAGTCAGCTTTGCACAGGTGCAAATTGCTTACATTTAGTCTACATTTGCTCTCAATCACGGGCGATCATCAAAGCCCAGCTCTGACTGACTTAAGCATTTGCTCGCAAGTTGCACATTTGCTTGGGTGTTATTTGATAGTTATACTTGTTTACAGTAGAAAAGTTATTTTCATGCATGAAACTGTTAAATACTATACGAGAACTTTGCCGCCGCTGTGCTCAAGACCACCATCTTTATTCAAACAAACCTATATTTTCTTTCAAAATGGAGCGCAGTTGTCATCATGAACCTCAACACTTTCACATGATGGTAATTTACTCAGACCAGGTACAGCAATAAATCCCATTAAACCTCTGCTTGACCTTCTAACTATTGACTTGGACTGGTGCCACATAATGTGAATAAGCTACCCAGGGCAATTACAAAGACCTGGGATTGAAAGAGAGCTGTCATTAGGATGTGCTTTCACATACCAGCCTGCAGAGTTTGGCTGCAGGCCAGGCTGGCAAATGGGACCGGCTCAGCGCGGAGTCGGGGGCCAGGCCAAGGGCCGTGGGGGATAATTAGACAGTTTTATCCCAGCTTGTTGATATAAATGTGGCCGGCTTAGCCCCCTACGCCTTGCTGCGTGGTAATGATCATGTCTAACAGGTGGCAGGCAAACAGACGGGGGCATGAAATGGATACCTCGCTTCCTGGCCGCGTCTCCTTTTTTTGTTTTGTTTTGTTTTTCCGGTCCAATTGGAGCTGTGTTCTCCTCCATTGCGGTTGCGTTTGGGATTGTTGATGCGGGGGAGTGTTGGGGATTTGTCACCATCTCATCTCATTCTAGCTAATCTCAACCTCCCCTGGGACCCTCGCATTGAGGGCCAGCCTCGCAGAGGGTGAAACAAAACACATCAGTGTGTTTAACTCAAGTGGGTTTTAGAGTCTGATGCAAAAGAAAGTTGACACTCCTCTTAGATAGAGACATAGTGTTGTTGAAAATGTTTACATTTTTTCCTCCTCGTGTAGTCTTTGGAACAGCCTGGTCTCGTATTCTGCTTTATGACTGACATGTGCATGAGAATACTTTAGTCCAATAGAGAAAACATGTTTATGGAGGCATGGAGAAAAAAAAATCCTTCTACTGCTTTCCTCCCATTTCTCCTCCATTCAGGATCTCCAAGATGTGTTTTGGAGTTACAAGCCTCTGGATTGAGTCATATCTGACATCAGGGGCTGAGCACAGCTTTGCACATCCAAATCTCTTGTATCCTGTGCAGGGGGGGGTTGTGCTGTGGAGGTATGCACATGATGAGGCATCGGAGACCACTCAACTCCAGGCTCCTGATTCACTGTCATATAATGGATCATTTGGGGCAAAAAGAACCAGAAAAAAGCGATGCATGTATTGAAATTTACTACCTTCCCAGAAATGTGTGGAATAGATCCGGGCCAGTAGACGATGCCCCCTTTTTCTCCGACAAATGCCTTTTTAATTTGGACGGCCTGTTGAGCAGAAATGTGTGATTATCTAGATGTCTGTTCCGCTGATGGTCAGTCCTTTGACCATGGAGAGCGTACAGTAAAACATCCACAAGGCTCTCAGCGCTCTGGTTTGCGGATGGTTTTGTCCAGCTGATTGTGGAGGCGAGGCTCTAGATTTAGGAGCTTGATCCTTTCTGGCCAGGCTGCAACCCTGGATTTTGTTATAATTTTCACCTTGCAAGTTGTTTTTAAAGCTTACCCTAACCTTAACTCTAATCTTACTCTCATCGGAGGCTTAAAGCCTAACCCTGGCTTTAAATAGAGTTGAAAAAGCACATTTTATGATTGCAATTTTTCAGAGATATAGCTTTTTTTTCCTTCTTTGTGGTTTGGCGCTGCAAAGTGAAAACCATTTTAGGGTGTTTTGTGGGGGAGTTAGGCTTTTGCTGGGTTGCCTGACGTGATGTCCTCGGACCTTTGGGTCACTCCGCCTGTTGGTGGTGAGGATTTGGTATTTTTGTAAGAATTACCATGTGCTCAAATCTAAGGATTGGATGATATACGCATGAAGGGACGTGGTGAAAAACAGCCAGAGGAGGGTGAGGACAGGACGGCACAGTGGAGACATCAACTGGCGGGGGGCATCAACTCCTGCTGGCAACACTCACGGGTCTTAATCCAACACTCTATATTTGTTTGATTGCCCGCCACAGCTGACAGCAGGTCATCTGCCTCTTTTGAGACAACAAGAGTTGTGACAGAGGCTCTCATTAATAGCCCGCAATTCTCTCCAGTATTTTTAGTGTCGTGCTGTAGACGTTAACAGAACATTTCTCTCACCTCATTGCGTCTCCAAAACATTTTTCCTTCTCGCTCATGTGTTCTACTTTCTGAAAGGATCTTGGCTCATTTTGTCAGTGGCGGAGCTGGTTCACCGGCTTCAGGTCACGGCGGCGGGAACAGAGCCGCTGTGAAGCTCCATTACACTGCACATTGGGCGTCCTATCTAACATTTGTGTTTTGAAGCATTGAGCTTAAGTGATGCAAACAGACCCTGGGAGGGGGTTTTTTTGTATGAGATGAAATGAAGCAAATAACTAGTAGTTTTATACAATACTTTTACAAAGCCTTTTACTGCTTTTGTCTTGATTTATTGGTTTTGGGCTGCATGAAAGATGTGAGTTCATTCAGGACCAGTTTAATATTTCATAGGATCTTCTCAGTTGCTCGAGGTTGCTTCAACTTTTACTACCAAAGCATTTTTTGATCTTGTCTTGTCCAACCAATAGTTTAAAACCCCAATCTCAAAATCTATGACTAAATTTGACTTTTCATTTTAAGGTCACAGTTTGATTCAGTTTTCCATTTTTGATTTAAACATGTTTTTCAGCACTGAATGCTGTGTTGTTGTTCGACATTGAGACTGTTCGTACCAATTTGTAAATTGATTGGTTTTATGCCCTGACTACTGTTATTACATTTTCATAATCTTCTTTAAACAGACAGAATACATGACACAACCTCTGTATTTGTTTGGAATGTACCACACTAAGGCCATAAGGTAATTTAAATAATGTAATTAAAATGTGTTAACAATAACTTATGTTACTAATCAAATCAAGAGATTCCTCACCTGCAGAAAGTCATCAGGTTTTGTTTTCATTTCACCAGCATAGCGCACAGACTGTATATTTTTTTGTCATTGGAGCGATGTTTACATAACTCTGTGGGAAGGCAAAATGTTGCCATACCGCTGATGTCAGGGAGGCAGGAAGATTTTAAAGTCTCTGAATCTGTAGGCACCCCTGACATTTCAAAAAGTGTAGCTGCATGCTACCGGTAAGCTTTGCTGTGTCGTCAGTGAAGTAGGTGGAGGTGGACAGAAAAAAAGTCTCAAATTCTCATTTCAATCAACTTTAGATTTAGAATTTAAATTGTGACCCTATAAATCCCAAAATATTCACTTGAGTATCATGTAAAATAAAGAAAACCATCAAATTCTAATGCTTGAGAAGCTCCAACCAGCTCAAAACTTTTATTTAACCTCCTCTGACAGGGTGTAAACTCCTCACAAAAGAAGAATGGTTTGCAGACATGAGTTGATCGTTCAAAATATCTGAAAGAGCTGTGATAACGTCCTTCGTTGAATAAACAGTCCCGAAAATAAAATGCTGTGGGTGTGTAAATGTCCCAGCACAGAGTGATTGTGACGCGTGTTCTTGGCTGTCTACCTTGATTTCTCTATTCTAGTTTGTTTGTAAGTGATAATTAATATTAATGTTTCATAAATGTGTGGCCCAAACACAACTAAACAGACAAAACAGAGAGAACTTTACACAATAGCATCTGCTGAGAGTAATAGAGTGCACAAAATTTAAAAGTGAAGTGTAAATGTGTTTTCACATTTTGTTTGACAAAAACGTTAAGCCATTCATACTTCATCATGTAAATATTAACTCGCAGTACATCCAGCTGTTGATGATGTGTCAACCTCAGCTTTCCACATAGAGCTGACCTCCCAAAAATGCATTTTTTCCCACAAGCCCACTGGTGCCTGAACCTGACTTGCGTGCATGCTGTTTTTTTTTTTTTTTTTTAAGTAGCTGAGACAAGCACTCTGTTTCTCCATATGTTTGTGTCTTTTTCCAGTGCTCGTCTGTGTTGACTGAAATATCTCTGACCCAAAGGTGACGAGTATCATTCCCACTCAGGCAACCGAGCAAAGGTCTAAATTTGTCTCTTTGTCTTTGTGTCTGAATCCTGTCCAAAAGCTCTGACGTCTTCAGCCTCCAAAGAATATTGCCCTGTCATTGTCTGAAGCTACTGGCAAGATATTTATTTTTAGCAAACCTCTCCACCTACGCACACACACAAACACGAACACGGACGTTGGTGCCTGTGTCTTTATGACGGCCCTGCTGTCACAACATCCATTACTGTCCACTGACACCAGCCCCCAGTTTTAATCTTTTCTCGCTTGGCTTTACATCCCAAAATCGTCGTGATCCCACAGCAATTTTAATGATTATTCAATAGTTAGTCATTTTGAAAGGAAAAATTTACCGCTTACCTTTGTTTTATATCATTTGTGTTTTGGACTTTTAGTGAGACAAAACAAGCAGTTTGAAGACTTTTTTGCTTTTTGAATCTGTGGTCAGCAATTTGAGCATTAATGCAGCAATTTGGAAGGAACTCTGCACTGAGTCCATCATAACAAGCCCATATTTAAAACATGTCATTTTAATAAATGTTACAAGTCTTCTAGGACCCCGCCTGTGGCATTAAGTGATGCCATGTGGGGATCTGTGTGGAGTAAATGTTCTCTAAATATAAAAACACAAAGAAATGTGGGAGTGTAAAACAACCATCAAAACTATTGTCATTATAAAATAAGACATAGTGCTAAAAAGTGAAATGCAGAGAAAAGTGACTGTTCTGCACGTCATTTGCTTTGCGTTTTAAATTTTTTTAGTTCACATTTATCATGTTTTTCTTGATGTTTGTATCCCCAAATTCATGGTTGAGAAATTCAGTGGCTCCAATCTGAACTATAGAGCAACCTTAACTGTTGTTGAACTATAATGACCTCACTTTGCAAAATGTCCTCAATCTAAAATTATATTCTAAAGCTTGAGACAGGCCCTTTAAGTCAAGTCATTCAGCCCTGAGTGATGAAGCTGATAAAGTCTCAAGGCCCCATCAATGCAGCTGTTTAAGAGCCATCCTCAACTCATGCGTTAATTTAAATCTGTGTTGTGTTGTGTGACTCACGTGTGCTTAAAATACAGCACCGCTCCCATTAGCGTGTCTGCGGTGGGAAAGGTCCTTGTGCAGAGGCTCTATTATTACCGCCATTATTATACTTCATCAAAATCCAAAGGCCAAACTAGAGATGTTGTTTCATCCACTCACAGAGAGAATCACCGTGCCTTCGGCCAAAAGGAGGTTAACAAAGACAGGAAGATTAAATAATACATTCATCACGTTCTGAGAGGCCGGGGGCCAAGTTCATGTCAAATCCATAACAAGCAAAGTATCCTCGGCCCAGCTCATTTCCCCACACGCACGTCACACACTGCTGGAAATCTACGTAGAGGATGTATTGATCTTACTGGTGCTTCCTTTCTCACAAGCGCACAAACAGAGCCGCCGTATCACAGGCAGTGCCGCAAAACACCCCCCCCCCCCCGCCTCCCAGCTCCATAAAACAAAATAATAAACTCGCCGCTTGCCAAAATAATCCAAGTACCTTTGTGTGTGTGGAGGCTTTTGTGTGCGTGCAGCCTGGGCTAATGCACTGTTATTTGTTTCCTTTCACTTCAATAGAAGAAAATAGCCTGGGTGTGTGTATGTGCAGTACGTGTGCTGGAGGTGAGACTTGTCCAAAAATGATGTCAGGTGACATTTCACCTTCTTTTCTTAGTCTGGAACAACCAGGTGATCTTCTCAGTGGGCCAATTTGTGTTTGGATTGATGGCTTTTTGTGTGTTGTCAAATAGAATATTACTAAAGACCCATAAAGTCATTAACAAAATGCATTAGCAACATAGTGTACATGTAGGTTTATTCCTTTATAATTATTCCTCTTTTATTCCTATGTTATCGTACATTTATTTCTCGGGGTGTAGGAGGTTGTGTGATTTTTTTTTATTTTTTTTTTAACCTAACTTAAAACTACCTATACAAAAATAAAAATACTAATTTAATATTTAAAATTAAAGGTA
>JAPZEB010000010.1:21179291-21199652 GCA_029783705.1 Chaetodon striatus
GTGTGACATCACACAAGAGCTTGCAGAGTATCTGCAACTGAGACAAGTAAATAATTGATGTTTTGGGTGTAAAGCTGTGTATCAACTTACCAGTGCTGGAGTGTGTAAACTTTTTGTCACACCAGATGATGTAATCCAGTAAGCTCCTGTAGGCTTGGATCAGTTTAGTCCTCTGTAACTGAGCTGCCGACTCCTTCCCGTACCTCCAACTTTCTGCAGCAGACAGCTGATGCTTTGCATCCTCGATGTGACCATTGAGCAGCAGGTGGAACGCATGTTCCAGACAGATCTGGAGACACACAAAGGAACTGTGTCAAATGTCCTTTAGTGATGTAAGACAAGTGTGAGCACTGTGCAGTCAGGTCTGCTAGCTAACATACCATGAGGTAATGTTTTACTCCTGAGTGTTTCATTCGTTCATAGATGTTGTTATAGTCGTCCAATTTTGAGTTGGGGTGATGGTGAAGGATCTCAGCGCTGATTCTCCACATAAGCTGCAGTGGAAAGTGCAAAAGAGTGTTAATATCAAGGATGTGAAACTTTGTGCACTGTGTTTTAACAGATTATTTTCTTTATGAATATTCATTAATTTTCCACAACATCTCACCCTGGAACAGGGTTGCAAGTGTGCTGGAGCCTATCAGCTGATATTAGTTGAGAGGCGGGGTACAACCTAGGCAGGTCACCAGACTATCACAGGGCTGACACATAGAGACATCTTTATATTCACACCCACAGGCAATTTAGGGTAACCAATTAACCTAAAGTGCATGCCTCTGGATTGTGGGAGGAAACCTGAGCACCTGGAGAAAACCTTTGCCGACACAGGGAGAACATGCAAACCTCACTCAGAAGGGTCGGATTCAAACCCACAACCATCTTGCTGTGAAGTGACAGAGCTAACGACTGCACCACTGTGCTGCCCCTGTTTGTTAAAATGTTTGGAGTCACTGCAAAAGTCCGACAATGCAGTACTATTGAATGTGTAGTAATTTCAGTCCTTGGCTGGGCACTGTCTGCATGACACAAAAACATACTAATGCAGACCGACCCAAACCTACCTCCTTACACGGCTGACCTTTGCCTTTGGTTGGGTCTTCTAACATTTGTGTGTAACATGCCATGTATTCTGCTGCCTCTTGCCATCTGTGATGAAGCAGGGCTTCTCTCATCTGCTCCAGACAGATTCTGGTACTCTGATGAAACCCGGTTTCACGAGGTGTCTCTTAAGATTCAAAAAAACAAACAAAGATTTTATTTGCTTACATGAATGCATTTGTCATACACAATTTTAAATAGTATGGGTTCTATAGCTTCACCAATACTGGATATTTGAGGCTGATACTAATATTGATATTTGAGAGCCTGTAAAAAATCTGCTTATGATACATTGGCCACGTTTTTTTTTTTTTTATCAGAAACAAATAACAAAAACATTTTCCTAAGACTCAACTCACGTGCAAACGTAGGATTCACCAGAGGGAGCTTTGACTTCCTCCCTGATTTTGAAGAGTTGTTGTCTGAGGAATCGTTATCATCCTCTAAGTCTTCAAGAGGCGCTGACTCTCTTTGCGTGTCATCCATACTCGGCACAGCACTAAGACTCAGCTGCCTTTTATCACTTGCTCTGATGCTCGAGTTATGACTTCCACCTGCAGAGAGAAACATATTTATGTTCAGCAGGTGATTTACATACATGGCATTAAGATTCCTAAGTGTCATAAGCTATGTCTGAATGATTATTTTAACTACTGATTCATCTTATGGTTATTTTCTCAATTCACTAATTAATTGTTCATCCTACAAAACATCAAAATCCAAGTTGATGTCTTTAAATTACTTTTTTGGTCAAACCAACAATCTAAAACCCAAATAAATTAAATTTACCTTATCAGACAAGGAAACGCAGCCAACATTTTGTATTTGAGAAGCAGGAACATGCATTGGCATTTATATGATTATGAAAATAAGTGCCAATTAATTTCCTGTTGATCAACTGTTCAGTTAATCGACTAATTATACTTCTGGAGCTAATTGCTATGTAATTAAGGTAGTAGAAAGGTGGTCATTACAGATAAACACACCAATACACCAGTGCCATTGTTGTTAAATGACCTTTGCTGTAAGAGAATGTGTTGTTGTAATTTCAGGTTTACTCACTAGTTAAGTTAGCTTTCTCAGCACAGTTTAGAATAAACATCACCACTGACAAAGCAACCTCTATTATTATAAAATAGCTAGATCAAGGTGATGTGTCGTAAGTGAAAAGAGACAAGCTTATTCTCATGTGAAACAAAGTTAGCTCAGTCCCTACCTGCTGAGCAGTAACGTTATTTATACGCCTCTGGTGATCAACAAGGTGCAGATGCTAAGCTAACAGCTAAGCTAACCTGCGGTGAGCTAACGTTCAAATACAACTTGTAGTATTTAACTACTTAGACTTTAAATCTGTGTTGCTGTTGAATATTGGTAATCTTCTTATATTTTAACGTGACGTCCACATGTAAACTACCGTTGTTCCCCCTCTATGCTTCCAGTACAGTCGCTAAGGAAGTGAAGGGGAAAGCTGCGCGCTTATTGGCTGCTGTCACCGGAAGAGGCGGGACACATATCTTCTTCGCTTCTCGTTATTCCTTCTGTCACCTTAACCTGAGGTGAACTGATGTTTCAGCAACAGCTCTGATTTCACTAATTGGGCTTTTGTTTACTGTTATTTCTGCTGTCTTGTCTTGTTTTACATGTTTTGTTCCGAAGTTTTGTTACATACTGATATTTTTAATATTCAAGATTTAGTTTATGTGTTTTTTTAATTTTAATTTTTTTAACCCTCTAAGTGTCCTTTTGTTTTCTATCTATCTATCTCTCTATCTGAAATGGCTTGTGCAAACATTAAATGGATCAGATGTTTTTTGTTAATAATGGCTGGCTGTTAATTACATTATAATTCTTTTATCATTATTTTCAAAATCCCAAATTTGCAAATAGAGTTCATTGTGAGGAAGATATTGCACATATTGATTTTTCTTTTACATATCAAATTATAGTTATTGTTATGCTTTCCTGTTTGCAACAAGCCTATTCACCACTCTTGAAAAAAACTTGCAAAAACTGCTCTGTTCTCTCCTTTATTCTATTTTTTTCTGGCTACAGGGTGAAACTATATTTGTTTTTAGAGAGTGTATTTTATTTAGAGTATTTTATATAGAGTATATTTTAGAGTATATATATATAGAGTATAGAGTATATTTTATATAAAGTATTTTAATCTCACGATACTTTCTACATCTACTCCACTACACTTAAGAAGGAAACATTGTACCTTTTACTCCACTACAGTTATTTGATAACTTTAGTTAGTAGTTACATTACAAATTGAGGATTTTTGCACACACCCAATATGAAAATATAGTGCGGCTTAATCGGGTAGTTAATTAACTGGCAACTATTTCATTATTGTTTGGCCATTTTTCATGCAAATACATTTCCGTTTCTGATTATTTGGTTTTACTGAATTGATTTAAATTTGTCTGCATTGAGTACTTTGTTAATTAAATACACTTTCCTACTTAAGAAACATCTTCACTGCAGGACTTTAACTAGTAGTGTGTTTTACAGTGTGGTATTAGTGTTTTTACTCAACTAAAGGATGTGAATACTTCTTCATCCACTGATTAAATGGCATTACAATGCACCATATTCCTGCTTTTCAATCTCTTAAATCTTTTCGTGTATTTTCTAGATGTCCCTGCTGGTGTATTGGATGATTCCAGAAGAAACTGCACCTTCTTATTGATGAGGCTGATTTCCAGTGCAGTTTCTCCTTTTACCACTTGCACCTTCTTGGGGTTGTTTCCCACAGACACATGAAGCAGCCAAATCCAAACCTTATATCCTGTGTAAACCTATCCGTGCCTACACCCTGCCGGATCTGATCTGCTGACGTGTCGGCTCCTTCAGCTCCAGCTCCAGCTCCAGCAGCAGCAGAGTCGAGCCAGTCAACAGAAACTGCCAGCATGGCAGCAAAACACTTTTACCGACAGGGCTTTTTATTACTTTTATTTAATTTTATTTCAACCGCAGCCTTGGAAAAAAGGTTTTCCGACTTTAAAAGATGCGCCGACGAGGAGTGCAGCAGTAAGTTTTTTACAGGCTTGTTGTAACTACTAGCTCATCAGGACTTCAAGGATGCAATCTTCCCTCATCCCGATACCGCAGCTAGCCATAAACTGCGCCTTATCTCTGGACCTGTTGCCAGTCGATATTTGCGTCCTGGATCACCTCCTGTAGTAGCTCTGATGCTGTGTAGCAGCAGTGCTCAATAAATACAGGGCATGCTAACGTTAACATGAGTTATTAGCTCGGGGATGTTGTTCGTTCAGACGTAGCCCGTAGTGTTGGCCGGTTGCCTGGCAGCTCCGGCCTGCCTAGCTGTGCTGACCGTGGCGGCTAATGTTAGCAGCTAATTAGCCACCGGCCGGCTTTGGGTAAAAGGTGCTAATGTTAGTAACGTTCAACAAACAGTGCTTAACATTAGCTAACAAAGTACAGCTAGCTTTGTTGTTATGCCACATTAGCTATGGTTGTTACTTCATTTTTGTAGCTAACGTTACTCAACAGAGACTAACGTTACTCTAGGCTGCGTAGCTTAGCCAGCAAACTGTTAAAATTACACGTTAGCTTCAGGTGATATAATTAAAATGAACGTTACCGTGAGCACAAGTTGTCTTAACATTCAGTTTACAATGCTAACTAGATGCAAAGCAACATATGTTGAGCCTGGGGGTCCAGCTGGCAGCTGGTGTTGTTGACTGAAAATAACACCACGCTGTTAGCCACACCAAAAAAAAGATAAGTGTAGGTGATAAGAAACTAGCTTTGAGTCATAAAACAATAAAGGTTAGACATATCAACCCATGAAACAAAGGAAAGCATAAAAAAGAAAGTTACTCTGCTCCTCGGATGCTTTAACCAACACTTAAAACCATGATGTTTTGATTATAATACCATCATTGGTATGTCAGGGAGATAATGCAGATAGTGGAGTCTTGGCTTGTTTGTCATGTCCTTTACTTACATCAGATTAAGTCTCATTTTGTGTGGCAGGTGTTATATTGTAGAGCTGAAACAGTCAGTGGATTCTACTGTTATTATTGACGTGGTTATTATTGTCACATACATATTCTATTATATATTAATATATATTTATATATGCCACCAAAATACTATTATTATTGTAAAATCATTGCTGAAATGTTTGCCCTGCATCGCTTTCTGTCTCTCCATCTCTTTATGTACCATATTGTCGTGTGGATTACTACAGATTTATTATGTTGATCTGCTCTGTACACACATCTATTGTGCGTCTGCGTGTCCCGGAAGAGGGATCCCTCCTCGGTTGCTCTTCCCGAGGTTTTTTTGGGGGAGTTTTCCTTATCCACTGTGAGGGTCCAAAGGATAGAGGGATGTCGTATGCTGTAAAACCCCCTGAGGCAAATTGTGATTTGTGATATTGGGCATTATAAATGAAATTTCAGTTGGATTGGATTGACAGGAAATAACCAGGCAATAATTTTAAGCAGAAAAAGGTAACCTAAGTTAGTCAGTTCCAGCTTTTCAAATGTGAATATTTGCTGATTTTGTTAATCTTATACCACATTAAACCATGTATCTGTGGGTTTTGGGTATTTGGATATTTGAGTATGCCAGCTAGAGCTTTAATAAGTTGTAACAAGCAATTGTTGCTATTTTCTTACAATACATGGAACAAAAGATTAACCAATTAATCGAGAATTTAATTGATAATAGAAAATAGCCCAGTCATGAGCTGCAGGTATTAGTGTTGTCAAAAATATTGACTCATTGATACATAGAGATTCTGAATATTTGAAACAGTGTCAATACATATTTGCTGAAGTATCAATATAGTGGTACCAGCTGTGCTTTCTCGCTCTCACTTATAACTTATGTTTACTACAGTCATCCTGCTGCTCTCTGCTACTAACCTAGAAAAGAAAACTTATTGTCATGTTCTAACCGCTTTACTTTTATCTCTTCATGAAGAATTTACATTTTATGTCCTCAGTTTTCCCAGCGATATTAAAAATCGTATTAAATGTCGACATTTTTCAAGGTACTGTATCGAAGTTAGAAATTCAATTGTGCGACAACACTATATGGTGTTTTAAGTGCACCCATAACAAGGATGTGTATTTAACATTAATAAAATGCACCTTTCTGAATCTATTCTAATGCTTCATATTTTGCTTTCGCAGTGCTTTTGTGTCGGGGAAAAGCTACAAAAGATTTCACAGGACCAGACTGTCGGTTCCTGTCCATCAAGAAATCAGAAACTGTCTATGTATACTACAAACTGTCAGGCAGAAGGAACGACATATGGGCCGGAAGTGTACGTATACTATAGTTAATATTTATTCAAAACTGGATATCTTCTAGGTTTTGTTGTGTAGTAAAAATCCTCATCATGTTTTCTTCTTGTATTTGTCCATAGGTTGGGAGTAACTTTGGCTATTTCCCAAATGAGCTTCTTGCAGTTAACCACCTTTATACTGAAAAAGAAATTGAAGTTCCAGCAGAGGTATGAAAATACATTGTTCACTAACTGAATTCATTAGACAAGTCAAAATGCCACCTCGAAAACAATTGAGCTTTCAAACTACTAGCATTGCACACATAAATTCCCTTGCAAATACCCATACATATGTTTTGTAATTTTTTCGTCTTCTTTTCAGCAAACAGATTTCGTCTGTTTTGACACTGGATTTGATAAGTTTGATGATTACGACATAGATTCATTGTTAGGCTCCTCACCGAAGGGGAGTGATGGTGAAAGTGAGGTAACACCTGAGCAAATCCAAGTGGCAGAGATCGTGCAGAAAGAAACACAGCCTTCACCAGATGAGGCAACTGACAGTGAAACAGAAATTGAGCATCATGATAGCTCTGAGAATATTGATGAAGTCCCAGATGATGAAAGTGCCTCTTTCCTGGAACCTAACATGGTAACTGAATCACCTCCTACAAGAGTAGAAGAGTCTGATGCAGCAGCTGTACCTGATGCTCCTGAAAGAGCTGCAGAAGACACAGCAGCTGAGCAAAAGAGCACAGTAGAGCCTGTTCTTGAAAATATTGTGCCAGAAACCAAAGATACACCCATAACATCTGACATGGAATCTGTCCCCAAAGATGATTTAGTTCCAGAAAATGAACCGGTCACAATATCTGAAGTAACACAAATCCCTGAGCTAGAAACTACCCTTGGAACAACTTTTGATGCCGTCACCACCGATGATGAAATCACCAAGAGTGTTACCCCATATGAAGAGGAAGAAAGTGAAAATGAGGAGGATCATCCCGAGGATGACACCGATGTTAAAGAAGAAACTCCACTGCTGTCTTTCTCTGAAGAACCCGTAAACACTCCAGCATCTGATCCCCTCAAAGAGCATGAAAGTCCTCCAGCAGCTCATGACGACGAACCAGAGGCAGCAGAGGAGAAGGGCGTGTGGACGTCATTCGGAGATGCTGTTTTTTCAGTTGTAACCGGTGGAGAGAGGACAGCAGAAGACCTGAGTTCGGAGGAAGACGATGACGATGAGGACGATGAGCTAGTAGGAGCTGCTTCAGAAAACACTCAGAGTTTTGAGGAAGCAAAGAAAGCTGCAGAAGAAGTACCACTATCAGTAGAGTCACCAAAAGAGCCAGAGAACGTAGAGCCAGCGTCATTTGATCATAAAAATGAGAGTGATGAAGAAGTGATCGGACCTGCGGACGCTTTGGAGGAAACTATACAACCAACTGTTGAGCCGATACACCATCAAAAAGAACCAAGTAAAATATCAGTGGATCCGGTGCCACAACATGATTCTACTGCCATTCCTGAGGTTGTTAAAACAACAGATGAACCAATTGAGCACAAAAAGGAAGAGGAGGAAGCATCCAAAGATATAGAGGTCAATCATGATAACGACAGTAGCATTGCAATGGAACATAGTGAGGATTTGGTCCATGACATGGACGAAAACAAAACGCTGACAGATCAAGAATTAGCCAGCACGGAAATTGAAACACATCAGGACCCAGTCACTGAGGAGATGGAATCAGATAATCTAGATGTAAAAGATGATGAAAAGACGGTAGATGACAGCCTGCCTGATCAGAAACATGACCATGTAATGACAGATCCAGAGAGTATTAACAGTCAACCAGAACTATCTGTGAAGGAACCAGAGATTCACGAGGAACATCCTGCAGATGAGTGGAAAGATGAAGAAGAGAAAGAGATAGAGGAACCGAAAGAGGAGGAGAAAGAACAGTTACTTGAAGATGAAAACGCACTTTCTTTCTCACAATCAGAAAACATGGACTCTGACGAACCCTCACCTGAAACAGCTCTGCCCTCTGCATCGTCTCCAGAGCCAGAATACAGTGACAGCGTGTTGAGACTGACTCTGCTTCGAGACCACTTCACAGAGGAGGGCATGATGCAAGTCCAAAAGCTTCTAGGTCTCAAGAATCTCTTCAAAATTGAGGCCATGTTCTTGGACTTGGACACAGAATTGCAGGCTATCCGTCGCACACACACAGGTACCACGCAAGACATTGAAAGTGCACTCGAGAGCGTCCTGGAAACCTCTGAGAATGTCATCCTGGACGAGATTGAGAAGATGCTGGATAGCCGGGACACAAAAGACAACTATGACCAACTTACAGACACAAGTATTTCGGATGAGGAGACTGAAATACTGGATGACTTCCAGGAGCTCGCATTCAGCCTGCGACAGAAGTATTCAACAGCCAGTGACAGCACACCTCTGGCTACTGGCACAGCATCAGATACTGACCAAGGTAGGTTTGATTTTTTTTAAAATGTGACTGTCTAGTTTAGATACGGGTTGTAGGATTCAGTCCTCTGTGATTTGTAGAGTCAGGTTTTACCATTATATATTCTGTTTTAACCTCAGATACAGGTCTTTCACACACACGTACAGTGTATTGCATCAGCCTATGATCTGCAGATAAAGGGAATGCAGAATGTGATACCGTGGCGCAGCAGATATGCAGCCCTGATTCGTCCTTTCAGGGACCTTTAGACGAGTGTCTTGTTTCGAGATATATCCAGATTGTGTCCTCATTCACTTTAAAGGGATTTTAGTTCACACCTGACATCAGAATTTGCTTCAAGTGACCATCTGGGATTTCACTTCACTCTACACACATCAATAAATTGTGGTCACCGCTAAAAAGACAAAGTACTGTTTATAAAGCTAGAGAAGACGATTGACACCTCACCTTATTTAACTTTGGAAATCTTGTTCCACTTGTTTGGCAAAATCAATTCAACCATTCCGATCTTACGTATTTTTTCAGGCTATTTGCACTCTATGTTGTATAACTGGTTGTTTAAGTGATGTAGCAGCTAATTTGTAGCTACCAAAACAATTAGAAAAATGAGAGAGTGTGTCCTGGATGCCCTCTAGAGCCAATACCAAGCAGTGCCCACCTGCAGGACCATCTCTCTTGCTTAACAGATAAACAGTACACTAAAATATGTTTCTAAAATAACTTGAGGTAGTGCAGTAAAATAATTTTGATTCATATTTAATCAGCGCTGCTTAGATTGACAGTTTGGACGCAGTTCACAAGCCATGATTGACAGCATCAGACTCTCCTTGGCTCTGATGGGTTGTTTGCCAACAGCCGCCATAGATGCTAGCCAATGCCATTAGAAGCACTGTGAGGACATCCATGGATATAGTGAGAATTTCAGCAAGTATGACAAATGTTTACTTCAAGGTATTTTGATCCACAACCACTTTCGTCTTTTGTAAATGCCAAGATGAAAATGTTCTGTGTTTTACAGATGTCATGTAGGAAAGAGCTCAAATACAGATTTAAAATAGTTTGACTCCAGTTGATGATTGTACCAGCTCTATCTCTACAAACCTTACATTTCAGTATTTTCTCCTCCACTAAAGAGAGCCGTACTTACCTCCTACTAAACAAATACCTTGCCCTTGACAAAGCCATAGACCACACCTGCTGTCACTAGATCAAATATGTGAGATGGATACCAGAGTTGTGAGCAAGTGCACACCTGACAGAAAAAAATACATTTTCCTACCAGTAATACAATCTGCTCTTACCAGAAACTCTTTAGATAAACCTAGAAACTGACCTCCTGGAATAGTCCCTAATGGCCCATTTGCTTTTCCAATATTTTCGTTTAAGGTGATCATGAATTAAAAGAAAAAGACGACACGCCCCACATTGCTGAAGAGGACAAGGTTGAGACGGTCCCAGAGGCTGAGAGTGATGACAACCTCACAGTAACACATCCTGAGGAAAGGCCAGCAGAGACTAAAGAAGAGCAGATAGTTTTGGATGAGGTGCACAGTGGACCAGACATCAATGTGGAGGAGGATGGCGGACATTTTAATAAAAACAAAGACAATCAGCCGAGCTTCAGTGCATCGGACGAGATGCAGAAGGTCCCTCAAGCCACCCTGGAAAATGCCTTAGACAGGGGCCTTGGTGTGGAGGTTGAGCACTCGCCCTCAGGTTGGTAATCTGACATTATAATTAATGAATTAATTAATTTGACATTTCTATTCCAAAATATGCCATATTTGTGGCATAGTCAGAAAATGTAAACCTATTTTTGGCACTTTGGACTTGGGTTAGAACAACACATGGCACAGTTAGGTTAAAAAGTGGGGTCAGCAAGTCAATCCACTGCACTGGGACTTTAGTCATAGATGAGTCTTGTTTAGTCCTTGATTCACTTGGTTTTGGAGAATTGTTTCGCAACAAGGAAGGTTTTTATTTTTACATGTAAAACCTGACTAATAGGTACATTTTGTCTCACCAGGATCTTTGGACTCCATGGAATCAGTGTCTGAAATACACGAAGAAGTGGGATATTTCTCAACAGGGATTGTTTATACCGGCTGCATCCTTTCAATGATGAGGAGTAAAATCACAGAGTGGACTATTGAGGTAAATCTAAACATTTTTAAGCTACTGTGTACACTGGCTTCAGCATCCATTCTTTAACAGTGACTCTCTTTAGGGCATAGTCATACATGAGCGAAAACACGC
This sequence comes from Chaetodon striatus, assembly GCA_029783705.1. Classification (NCBI taxonomy): domain Eukaryota; kingdom Metazoa; phylum Chordata; class Actinopteri; order Chaetodontiformes; family Chaetodontidae; genus Chaetodon; species Chaetodon striatus. The sequence goes on from JAPZEB010000010.1 coordinate 21,190,410, forward strand.
AAGTGACCATCGCCTGCTGAAGCATTCAAGCTGAATGTGGGCAGTGCCTGATGTGACGGATATTGAATGATGGCTTGCTAGCTAATGTTAGCTAGCCTGCTAATAAATGCTGCAAAATATGCTGTTATAATATTGACTGGTTAAACACGGCAACAATCAGAGACTATGTTTACATGCACGGTAATATTCCTGTATTATTCTGAACATGACAATATTCTGTATTTGTTACTGTTCATGTAAACAGCATACAACATTAAGATATTCCGAATTAGGCCTTTTCCGAGTGTATCATTTCTGATTAAGACGTGGGATATGCCGGTAATAATCAGATTTTAATAGCATTCCTTGGACATGTACACAGCGCATTTTGAATTTGCATCTCAGCTTGGGTTTTTACTGCAGTTTGCGACACGCAGCCCACTGCCTGTTTACAGCCAGCTCTGCGCATGGTCATGGATGCTTTTTACATAAACCAACTTGCCACCAGTTTTAAGTCGGGAGTAGAGATGCACGCCTAAAAAGCCCACATTTCTGATCTAAATAAGAAAACACACTTACTTTTAAACAATATATGAGACTTGGATATCAACAGGATGTTGGATATGTGCAAATATCTTAACGCCAACCTTTTGAAGAAGGTGGATAAAGGAAGGTAAAACGAAGGCTGTGTTTGCACAGTTCAACAAGTCTGCCACCATTAGGAAACTTTGCAGAAATTCTGTTTTGATGCAAAGAAGCAAAATGACAACTGGCTCCAGTTGTTCGACTTTTCTGTATTTTGATTTAATAAACAACAGAAAAAGGCATGTTAATCTCACTATGCAGGGCTGCATGTAAACAGGAATAAATACATCATCTTATTAGTGCAATAATGATGTAGTCTGTCATTATTTAAGGTGACTTTGTCTGTGCTGTCTCCATGGTAGGTCTGTAAGAATATTGCCATTATAGAAACAGTCCTCATTCATTAAAAAAAAATAGCTGTAGATCCCTGAGCTACATATCCCAGTATGCCCAGTTGTTCATCATGTAATGGTGTGATGACAGTTATAAAAATGCTCAGATTTGGTTTAATAATTCCAATTTTACAAATATTCAGAAATGAACCATGAACACTCAATTAATGAAACAATACATTAACTACAAGTGTCACTTTGCTGGCCTCTGACATGCCTCTGCAACGATCAGCTTTGAATGTAACACATATCTGTCCTGTTCCTGTTAAAGTATTCTCACCTGCATGATCCTACACCCACACAGGACAGCACGCAGATCAGTTTAAGTATGAGGTGTCAGTTCTGACAGGGTCAGCAGTAGAACCTGTGTATCATTAGAAACTTCAAATATCCGATTGCTCCTGAACGCCCCACGGCCCTCCCCTCTGTCTTGTTGACGTCGTGGTGTAGGCTGAAGTTCAACACAGCCGGTGTAGAGCTGGCTATTAGCACAACTGGAGGGCCTTATTTAGGGACATAGAGGCGGATAATTGTCATAAAAGACAGCTCTAAGATGGACTGTATGCTGTCGAATTAATTTAGCTCGTCAATCGCTTTTTGTACTGTTATTTTAATCCATATTTGAACCTCCAGCTCAGCTCCGCTAACGTCTCCTGCTCGTCGGTTGATTTTTGATAGTGAATGGGATACGACGACTCATCTGTTATTACCGTTAGCCAACTGTTGTTGCCAAGTCCTACTTATCACCCGACCCCACCGTCAAACTTACGTTGTCAGTGTTTGTAACGACGTTTTATCTTAAGACACCGTAGGGTCTAACGGTGACGGCTAACGTTAGCTTAATCGTACGGGTTAATTTGATTATAAGCTAACGTGCTAGCAAGCTAACACCTGTCAAACTAGCATAGCGTTTATTTGTGCTAGTTCCGTTTTTGTTTCAAAGGCCAGCATGGAGAGTGACACGTTACCCAAACCTGTAATGGAACCGGATCATGTTAACGTGTTTTTTCAAAAGGAGCTGCACCATGTAAGTGAACATTTTGAGCTCAAGTCTGTGTCCTGTGTCAAGTATTGATCATGCTATCCTGGCCTGCTGACGTGTTAATGAGCATATGGCTGATGCACATTGACTTCAACGTTAACTGCTCCTAAATGTACTCACCAAACTTGATGCACCTGATCTTGCCTTGTGGATGTTGACAGAAGATCTTTAACTTCCCCGTGGTTCTTTAACATCTTATTTCCACTGTAGATTAAGAGTTGAAATGCCCCGAAAGGTATGGTTGCAGACATGCCTGTGTGCATTGCTAAATATAAAAAGTTAAGTTATGAAATACATGTGGCTGAACAGAGCATTGTAATCCTTCCAGGCAATGTGGTGTCTTAGTTTTTAATCCCTGCATTTCATTACAGCCATAGAGTGTGTGCTTGTTTCTGTCTGAACTACCACATGCTCAGTTCAAAGGTTCCTTTGTGATTGGAGCAGTATGCCGAGTTCTTCTTGGTATGACTCGACAGTAATGAAAACCAGAGTCGTGGTCAATTTTCAATCCATAAGTACGTCAGATTTTTGTCAGCAAACAACCTTTGTATGATGATTAACGTAACTGTAAAATAAACCACATCTGGCTTGTTGTAGTAAATTGTCAGCGACTGAATTTGGAAGTAGCTGGTGAATGCAGAAATCAATTTCCTGCCCTACTGAAGCCCTGAAACTTCAACCCTTATAAAACTCTCAACATTAGTTTCAAGAGTGCAACACTTAAGCAGACCTTTATTGTGTCAAAATGCATCTTCCATACAGGATTAAAGCTGTTTGTAGATGGTTTTAGTGGCAGGAATCTTTTAAAAAGGCTAAATAGTTTTGCACCGGTATGCCTGTTTTTCTCTGGTGCAGAGTTCAGCACTGTTTGCTGTGGCAGAAGGACACTGCTAGGCTTTATTATTGTGTGGTAATGCTCTGATATCTTGATAAGCTTCTCAGTGATGTGAAAAGAGCAGCAGATCACTCATTCCCTTGAATACACAGTATCTCAGTCGAGATCTTGTCAGAGTGTCTCGCTGTGCTTTGACAAATATTTACTTGCCATCTGTCTCTATTTTTAGTCTTGTCATATTCAAATTTGAAACACAGTAAGAAGGGTAACAGGTTTTTTTTCCTCCCCCAGTTATTGAGACATAAGCCTCCTGTCTTCAGCTTTATTTCATTAATCCTGATTGTGCCCCTGATCATTCTTCAATTTTGTTTTTGTGTGCCATCAGGTGATTTCATTACTGCCAGAAGAGTGGAAGCCAGGGGAAACCTTGTTAGGTTGTCCTTGGCAAGCTGTTGTCATCACTGCTTTGGTTGGAGTAGTGACCTTCACCCTCTTCTTCTGGAGGACCGTGTTGGCGGTAAGTGTTGAAATATTGCTGCTCTCATCTCTGCTAAAATTATGTGTTATGATTTGCTAGTAACGAGAAAAATAACTGCATGAGTTTCGGTTTAATTAGGTTGTGACTCTGAAGATGCACACTGCATACAAATGTCTTGCAATGTCATCCCTAAAGGTTTATTACGCAGGATTATGGGTTACCGTTGGCAAACATGCTTGTCGGGGAAAGTGAAAGCTTACCCCAGATTCACTCTTGTTCGCGTTTCCCCTCACTATATTAGTGTTTTTTTCAAGCTGTGTCTCTTACAGGCCTGCTGCTTAAGTTCTGGCATCTGGTCGCTACTTTTTCATAAAGCCCCAACTCCACCAGCATGTGTCACAGATACATGCCCAAAAACATCCTAAACACAGAAAGCAAAAAGAAAATGAGAAAATACAGGCATAGGGCAGACTCTCTACAGAAAATTCACTGCCACACACTTCTAGCGGGTCATATGTGGTGATTGAGAGGGATTATTTCTGTATAAGTCTGTACATTGTTTTCCAGAAAAATCCTGCATAGTATATCCTAAACTACAGATGGTTTGAGATCGACATCATACATTTTTTTTCTAATCTGGAGCACTGTTTATACAATATTTCTGACATGATAAGGCTTCATTACTACATGTAAATGATGATCATGCTGTGACAAACATTTGCTCAGACATCAAACTGATCTTAACTTCTTGCTTTCCTAAACATTTTAGGTAAAGAAGAAAGAATACCTTGGTAAGTTTGTTTGTTCTTTTTGTAACTTCACATTACATTACACTGCGCAGTAGTGTTTAATCAAACTGATTGTGTACTGTTTGTTTGTGGACACAGTGGATGAAAAAAAGATGACAGAGCAAATTCTGGCACTCAAGAAAGAAAAGACTGACGCTCTTGCCAAAATGTCTGAACTCCAGAAACAGGTGGGTTACAAATGTGATCACATATCTATGAGCTACTTTTGAAAGGGCTTACTTATTTTTCTGAAACTTTCTCAAACGTTTTTTCTTTTCTTTTTTTCTTTTATTTTTGAAGACTGAACGGCTGAAAGAAAACCAAAAACAGTCAAAGGAAACAGTTAGTACTACAATGAAAAAGGTTCAAGACCTGGAGGTAAGCACCAAGAAAACAAAGATACTTTCTATCTTAGTGTATTTCCTCATACTATGTTGAGCTATTAAGAACATGGAAGTGTACTTGCTGCACCTTTTAATGGCTTATGGGTTTTGTGTATCATTTGGACAAAAGTAAAATGACTTCTCATTTTTTAAGAACTGTCACTGAAGTTTCTCTCATTACCTTTTTGCAGAGTAAAGTTTTGGAAGCAGAAACACGGAATGAGCACATGGCGGAGGAAAAAAACAAATATGCAAAACTTCTAGAGGAGGAGAGGGCAAACTCTCTACAAAATGGCACCAGGGTAATTGTTTAATAGTTTTTCCTTCCTCTTATTTTTTTAGCTGTTGTCTCAGTTTCATGATGCCGAGCGGTTTCTTTGACAGATTGAGAAATTGGAGAAATCAAATGAGAAGCTACAGCTCAGCAGGAAGAAGATTCAGGAGGCTCTCACTAAGGTACAAGTCCTCACATAATCTTCTGTACATTGCAAGATCATGTGAAGCTCGTGGTTTCAGCTTCTCTTACAAACTATGTGTATTTGTTACAGACTACTGTCCTCCTGGACGAGGCTAAGATCCGTGAAGATGCCCGAAGCGTTCAGCATAAGTGTCTGGAGAAAGATTATGCAGCACTTAAAGAAGAAAATAAAACAGTAAGACAAAGTAGACTTGTATGAATTGATTAGTATTTTAATCAGATTTTGTATTACAGTTAATTGAAATGGGATTATGTTAGTTTCCTGAAGCACTTCCCTGACTTCCTGTTCTTACAGCTTAAAACCACCATCAAGAGCTGGGAGGACAAACACAAGGAGCTGAACGAGCAGATTAAAGTCTATCAGAAGTCTCAGAAAGAGCTGGAGGACTCGGTGGTGCTCAAAGACCACAACGTGGAGGTCAGGATCTTTTTTAGCTACCATCACAATTTTTCTTGGCTATCAGCTGTAAATATTAACCCTTAACTTGCGTCAACTTACCCCACACAAAAATGTCTCCCTGACAGGTGCTGTCTGATCTTCTGGCAGACCTAGACGCTTGTGATTTGCAAAAAGGTGACACCAAAGTTTTAGCCAATGGTGAAGTAGCACCTGGTTAGTCCACCTCTATTATTAATTTAATAAAAGAAAGAAGACACTTGCTAATAGAGTCAGTGGTTCTTAAAGGGACAGTTCACTTCAAAATCAGAAATGAATATTTTTCCTCTTCCCTGTAGTGCTATTAATCAATCTAGATTGTTTTGGTGTGAGTTGCAGAGTGTTGGAGATTGTGGCTGTAGAGATGTTTGCCTTCTCTCCAATATAGGATGCTGTACACATGCTGCATTTCATGCAGATGGCACTGCATGTCATCTGTCAATATCAGTCTGTGGTAAATATGGAAAAGTTGATCATCTTGGTGCAGAGCTTTTTATCTATTCCCCGGGTGATATGCCCACACACTTACAAACAGCGCCTGGAAGAAGGCCAGCTCTGCACTCAGGGTTTCAGGTAAATACGCCACGATGCGGTGCTTGTTAAGGTTGCTTAGCAACCTGAGACACAGCCTGCCACTGTGTTCTTGAAAGCTGGCTAAAAAAAGGCACAAAAGTAGCGCCCAGGGCCTGACCTTGTGATTTCCAGGTGGTTAAAGACACGGCATGTGTACGGCCCCTAATGGAACTAGATGGCATTCGGCTCGTGGTGCACAAAGCATCAAAAAAACATTTTAAAAACTCAGCAGCAATGTCTCTTTCCAGAAATCATGACCCATTTACTCAAGGTAATCTAAAGACCTTGTTGTGAGCAGTGTCATGTAGGAACTTTTTTTTTTTTTTTTCTACCAAACTACACCCGCCAACCATATCACTGCACAGAGCGAAGCATGCATCTACTCATGGACGAGAGGCTCGTGCTCATTACAGCACGAGATGTAAACACTAATGGCGTCCTCCTCGGTTGAGCTGTAACATTAGCTAGCTCAGTGGTGCTAGGTGAGTTAGCAGTAGAGTTTGGTAGAAAGAAAGAAGTTCTTACATGAAACTGCTCACAACAAGGTCTGTGGATTATCTCAGATAGCTGCATAATGAAGGCAGACATCTCTATGGCTGATATCTCCAACACTCAGCAACTCACATCAAAACAATCTAGACTGATGAATAGCACTACAGCTCAGAGGACAAATAATGGAGTTTGGAGTGAGCCGTCCCTGAAAGTGCCACCTCTTTTTTGATGTCAGCCACAGTATAAATGTTGTGTTCACCTCCATACTAAGTGGTTTGTGGCTTTTCAGTTTCTCTTTCAGACAAGAAGGTAGCTATAAAGAACAGAATCAAACAGATGATGGATGTTTCACGGGTAAGATGTCTAACCATTATATAAACTGTACCTGCTTCAATCACGAATACTGATTGGAAAAAAAACGAAGTGGTAACCTGCTTTCTTTTGTTTAAAATACCTTTACATGATCTGTTTCCAGGTCCAGACCACTCTCGCTGTGGTCGAAGAAGAGCGTGACCGCTTCATGACCAAACTACTGAATGAAGAAAAGACTAGAAAATCACTGGAAGGTATGTTGGTTGTGGTTCCTTTGAATTGTGTCACCTTTGAATGTAACTTGTTTTCCGCATCTCTCTTAACATGCCATCGTATATTGCAACAGAACAACACCAGGAGCTGGAGCACGCCATCGGATCCCTAAAAAGCGAGAAGAGCCATGTTGAAAACCAGCTAAAGATGCTCCAGCAGAAAAACGAAATCATGGTCGAAATGTATCAGCAGAAGGAAAACGCTTTGCAGCAGTAAGTAAAGCCATAAAAGTCAGTCATCACTTTATTAGCTATGCTGTTGCACACTGTAGAAAATCTGCTCCTGATGAATATGAATAAGAGATACTGTTTGAGCTTAATCCGCTCAGACATCTCATGAATAAAAGCATGTGTCTTTGAAATGGAAAAGATGCGGAGGAACTCTGTGTTGCTGTTATTTGAAGTTTCTGTGGCTTCACAGGAGATTAACCAAGGAAGAGTTGGAGCGTCGCAGCAAAGAGAGTCAGCTGTCTGAGGTGGGAGGAAAAGCCGTCGAGGCCGAGGAGCAGGTTAAAGTCTTGCGGCAACGCATCAATGAAATGGAGGAGCAGATGAAGAAGACTGAGGAAGTCTACAAAGAGCAGGTTGGTATGAATTTTTAAACAAGGAAGTGCAGAGAGAAATCTCACTGAAACCTGAATCCTTGCTGAATATCTTCCTTCTTGCTTTTTCTCCAGATAAAAGAACAGGAAAACAAAACTCACTCAAACTGGGTATGTTGCACAGATGGATGGATATTTGAGCCTGTTTAAGATCAATCATAAGCTGAGGTACACATTTTGTAGTTGCACACTAATTCTCTCTTGTGTTTCCAGGTAAATGCTCGTAATGCAGAGCGAGCTCTGAATCAAGAGAAACTTGAATCATCAAAGCTCCGTGAAAAGTAAGTGTTAAAATTAGTAAAAACATTGCTTCACTGTTGGCACTTTACACATCAACTGAAATATCAGTTTTAAAATCCTGTGGCCGGAGTAGATACTTTGACTAATCTAGAGCAAATTAGTCAAAGTATCAACAGAAAATCATGATTGATTGTTCTACTTTTTTTAGTGTATACATTTCCTTGTATGTATACACATGTATACACATTCTGTTCAGAAATTACCTAAACATGAAAACAAAACAGCATAGACATCCACTCTGATTTCTTTATCCATTGGTTAAAAAAAGCAAAATTTAAATAGGAAAAAAAAAAAAAAAAAAAAGAGGTGGTTGGGGGCATCTGATCAGGACCAAACATTCAGTGGTTTTAGCTCTTCAAATGTGAGGATTTGCTCTTATTTTTAATATATATGTCATTGTAAATTGAATATTATTTGTTTCTGGAGAAAAGGAACAACTTGATCATTAAACATTGAGCTTTCGGGAAAAATCCCAGCTGACTAATCCATAATGAAAATAATATTTACCTATGGTCCTTATTTGCATCTAACTTCAGGTTTGTGTTTGTTCTTTTCCCCATGAACAGACTGGCTGTGCTCACCTCCCAGCTTAATGAGCGCCGTGCTCCTCTCTTCAGACCCAACTCTGGACAACCTGCAGGCCCTCGTCAAGGTAAACAGGCCACACAATGTCTCCTGTGTTCTTTCCAGTAGGACAGTTTTCATCCTACAGAGCTCTGAGAGGAGGATCCTGTTTTCTAATAAAACCCAGCATGTCTTTTTTTTTTTTTTTTTTTTTTTATTGTATTTTGTTTGTGCTGAATGAGAAAGACATTGTGGTTGTTCATTTGTCATTTCAATGTAGCCGGGAAGAGGACCTTGTCTTTGCAAATATTGTAATATATTGTCAGCTGTTTCTTCTCCTTCATTAAATGGATGGTTTGATCGTAACAGGTGATTCATATGGGCCCTCTCCTGTGAGTGGGGGTGCACCATCCCCTCCACTAATGATAGAGGGTCCCAGGCGCCCTCCTTCTGCCCCAGTGGGGCGAAGAATTGACCCGTATGGTGAGTCCCGGTGGATTACTTCACCTTAAATCCTCGCCACAGTCGGACCTCATCCCTCCGCTCCAACCTTGAATCTTTTCTCCTCTTTCACACCCAACTTCATTCTTCTTTTCAGATCCTTTACTTCTTGAGTTCTCCTTTTATTTCTTCCTAGTGTGCATTACATCCTGATACCTGTCTTCACCTCCCTTTTCCTGCTTGTTTTTTTTCTCCTTTTAGTTTATAATTTTTGAGTATGTATGTGTTGCT
>JAPZEB010000010.1:21225336-21236217 GCA_029783705.1 Chaetodon striatus
CACCACCTCAATAGTTTTATTGTAAACAACAGCTATTAACTATTAAGCTTCTTAACTGACTTTCTAAACGGACTAAATGATCCATATATGAAATCCATATAATCCATATAATCAGGGCTGTAGCTCCTGGAGACACAGAGGTCATGTCCCCACTGTTTTTTTTGTTTTGTTTTGTGTTTTTTCAGAATGCAGAGATTATATTCTATAACTATAAAACTAGCACATGGTTGGTATTTTTAGGCTGATTTTTTTGTGAGATACCATTGTGACATGTAAGTGAGGTAAGTAACTAACAACGCACTGAGCCAAATGAATAAAGAAAGCACAAATAAAGGGAAAACAAAACAAAAATACTACACAAACACTCAACAAAATAGCAAATATATAAGAAATTATTAAAAAAAAAAAAAAAAAAACATTTATATGCTAGTCCACACAATTCAATCCATGTATACTTTCAAGTTCATACTATCCCCCCCAAAACTGAGGGCAGAAGTCCACTGAAAAATCACACTTTAATTCATGAATAACTCGTAATTCATCAACAAATCGTCAAAATGATAAAGTTAACAATTTGCTTGGAAAACATGCTGCTGATAAATGAGTTAATACAAAATAAAATGAACAGATAATTAGAAAAAAATTAGTATCTACTCAGAGTATCTACTGTTATGTTATTATGGGTCTAATCTTATGTTTGTCCGCCATTCTCTATGTAGCTCTGCCATTTGGCCCACAATGTGTGTCCCCCTAATTTTAGGCCCTTTTTATTTATTTTACACTTGACTGAGATAAGTTAAGTGCTCACCACATTTCAATTTAAAAAAAAATACAGAAAATATTGCTAAAAGATTAAAAAATACAAAGACTTTTTTGTTGTCCAAATTTATGGAGAGGGGACTATTACAAGACCTCAGACTCATGACATTAGTATTGATATAATTCTGGATATGGCCTTGTGTATAATTAGTACAAAATTACAGTACATACATCTTCCCCAGGAAAATTTCCTTTCTTTTATCCTTTCACATTCAAATATCAGCTACTTTTTTTTAAAGGAAATATCAGGACATATTTCATTTTCTCTCAGTGAGTCTTAAATAATGTTTGACAGCTGAATCATGCTGCCTCGTGCCAAGACAATGAATTGCCGAGCTTGTCAGTGAACTTGCACACTTCTTGTTTGGTGCAGATTCAGGGACACCCTAACGCCGTGATTCATCCCCACACTGACTCTACCCAGAGTGCGCTGCCTGGAACAGCAGCTCACAGAGGGAGTGTGCCTCCTGTGCTGTGGATGGCTGATGTCACGCCAGTCCATTAAAGCCGGAGTACGAGGGAAGCGTGTGTCTGTCAGGCCGTATTACATGACGACGACAGTGATGGACTGCCTCGGGGCTACAGTTGGAGCCTCTCCGTCCAACCCTCCATCTGACTCTTGGAGCAACCTTATGAAGTCAGTAACAGAACATCTCTCTTTCTCACACACACACGGGAAACACAGTCACTTTCTGCTGCATCATGTAGATACAGCCCTAACACAAAATATTATATTATTAAAGTCTTAACATGAACATCTGAGTGCATCCTCCCATATTCACACAGATATTTTGTGGGGCATGTTGCAGCAAAGCAAGGTACAACTCTATGCTACAGCTATGACTCACCATATTTTTAAAAATGCAACACATATTTAAATAAACATACACATTTCACTGACCAAAACCATATGTGCTTCTGATTTTCTGTATTATTTAAGAGCAGTCAGGACTCTCTTAAGGTGGCACTGAGTGATTTCTACCTTCCCATTCTAGCTGTGTACCTGCTCTGTGTTGTTGTTTGTAAGAAAGATGGACTCCCTCCAGTATGCAACAACCCAGGGTCCATATCCGTGGTCCATCTGCCAGCTTTGTTGAATCCAAATGTTCCTCACAGCATGATCGGGCTGAACACTGCAGCAGCTCCAGCACACAGCCTCCTGCAGCACTGATGTCACACAGACCTGAAAACACACTCACTCAGCACTTATATTAATGTTCTCATGTTTGTCCAACTGTTAAGATATTACTGTAATTGAATACTAATGAGGCAGTCTGATCTTAATTGTGGGGTCTTCCCCAGGAGTCTCTCTTTTAATCCTGTGTTAAATGATTGGTAGATAACAATAGCTTTAAGGTAATTTGTGACTACTGATTAATATGGCATTTTAAAGATATAAGATTTATTTTCTCCTTGTGTTAATAGTGCCTGTGGAAGGTTGAGCAGTATTGAAGTAAAACAGCATATGGTTTATAATTATGGCTATGCGAGACATGCATCTTTACTCTTATATGTTTTCTATGACAACAAACAATAATCATTTATTGATATGATTATTTCTTTCACGTAGATATCACATTATATCATACATACATTGTTATGTGTGGTATATAACATAAATAAGATACACTGTTAGATTTTGTGTATGCAAGGGTGTAGGTTTTGTTTCAACATGGGGGACACATATATGCAATGGGAGTCTGGGGGTCCTTTGCCAGAATATCTTGAGCATCAAACACTGATTCATTTTTACATTATCTTTATTTAAATTTTCATGCTGTAAAATCCAGCTTTTTACATCCATATGATACATGAGGTCACAAAAAACTGCTACCTTAATACATAACCAAGATAGAAAGAGAAAAGGAGACAAAGAATTAAAAAACATAAACCAACAAAAATGTCCCTCCTATGTTATTAAATTATACTCTAAACATAATGAACTATAGTTAATGAATTAAATACAAAATGTAACCTGTATTTGTGAGAAAAGAAAAAAATAAACAAGCTCAGAAACTGCATTGTTCATAGAAATTATTTCATAAGGTGATCATCTGATAGATCTAAAGCCTTTATTATTTATAAAGGGACTCATATATATTCACAGCACATACGTTCTCAAACTGTGTTAATAACCCTTTATTATGGAAGTCTTGATAACATCAAACACTGAATTTTTACGCACTAACTTGTGCTTTTTCTGCATCAAATTATGGTGTAAATATTTTTTATATTGTCAAAATCAAAGTCCCCCCTCAAATCTATGTGTGCATACATAGTCAAGTCTTTGGACACCATGTTGCATTCTATGAAGCTTGGAAATCCTTCACTTCCAACAGTAAACTATATACAGAGATACCGTTGACTTACAATTCCTTCAAGAAAACTGACGATTTTTCATCCTCCGTTTTCCGTTATCTAACATATTCTAAACAAAACGACAAATTCTGGAAATGCTTAAAGCATTAGCCAGTCACAACATGTCTATCGAAGTAAACCGTGAGGTAACGCTCATGGCTGAACGTTCAAATTTCCTGGGACCTTGAAGTAAACCCAGAGCGTTCTGTTACCAAGGAGACAGTTGAAGTTCAGACTAGCGCACAGCGGGTAAGAGGTTAACGTTTGGACAGCGTTATATTGAGTTTTGTATATGTAATTAAATGATGTAAAACAAGTTTACAACTTTTTACCAGTTTTTTTTAACATTTAGCCGTAGTAGCAAGCTAGTCACAGTTTAGCTAACATTAGCGTGGAGGCTCTGCTAACGCTTTAGCTTACTTTAGAGGCAGTTTCAGCTAGCAGCAGAGTGTGTATGGCAGCGTGTTGACGTCACAACTACGAGTGTAGTTACGATGTTTTAGGTGTTAAATGGCTTTAAACAAACTGTCATCACGTGCAAAACATTAGGAAATAAGCAAAACTCTATCTGCAGTTGCTGGGATGTACAACTTTAAAGGTTAATTTAATGTTTCTTCTTTTTAAGCAGAGGGTAGTCAAGACAAAACATTGCAGCAATGTCCAGGTCTCCTTATCCTCCAGGAGCCAAACGCAGCTCAGCTGATGACTTCAGGAGGATGAGGAGGATCATTGCTGAGGATTCAGACTGGCACCTGAACGTAGTGCCTTTTTTATCAGAACTCTGTCTGCAGAGCATTGTGAGAAACTTTGAAGGTATGCTCCTGTTATTAGTACCATCATTACACACATTTTTTACACACTTGAAATATAAATTGAGCTGTGTGCAAACTTACCTGTTACAGAAAAGCCCATAATTGAAGCCCTTACACCCACCCAGAAAGACTTAGTGTTGGAGAGACTGTCTACTTCCCTGCCCCTGCATGTGACAGCCAACTTGATCAGAGATGGTGTCTATTGGAAGCGATGCTGCGAGGAGCGCTGGGACCTTTGTGATGTCTCTCATTACGGCCACAGCTGGAAACGAATGTTCTTTGAGAGGCACATGGAGAACATTATTGAGCTTTTTATCCCTGATGTAACAGAACCAAAGGCAGTTCTAGACATGGTACCTCTTTGTAAGGACTACGTCAAGAGGCTGGACATCTCCCAACTCCTGCCACCCATCAAGGAACCCCAGACGGAGGAGGAGGAGGAACATGGGTCTGAGCTGGCAAGTGAAAATGAGTATGAGGGACCATCTATGGACCACTTCGACTTTAACATCCTGCTCAACAAGCTGACAAACCTGGAAGAGCTCCATTTGGTGTACAGGGTCAAACAGTGTGGTATGAACTTTGAATGGAAGATGTTTGAGATGACTGACAGAGATTGTGAGTCCCTCGCCAAGGCCCTTAAATCCTGTAAGACTTTAAAGGTGGGTGTTGATTCATCCTCACTGGTTTACAATCATAATAATAATCTTTACAGCGCTTTTCCAGAGTTACGAAGTGCTTTACATGTCAATAAAAAAAAGACAAGACATTAAAACAACTTTAAAAAGAACTGATAAAACACTTATATATATTCTATATATATATTAAGGAAATTAAAGACAGTTTAAATTAACTTAAACTCAAGTAACATCAGGAAAGGCTCTCCAAAAAAAGTGTGTTTTAAGAAGGGACACGAGCTTGGCCTATGGCTTTTTGCCTTTTGTAGCTCCTTGCAAAGTGTATAGCTTCTGACTTTGCCAGTTACAAAGCACCATTTACAGACATTTTACAGTCCCCGATGTCGTGACCACCCAAGTATTAAATTCATGATCCATTTACGTCAAATAAATGACAGCAGAGCCTCTGGCTGCAGCCTAAAAAAGTCACTATTTGACAAAAAAGTTTTATCACATTAACTTATTACAGCATGAGAACATGTTGTATATCTGCTTCGGATCTCTGTGCACGATATGGGAACTGTACAAGAGATTATTGGAGTTGACATCGGGGCTGCAACTAATGATTGCTAAATCGAATGATTATTTGTGTGTTAAATCATTTTGTCTGTAACATATCAGAAGATGAAAAAATGTGCACCACAATTTCTCAGGCGATGACTTCAACAGTTTCCTTTGTCCAAAACCCAAATATATCTAATATACAACAATTTAGATCTGAGAAAAACAGCTAGAAACAGTGTAGGTATGGCATTTTTGTGAGATAAATTAGCTTTGTGACTACTTAAAGGTCTGGTGTGTAGGGTTTAGCGGCATCTAGTGGTGAGGTTGCAGATTGTAACTGACCAAAACTTCTCCAGTGTGCCAAGTGTGAAGACGTGAAAATGCGAATGGCCCTATCTAGAGTCACTTTTTGCTTTGACCCAGAACACACTGGAGGGATGACACATCTCATCTGGCCTGGGAACACCTTGGGGTCCCCCAGGAGGAGCTGGAAAGCGTTGCTGGGAAGAGGGATGTCTGGAGTGCTTTGCTTGGCCTGCTGCCCCCGTGACCCGGCCAGATAAGCAGATGAAAATAGATGGATGATGGATTGCTAGCCTAGCGAGGGAGACTCCACCACTAACTAGCCGCCACTATTTACGTTCACCAAAAGTTAGGAGAAGGGAGCAGGTCATAGAGGTATTACGCACTTTAGTTGACGGAGTGTTAAAACTGGAGAGGGACTAAAGCGACGCATGCCCTAAATCCTACAGACTGGATTTAATTTGAAGAAAATATATTTTTGTCAATTGACTTATTGATCACTTCATTTTACATCCCATAAAGCAGACTCCCTCACCCATTTGTGTTGCTGCTGCTGTAAACAGCGTTTAAACATGTGGCAAGTTCATCCTGTCATTTCCAAGCTTGATGACGTCTTATCTGTGTACTCACCGATTACATTTTTGTGCTACTCATCATATAATCTTACCAGTCTTAATAGCAATATCTTGTTCCTGCAGCTTCTAAGGCTCCATCTAAGTTACATTGAGGACAAAAAGTGCCGTCTGCTGGTGAAGTACCTCCTGGACCACCCGTCCCTGAGGGAGCTCGACTTCTCACACAACGTGATCAGAGACAAAGGAGCCAGAGCCATCGGAAAACTGCTCACCAGGAGTAAACTGGAGGTCCTGAACATGTGTGACAACAACATTACAGGCTCGGGAGCCAAAGCCATAGCTTACGCCTTGTCCAACAACTCCACCCTTTTGTCTCTCAACCTGCGTCTCAACCGTTTAAAAGACGAGGGGGGGCAGGCTATTGGCAAGGCCTTGCTGAACAACAACACCCTGCTTCACCTGCACCTGGGAGCCAATGAGGTAACAGGGCTCACTGCCATGGCGCTGTCTGAAGTTCTTGTTCAGAGTAACACCCTGAAGAGCATCAATCTGTCCTGCAACAACCTGGGTGTGGTGAGTAAATTGCTATTCTTAGATCCACACTAACAGTGGGGGCAGTAAATATAAAGTTCATGTGAGGTTGGTGCCAAAGAAAAGGCCATGTTGTCTTCGATACAAAATGGGTTCAGATTTTTACAGTGCCAATTGTAGGATATTTGTGACTCAGCTTGTCGAGCTTAATTTGACACAAACTGGATTAGTCACACACGTATTTTGTTAGACTTCATTCTGCATGGAGATCATGTCGGTGTGTGTCTAATTGATGGTAATGAAATAATCATAATTGCTCTTTTAGCATTTTGTATGTGGAAGCTGTTAAAAAATAACATTCTTTATTAGCTAATATTATCAGCAGAATTAATTCATGGTTGGTTTTGGTCTTTTATAGGATTTGTTGACAATTAGAAAAATAGAAAATGTCTCTAACCCTCAAAGCCTTGGTGATTTTTGGGTTTTGACAAACATTAAAGGTCCAGTTTGTATGATTTAGGGGGATATCTTGGCAGAAGTGGAATATAATATAATAAGTATATTTTCTTTAGTGTATAATCACATTAAAAAAAAGAACCGTTGTGTTTTCGTTACCTTAGAATGAGCCGTTACATCTACATAGGGAGCAGGTTTTCATCAATGGAGATCGCCATGTTGCACCGCCATGTTTCTACAGTTGCCCAGAATGGACAAAACCAAACACTGGTTCTGGATAGGGCCACTTGCATTTTCATGTTTTCAGCTTAGCAAACCTAGTAAGCAGCTCCTCAGTGATGAAGTGCTGTAAAACACAGATTTATTTATTTATTTCATTTTTAGTTTTGTTCCGTGAAACTGCTCTAAGATAAGGTAGATATGATAAGATAACTTTACTGATCCCACACCGGGGAAATATACATGTTACAGCAGCTCAAATAGCACAGATTGAAAAGCAAGTTGAATGGCAATAGAATACTTATAAAGTGAAGATAAAATACAAAAAGATACATATCAGAATAAAAAAAAAATAGAATATAAAATTATTGAGTGTTTGAATCACAGGGTCCGTGTTTTTGAAACGAGGAGACCTCTGCAGATAACTTAGCTCCCGCTAAAATTCTCTTTAACATCTGGGTCAGAAGTACTGTGAGCACAGATAAGTTGGCACTAGGCTAGTGGCCCATCTCCGACGTGCTGAACAGCGCGGGAAAAAAAATTATTCAGTGTTTTTAGCGGTTTAAATCACCTGGTCCATTTGTTTTGGAGAGGGAGAGACCTCTGCTGATAATCTGGCTCTCGGTAAAAACCTCCTGAACAATGAACACTGAAGGAATTTTAACCAGGAGAAGTTTCAGCTGGTTGCACCAAATCCCCTTAAATATTACACACTGGACCTTTAAAGGTTTCATCATTCAATGGAAAATTAATTTGCAACAATTTTGACAATCGTTAAAGTAATTTTTAAACAAAAAGTACCAAACTTCACTGAATGTTTTGGTGGGTTTGGACTGTTGATCTGACCGAAACAAGCAATTTAAATATGTCAACTTGGAGTCTACATTTTTCACAACTTCCTGATATTTTACAGACCAGATCAACTGTGACAATAACCGGCCAGTTACTCTATTACAGAGTCTTACATCCAATAGTTGTGTCAAGATATATCATGAAGAAATGCCTATTTTTCCTCAAACAGACAACAAAGGAAAACTTTAACAAGAACATTACAAGTTATCCTTTAAAGGAACACTGTGCAGGAATTGTTAGCTAACATCTGTAGTAACAGTATTGGTGGTGAAAGTGAACGTGATAACCAAACCCAGTTGCTCCATTTGGTGTTTTGCCTCGCTATACTTGCGTTTCTTTCAGTGCTGTGTCCAAGATTTTAATAGCTTCCCTAGGATGCATGGTGCTTAGGGCCTGGCACCTGTTTGCTACCTTTTTATTAGACGTCACCTGCACTTTTTGCCCAGGAACATCCTGAACACAGTAAATAAGATGAAAATAAGAAAATACAGGCAGTCTCTGCAGATAAATACACCGCCGTACACTTGGTTGTTGGTAGTAAGTTGGTCGTAAGTGAGGATTGAGAGGGATAACTTTTGTGTGAGTCTATGAATTCTGCGCAGTATACCTTTAAAATGGGTTTCCTTTACCATAAGAACACAGCAGGTGGTTCCTTTGAGTCAGGGGAAGCACTTTAAAACCCTGGGTTATTTTGAAACACTGGATTTCCCTCCCAAAGCATGTTCTTGCTTGTATAGACATAGTACGCTGAAGGCAACAGACAGAATATCTTGAAAGTACAAGGCTTTTCAATTATTCATAGGTATGTGTGGAAAACATGCAATAATGGAAAGCTAAGTAAGAGTCGTTTCCCTGTGAGAGGTAGATCGGATGTTGCCCCTCTCCTCAACATTTCACCGTAGTGTATACGTCTGACTGGAATAAACTGTGGAGGATCAAAAATCACCCACACAGCAGAAATTCAACGTGCAGAACCATCAATATCTGCGACCTTGGTCGACTGTTCACGAAAATAGAAATGCCTGCTTCAGACACAGCAATAAAACACAGATGACACTCACAATAAGCAGTTTAGAGAGTGTGGGCTTTTTCGGACAGCAAGTTGCCGAGGGGGTGATTTTTCAAGGTTATCTGGACTGTCTTCAGACCTTTCCAGGACGGCATCCTGTGATGTGTTCAACATGGACATGCATCAGTGCCAAGTGTGTTTGTTTGTGCTTTCTCTCCCTACCTCTGTGTGTGTGTGTGTGTGTGTGTGTGTGTGTGTGTGTGTGTGTGTGTGTGCAGGATGGAGGTAAAGCTCTGGAGAAGGCGATGTCTGACAACACCAGCGTAACAGAATGTGACATACGTCTGACGGAGGTGGACGAGCAGAGCGTTTCCTTCATCAGCCAGGCGGTTTGGAAGAACAAGAGTTTAGAACAAAAGAGACATGCTGAAGAGGACAAAAACAAGTAAACATCAACATCTCCTGTTTAAATACAAACCCATCTTTATTGGTCATTAATTCCTGCCCCACAGAGCCACAGAGCGCTCTGGCTACGTTCACATTGCAGGGTTTATTGCTCGACTCAGATTATTTCTCCAGATCCAATCTTTCTGATTTGACTGTTCGCATTCCTGTTTGAAGTGACCCACATCTGACATCAGTGTGAACAAATGTCTGCCCTGAGACGCCTCACATGCAACGAGAAACATCACACACATGCACGTTGGAGCTTAAGGATGTCCAGGACTGCATTTTAATGTCTCTGTTGGCGCCTCACGACAACACTGTCACAACATGTAGGCAAGCTGTCTATATCAGAAAGCGTCTGGCAGTCAGGCTCTATTGGCTGGTGACTGAGGCAGCTTGGCACAGCAGCAGTACAGAGTTGGCAGCCTTTGGTGGTTTAAACAGACTGCTCCGACACTGTATGTGGAGTGATCTGCACCTGCATAGTGAAGTACGATGTGAGAAACCATGGCTATATGGAAAAAATGATCCTTCTCACAGTGGTCACATGTCCAGTGATTGGAGAAAAATATCTGTGTCCACACTATTCTGAAAAAAATTAGATCTTTGTCACATTAGAGCAAAAAGAAATCATATTTGGGCCACATTTGTTTGTAATGTGAACATAACCTTTATGCCAACTCTCTAAAACAAACTAAACAAAATGTATAGTTCTATTTTTAATAGTAAATGGTGCCCTAAGAGGGAGAATCTGTCTACCATTCGATACTTACCATGTTTACACTGTTGTGTCCATTTTCATATTTGATGGCTCATATTTCTGATGTGCACACATAATTGGCAAAATTTAAATGATGTGATTTCACATCAGGATGTGTCTACTATCTTGTCCCTTGTTGCTGCTTAAGGCGCTGATCACACAAAAAGCGTTTTAGCAGCTGGAGGCGGCTTTTTGTAATTGTTTTAATGACATTGAAGCTTTTTGCTTGTGGTCTTTGCGTTGTGACGCGCCGCACATTTGCACCTGGCCATTTTTTTAGTTCAAGCTGAAAAAACTTTTAACTCAGAGCAGAAAAGCACCCCACGTCATCTCAGCTGTTTTCCCCATTGTCCAATCAGATGATTTGAGAGGCGGGCCTTTTGTGGTTGTCACGACAACAAGTTTACAGTTGTAAACCATGGAGCAGAAACTGGTGGTAGTGGCTGATTGATACTCAGAGCTATACGGCCCACTGATAGACTGCATATTGTCAAACTGCCCCTGAGTCATCCTAAAATATGCCTGGATACAGCCATCATGGAGGAGAAGCTCCTGGACC
>JAPZEB010000010.1:21281464-21295958 GCA_029783705.1 Chaetodon striatus
TCTCATGCCCTTTACCCATTTAAAAAAAAAAAAAAAAGAAATCAAGCCAATTTGCTCAGGTTTCAAAGGGTTAAGAGAGGACATAACTTCCGTAAGCCACAGCGATATAGATGGGGTTGTAAGAGTAAAATGCAATGTCTCGCCAAAAGGGAAGTAAAGGCTAATATTTCTGACCGTGAGGAGTTAATTTGGAGTTATTAAGATGATACCCCAATCTGGACCTCTAAAACCTTTGTTAAAACAAAAAAAAAAGTCAGTCCAGAATTTATGTAGTCTGGGGCAGAAGACGAACATATGACTATTCCATTATAACTTAATGTGTGCTCATTTTATTTCTAAGCCAGATGTTCAGGAGAGTTTTACCGGTCTCTTCCTCAAGTAAAAACACAGAATAAAGCAGTTTTACATTAAAATCATTGTTTTTGTGACGCTGCTGAGGGCCTGCTAACTACGGTGGCCGATGTGAAATCGGGAAATGGCCCCATCTAGAGGCAGTGACTAGTTTGTCCGTTCTGGGCTACTGTAGAAACATGACAGTGTAACATAGCAATCTCTGTAGAGGAGGAGCGGCCCTTTATAGGTATAAACAGCTCATTCTAAGGTCATGAAAACACAACTACACTTATTTTCAGGTGATTATATACTAAATATTATATTCTATTTCTGTCAGTAAAGCGCCCTAAATCCTACACACTGGACCTTTAATCAGGAGATGACATCTGTCTGAATGTAGATGTTAAAATGTTTGTCTTTTTCTGGGCACTTTAAGGAGCTCTTGACAAAATGTTGTCTTTTATTTCAAAGTACATTCTTGTCATTTGTGGTTTCCACAGTCAAGAATGAGTGTAAGAGAGTGTAAAATGTCTATACCAAACAAGCAACATGTTATTTTTTAGTCACCTCTATAATGCAGTGAGTAATCATACATGGGTATAATTTCTTTTGCAAATTATTTGTACACGCAGCAAAGGGTGGTCAAGTTAGGAAGGCATCGGAGGTGTCACAAAAACACAGTTTTCAGCATGTTTCTGAATGACACAGCTGAAGTTTCCCTCTCTCACTTTGACTGGAGAGTATGAGAGTGTGTGTTCGGGAGGGACAGACACCCACACTTCACTGTTTTTACTGATGAGAGCAGAAACGCTACCGCCACCCACTCAAAGCTGTACGAAACACATGACTTCCAGGAAAACTACATACTACACATTTCCCCCAAAGAGTTCAGCTGATGATGCCTCACGCTTTCAAGAAACTCACGTCTTCAGTTTATGGCCGTCCACGTGTTTCTGTGATGCCATGTTCATTCACAAATTTGAGCTTCTAGCTGTTATTTCTGGAAACACTTGAAGTTGTTCTGCATTTTGTGGAAGTTGAAATGACTAATAACATGTGTGAAGGAGCTGTGTGACATTTGTGTGACACTTGGCATGACGCCATTTTGCTGATGTCGAACATTATGCAATTTCATGTCATTTCAGGTGAAACCGCCTGCTGTCACATGGGTGGGGACACAGGGTGCAGGTGAGTAACTGCTCTGTTTGGGCAGGAGAACGTTTCAGAGGAAATTCAAAGGTAAGTTACATCAGCGTTGGTGTCATCTTTCAGGCTAATTACAGTAGCCCAATGACGGGTCAAAACATGGCTTAATATCAGTACCAGGGCTGCAACTCATGATTGTATTATTAATTTCATTTTCTTGATAAACGTCAGTAAAATGTCAGAAAATAGTGAAACATGTCTTGTGTTATTTCCAAAGTGATGACCATGGATGGGTTGCTGAATGAGTCGTCCAGGTACAGGCCCAGAGGCCCAAAGGGTCAGGGCTCCCTCAACTTGACCTGCAAAATATCACCCAAATAAACATGTACTGACCTGGAAGAGACTCAAAATGACCACAGAGCGAATCAAAGAAACTGCAAAGAGACACAAAATGTCCATAAAAAGACTAAATGACCCCAAAAAGATACAAAACAACCACAGAGAAGGTCAAAATGATCTAAAAGAGACACATAGTGACCTCAAGAAGACACAGAATGACCAGAAAAGGACAAAGTGACTTTAAAGACACAAAATAACCATAAAAAGACAAAATGACCTTAAGGAGACACAAGGTGGTTATAAAAAGACAAAATGTCCCCAAAGAGATATAAAATAACCAAAGAGAAGGACAAAATGACCTCAAAGAGTCAGAACGACTGTAAAAACACCAAATGACCTTAAAGAGACACACAGTGACCTCAGGAAGACACAAAATGAGTACAGAATAGGTCAAAATGAAAGAGACAAAATGACCACAAAGAGATAATAAACAATCAAAAAAGGAGAAATGAGCTCAAGGAAACAGAAAATTGCCATAAAAACACAAAATGACAAAGAGATGAGACACAATAAAAAAAATTTTTAAAAAAGACAAACTGACCTCAGAGATGCAACAACCACAGAAAAAAGACAAACTGACAAAGAGACGTAAAACTATTACAGAGATGCAAACAAGAAGAGCCAAAGCCACCATGTCTGTGTCTCACCCTGTGGTTACGGGGCCTTTTGCAAACCTGTGCCCAGGAGTCATTGTCTCATGATGCACCCATGTGTATCACAAGGGAGAGCATCAAAGTCTCACATTTAAGAAGCATCAGAACAGCTCGTTTGGCTTTTTTCTTGCTTTAAAATGACATTATGAATCGATTGTAAAGGTAGCTGCCAGTCAGTTTTCTGTTGATCAACTGTCGCTGCAGCTCTGGTCAGTACCAGACTTTCAGGAGGAGTTAGGACCAACTTATTTTGGGGCGCTCCCCTCTATGCCAAGCAAGGGCAGATTGTGGATTTAGGGCGATAAATAAGGGACTTACTTCCTGAGTTTTGGTGTTATGGGGTTGCATTTACAATCATCTTGAGAATAAACTGAACACTTACTGAAACAAATTTAAGCACATGCAACAAGTGAACTGTTAGTTATCACCATAAAAAAAAAAAAAAAAAAAAATCCATACTAGTACAGGATACGTACAGTAAATCAGTCTGCAGGTGAACAGGGGAAATTCATGTGAAGACCTTGCCTACAACTGATGTCACTGACTCGTATATTATGGAGCATGTCTCCACCTAGTGGTCACCTGGATGAACAGTCCAATACATTTTAACATTCACAACTTACAAACCAATAAATACCTTCACCCCTTTTCAAAATTAGTATGTATATGATGCAGATTGAAATGGTATAAATTTGTTTTCTCCCTGTTGTATAAAGGCATAAAAGGACAAAGACAAAACATAAGGTATTACATCTTTAATTTTTTGCAAAACAAGACTTGGAATACAGACAAGCCTGGACTCAGGCAAAGGAATCATACAGTCCTCTCTCCATGCAGCGTGCAGTGTTGCACATGAGCAGAAACTCCCCACACCCTCCACCAGACCTGATCTGATAATGGAATGTACCATTCCCATGTTCACACATTTTTGTTCCCACTCCAACATTTAAAACTCAGTGCAACAGGGTACTCGTTAAAACATATGTGTTGTCACCATGAACTTGAACAGCGAAAACCAAAACTGCTTTTCTTAAAAAGGTCTTGCAGAGTAATGCTCTGGGCGCAAGAGCAACACTGGTCCACCACACAACATGAATGACTATTTGTTTTGCAGTTACTGCAGTTTTAAGGATGAACAATTGAAAAGTGAGGCTAAAGTGTTAGAAATCTGGGGCGGGAGGGTTGGTTTAATCGACCTCTTCCATGCGGGAAGCGTCGTCTTCACCCTCGCCTTCTAGGGGAGGAATCTCATCTGGGACGGATGTAGATGTGGCCTCCTCTGCGGGGACGTCGTCGTCATCGATACCTACAGGTACAAAGATTATGTTAGAGATCATACTTGCAACAGGCACGTACACACTACTAACACTGATCTGCTACGTGTCCTTACCCAGTCCGAGTTTGATCATTCTGTAGATGCGGTTGGAGTGAGTCTGTGGGTCGTCCAGGGAGAAGCCTGAGGACAGCAGGGCGGTTTCGAACAGCAGGATGACGAGGTCCTTCACAGCCTTGTCGTTCTTGTCGGCATCTGCCTTCTGCCTGAGAGTCTCCACGATGGGGTGGTCGGGGTTGATCTCCAGGTGCTTCTTGGCCATCATGTAGCCCATGGTGGAGTTGTCCCTGAGCGCCTGGGCCTTCATGATCCTCTCCATGTTGGCCGTCCAGCCGTACGTGCTCGTCACAATACAGCAGGGTGAGGACACCAGTCTGTTGGACACTGTCACCTGGTGGAGGCGGCCCAAGAGAAGACATTAAGACCTAAAACTTAACGTGCGCTGTGTCTGAACTATATTCAAGTTAATGAAGCATGCGAAACAGTCGTGTTAGAAATAAATGCTCCACACATCATGTCCAAGGCAACTGTTTACCATTAACACCACACTCGAAAATCCAGTCTAGGACGACCAATTTTATGCACACGCATACATTCTGACCAGTAATATTTAGACGTCAGTTCATCTCATAATTTTAGTTTTACATTCTGTTAAACCAAACGAAACAGACACTTGTTAGGTCACACTCTGAAGTTACGTTTTCAAAAAGGCTCTTTGCTTTCCATCCTCAATAGTTCAGAACCCATCACAAATCAAACTTGTCAATCAAAAGCTCATTCAAGGCGCCTCTTTGCAGCTGTATAAACTCACCAGGATACAAGTCAGAGCCAGTTAGGGCACCTGTTGCCAAACAAACACCATCAGCTGCGGTTGTAATCTCAATACAACATGAATCCTACAGTGTGAAGGGAAATTCAGGTCAACATGAGTCTTGTGTCATTATGATCACTGACCTTCTCCACTTTCTTGTCGAGGATCTCTTTCATGAGCTTGCACAGGCTCTCGAATTTAGCCTTGTCCTCCTCCATCTTCTTCTTCTCCTCCTCGTCCTCCGGCAGCTCCAGGCCCTCCTTGGTGACAGAGACCAGGCTCTTGCCGTCGAACTCCTTCAGCTGCTGGACACAGTACTCGTCGATGGGCTCCGTCATGTACAGGACCTCGAAGCCGCGCTTGCGGACGCGCTCGACGAAGGCGGAGTTGGCCACCTGATCCTTGCTCTCACCTAAAAAGTCAAGTAAGTTACAATCAGCATTACCCTGATAGATTTAATACCACTGGCTTACCAATACACTAAAGTTAACTTGTGTTCCTGTGTACGGCACGATTGTCTGATATTTTGTAAAGCTAATTCAAGCTAATGTTTTGAGGGCTATAAAGTGAGAAAAATCAGCTTTAACTCACCAGTAATGTAGTAGATGGACTTCTGGTTCTCCTTCATGCTGGTCAGGTACTCTGTGAGGGAGGTTGTCTCGTCTCCTGACTGGGAGCTGTGGTAGCGAAGCAGCTCAGACAGCTTCTTGCGGTTTTGAGAGTCCTCGTGGATACCCAGCTACAGATGGACAGGAACAAGATTATGATTACATGCTCACAGAACGATCTCATACACTAGTAACCTACATCAAAATGCAAATTAGTTGGCTACACTTTGGATGCAACTCATTAAAACACTCATGTTGCATGTGATTGTCCTGCAAATTCAAACTCAGTCGCTTCAAGATTTATAAAAGTAACTGATCTACAGCACTAAGGGACTAGTCTACTGCACATACGCACAGTATACAGTTATGCACTCTGTACTCTCAAGGGATGCACCACTGCATTAGCTTATCTAAATGCTTGAGAATATTTTAATACTACAACTACACGTCAGCTAGGCAGTGCCTTTAAAATGTCAGGCACTGACTAGACTGCCTCAGGAAGCTAAAGCTAGATTAAAAAGAATAAAAGGTAAACCTTATGAATCCACAGAGATGCACTGAAGACACAAGGAGTGTATTATTACAGAGAAACTTTCATTAAAAACTTAAGACTTATGTGTATATTTGAAAGCAATGCACATTTATTTTAGATACCTTGATGTTCTTGGAGAACCCTTCGTAGAACTTCTTGTAGTTCTCCTTGTCCTCAGCCAGCTCGGCGAAGAGCTCCAGACACTTCTTGACGATGTTCTTGCGAATGACCTTGAGGATCTTGCTCTGCTGCAGCATTTCTCTGGAGATGTTGAGGGGCAGGTCCTCGGAGTCGACCACACCACGGACAAAGTCTGGAGGTTAACACAAAACATGGGTTATTGGAACACATCCGAGCATTTCATCCATTTATCAAAACTGCTGTGTAGATGAACAGTCTGTGCTGTAGGACAGATTACTACTTTATTGAGGAAGATGACAACAAGCCGAGTTACTTACTGAGGTACTCTGGGATGAGCTCTTCACAGTTGTCCATGATAAAGACTCTCCTCACGTACAGTTTGATGTTATTCTTCTTTTTCTTGTTCTCAAAGAGGTCAAAAGGTGCACGGCGGGGAACAAAGAGCAGGGCCCTGAACTCCAGCTGGCCCTCCACTGAGAAGTGCTGCAAAGAGGAAAATAATTCAACTTAGTTCAACGTACTTTAAGTCGCACTGCTGGCTAGCACACATGAACAATGCTACAGCTGGTTTTGCGGAGCGCAGTTTACCTTGACAGCCAGGTGATCCTCCCAGTCGTTGGTCAGACTCTTGTAGAACTCGCCATACTCCTCGTTTGTGATGTCGTCAGGGTTCCTGGTCCAGATGGGCTTGGTCTTGTTCAGCTCCTCCTTGTCAATGTACTTCTCCTTGATCTTCTTTTTCTTCTTCTTGTCCTTGTCTTTTGAGTCCTCCTCGTCATCTGAGCCCACATCCTCGATCTTTGGCTTATCCTCGGCCTCCTCTTTCTCCTCCTTCTCTGCCTTTTCCTCCTCAGCCTCGTCGTCACTGATCTCCTTGTCGCGCTCCTTCTCCACCTGCAAATCAAAAATAAAAAAAGGTTTAACTTCACTGATGTGCAAAAAGTTTTTACTAGCCATAACTAAAAAAAAAATCTGTCAAAGTCAATACTTACAAACAGGGTGATGGGGTAGCCAATGAACTGAGAGTGCTTCTTGACAATTTCCTTGACCCTCTTCTCCTCGATGTACTCTGTCTGGTCCTCCTTCAGGTGCAGGATGATCTTTGTTCCACGGCCAATGGGCTCACCTGTGAACAGAATTATACAGCCTTGAGCACAAACAAGAAAAAGCCAGGCAATCTCTGCTGGGTGTCAAGTCCATAAAAGGTTTTATTCATCATCCAGTCACTGCAAATAACCCCTTTCCTGCTGTTATTACTGAAAGCTAAAAGTTAACCTATGCCAGGTGTGAATCTAGCACCAGAATGTCACAATCCTATGTACGCTGCACAATCAATAGTTGTCAATAGCTGCCACAGTCAAATATTGCCATCTTAACTGCTTTGATTCTCTAACTGTGCCAGGACACTTACCGTTGTCGACTCTGACTGTGAAGGAACCTCCGGCAGAGGACTCCCAGGCGTATTGCTCATCATCATTGTGTTTAGTGATGACAACCACCTTCTCAGCAGTAAGGTAGGCAGAGTAGAAACCCACACCAAACTGACCGATCATGGAAATGTCAGCTCCAGCCTAAGAAATTACAATTGATAACTTTAGGATATAGCAGTCAAATAAGTCTTGTATTATGAACTTTTGAACCAGGACTTTCAGTATGTGGATCACACAGCTTGTGGAAAATAAGACTTGCCAAATTTAGAAGGCTACAGCCGTTATTTCAATTTGCAAGATGAATATTTTATCTACAATTAGGCAAATATGAGTAGAGCAAAGGAGGGAAGTCCCTACCATTATCACTGCTCTTTGTGTTTAAGTTTAGGACCAACTAAGTTTACATGAAGGTGTTCCTGTCATGTGCCATCTGCCCTCATTTTCCACATGCTGCAATCTACATTACGTTCCACTGTAGTACCTGCAGGGCCTCCATGAAGGCCTTGGTGCCAGACTTGGCGATGGTACCCAGGTTGTTGATGAGGTCGGCTTTGGTCATGCCAATTCCAGTGTCGATGATGGTAAGAGTGCGGTCATCTTTATTGGGGATGATGTCAATTTTCAGATCCTTGCCACTGTCCAGCTTGGATGGGTCGGTCAAGCTTTCATAGCGAATTTTGTCCAAAGCCTTAAAAAAAACCCCAACACATTAAAATACATCAAGGCTATAGTCAATATTTTGAAAGCATGCAAAGTCTTTAACTTTATAGCATTGTCATAATTATGATGACTACAACTACATGTATCATTAAATGTCCTGTCTTCTTCTTTATCTTATTAGTTATGTTAATGTAAACAGTGAGTGTAACATCTTAAAACAATGCCAAGGTCCTGCAGACTTACATCAGAGGCGTTGGAGATCAACTCCCTGAGGAAGATCTCTTTGTTGGAATAAAAGGTGTTGATGATCAGGGACATCAACTGAGCGATCTCTGCCTGGAAGGCAAAGGTCTCAGTCTCCTCCTCTTGGTGCATTTCTTCAGGCATCTGCACAAAAAGGACACCATGCAATGTTTCAGCAAACCAGCAGAGTTAGAAAAGCTATAAAATGGCAGCTATACAGCATTTTAAAGGGATGATAAACAAGACAGAATGACTCAACAGAACACAACGTTAGGCCTTGAAAAGCTAAAATGGCCGTTTGATAATGTGAGCTTAAATCCACTTTAAAAGCTGCAAATCTTTCGGTTTCATTAATCATAAAACGGGATCAAGTCCACAAGCCGGTTTTCGTAAAACTGGCCGGCTGCCAAAGTGTGCGGTGGAAGTGGCCGTTAACCAACATGGCGTCGACTGACAGACAATGGATTCCGCAAACACGTGCTGATGAACGGCTACGTTCAAAAATAAGGATAGCATCGGTAAACACAGCGTTTAACGTTCACGTGTAATTAAATAGTTATTACGGTAAGTGTAACATTAAAACCCACTGGATGACGACAACCAAGCTGACGTTACTGTAACGGTAAAGCAGCCTTATCCCATGCACCCAAGAAAAGCCGGAACACTACCATTTTAGATGGCATACAGTATAAATCAGAGGCAATAAGCGTGTCAACCATGTTAGTTTAATCAGTTAACATTGCGCAACAGCCAAATCGACGTTAAAGCTAACTAACTAGAAATCAAACGCGAGCAACACCGTAATACCTCTAAACTTTGCTGACGTTTAATGTTTTCATGTGAATGGATGTGGATTGTAATGAGGGTCCTTTTGATGTGATCTGGCCCAGTTTGACCGAGTGTGTGTTATCACGGCTCCGTTAAATAACCCGAGTCAGCGTTGTCATCTTCACCACACCTGCCTCATTGAAACCCAAGCCTGGCCTAACAGTGCGGCACAGTGCCGCATATACATCTCACACACACCGCTCAACATCACAAATTATCTGGCCAAGACACGAAAATCCCACCGTGTGAGGATTAAACATTATGCAACATAATATGCACACAGACAGGGGAGCAGATTAGTATGCTAGCTGTAACGTTAGCCCACGAGACAGTTATGAAGCTAAGGTTATCGTCGTGACTCATGAGCTCGCATCGTGGTTACATCCAAGGAGAAGTCAGTGACCGCTTCGCAAACACACACATTAAAAAGAGCGTAACCTCTTCCGACTGTAAGCAAAATACCAGTGTACATACCTTGTTTATTCCGTTGACTTAACTTGAATAAAATGCTACCAATATTGTCCCTTCTGCTCTCTGACGCAGGGAAATGGAAAGGGACTTCCTTTTAATAGACCGGAATATTTATACACAGTCGCCCCAGTGTGCGGCTGTATCCATCCGCGGTGCACCATCCACTACTAGCACCATACTGTGGGTGAGACGGGCTGTAAAATAGCATATTTATGAACATTTATTAAAAGAGACTGTTTAATACACTGACTTAATGAAGTGTTGACATGAACGTATAAAAAGGTGACACAAAAAATAAATAGCGATGGAAAGTATAAAATGTCGGGCTCTGTAGCGGCCGCCATGTTGTATCGAGGCAGCAGTAACTGCACCAACTCAGGAAATGTATTCAGTTAATTAACAGTTAGCCTACATCGTTTATTTTGTACCTGAAAGTACGGGTCTTTTTAATGTCACGGAGGGATAGTTGAAACCGGGTGGTTGTGCTTCGTTTCTTCTAGCACTTTCCAGAAAAAAACCCGCCTAAAGTGACGTCACGGCCTAATAGCATGCTTGTCAAATGCAGCCCTCGCTACACAGCTGCTGTGAGCTAGTACCTACAACAGAAACTCCATGGTAACCGACCACCTTAACGCTTAATGGCGTAATAATTTACGAAAAACTGATGATGCCATTATTCCTACAATGGAAACGGCGAATAGGGCAAATCCTTTAACCAATAGATGTCACCATCAAACTTCTCCAGTTGATTATTTACAGGAAAACAATTATTTTTTATATATATTTTAAGTTTTCTGAAATGTTATCTTTACACAGCCCATGAAAACGAGGCAGTATGTACTTAATGTACATTGATTTGCATACATTTCCACATCAGGTATCCCTACATTGCGTACAGGCAAGGTTCAAAGTTCTAGTTTCTTTTTGTTGACATAGCCTATTAAGAGTCAAAGGTTCTACAGAGTGGATTTTTGTAATCTCTTTTTGTCACTGCATAAATCAGAAAATACTGTCAACAGCAATAACAAAAAAAACACCATGTTTTTATGAATAATATGTTACATAAATCAGAATACTTCAGAATATAGATAGGGGTCAAAACAATTGTGAAGTGAGGTGTATGGAGGTGCTCCTGAGGTGGATTTCTCTGGCTTAGAGTATGAGGTTTAGGTTTTGTTTTTAGGCACTACAGGAAAAAGAAAGTGAGAGTTAAAATATTGTGCAGGAGAGGTCAGAAGCCAAAAATGTCTTATGAAGATATCTCCTCTGTTAAATAACAACGATCATACATGAAAGGAAAATTATTAAAGATCTAGAATTTATAAGAAAGAAAGAAAATATATGTATCATGATATGTATAATAATATGTATCATACATTTCTATATGTTTTTAAACCAAAATTAAGACACTTGTCCACAGGTGAAATGGGTAAAATGTTCAAATAATAGCAATCACTCCTCCTGTGAATATCCCCATATTAACCAGCTGATTACTTACATTAAAGGTCCAGTGTGCGGGATTTAGTGCCATCTAGTGGTGAGGTTGCAGACTGCAATCAACTGAAACGTCTGTGTACATGGCACATGGGGGAACTACAGTGGCTGACGCAAAAATGCAAATAGCTTTATATTGAACCAGTGTTTGGTTTGTCCGTTCTGAGCTACTGCAAAAACATGGCGGTGTAACACTTATCTTCCTAGACGAGTACCCACTCCCTATGTAGATATAAATGGCCCATTCTACCGTAAAGAAAACACGATGATTCTTACTTTAATAATACCTTTCCCTAAATCTTAAACACTGTAACTCTAAACAACATGACAAATAGCTTAATCAATGTTCAGTTGTGTACATCCCAAAAGAAGTCAACCATTACATCTGACTGTGTGTGATAACTTGCTTTAGGATACTGTACATCACAGCGCAGGTGTTGTTACTGAAATATCTTTAAATTGTGGCTGTGTGGGTAGTTAAGTAAACTCTTCAGCTGATCTCCGAGTGCTGATCTTGCTTTGACAATTATGCTGGTCAGCAATTATGCTGTGCAAAGTTTCAGAGACCCCAATTCCAATGCTGTTTTTGACAAAATTGCAGCCGCCTCTCAGTGAACAATTTCAAAACTGTCAAACAACTGCAAGTTAATTACTGTTTTGCAAAGCAGTGCAGAACTAACAACTTATACCTACCTGCAGCAACAGCCACAGCTGGGTATTTTCAGCCTAAACCTGCCCCTCCCCTCATTTTAAGAAAGACTCTGACTGGTAAGATAATCACACATCACTTTTCTGAGATGAACTGCTTTCAGGGAAGCTGTAAGATTTGAATGTGGCGATGAAGCTATAAGGTGGAAGCGTTAAAGGCTGAATGATTTGGAAGAAGATGGAAATGTGTCTACACAAAAACAGGTAGATGACAGATTATGTACTGATAAAGGGCAGTTTCGTGCAAGATATCTTGCACACTATGTGTTCAAAGAAAACTTGCAGGAAACTACAGCAGAATAAACACAGCATTAGAAACTCATATCAAATGCTTTGGCTATGACAGAATTAACATTCACTCTTAGTGTCATGACTTCCATTAATGAATACATTATAAAAGGCAGGTCATGGTAAGTTTTTATTTATTATTGCTAATGGTAACATGAGTGTGAGACGAACCCGGGGATTATTTAAAATGCAGAGTTGCAATCATTTCTCTATAAGCCCTGTGGGATAAAAAGCAGTTGAGCAAACACGTCAGCTGATCCCTCTTAAATGAAAGCCTCATCAAAACACTCCAGGCTAAACCACATTGCTTAACACCTCTCAGTGATGTATCAAAGCCTCTCCACTCTGTACCTCAATACTGTTTTTGTAAATTGCAAATTACATCACATTCCCTTCAAGTAATTTGCTTAATTAAAGAAAATTTGATAAAGTCCATCCCCCCTGGTTTGTTTTCCATAATACTGATTCCTGTTGATTAATTGCCTTTTTGCTTTAGATTAAAGGTTGAGGCGTATGGGGCAGCTTAGGTGAGCAAAATTCCCCAAGCATACCAGCAGATAATGGTGTTTAATTGAATGATAGTCCACCAAAGAGGCAGGAAAGTGATGGATAAGAAAATGGAAATGGCATATGAAATGAGGC
Organism: Chaetodon striatus; assembly: GCA_029783705.1. NCBI lineage: Eukaryota > Metazoa > Chordata > Actinopteri > Chaetodontiformes > Chaetodontidae > Chaetodon > Chaetodon striatus. Next base: position 21,294,185 of record JAPZEB010000010.1, read on the forward strand.
ATATATGTGCCTGGTATATTTATTTATCTCTGCCCAGACTGGGTGTGTTATGAATGACAGCGTGCTTACTCAGGTAGAAGGATATTCACGCATGAGAGGTAGGGATGGAGAGAGACAGAGACAGACAGCAAGAGAGAGAGATAGAAAAAGAGTGAGGGGATGAATAATTGATGAAACAAACTTCTCCAAAAGAGTAATCAAAATTCAGGAAAATTGAAGTATGGAGCCCCAATCTATACAGAGGAAAACAACATTTCAGCCATTATAATATGAATTTTGATCAATCTTTCAATATAGTTGATGTGAACCCTGACATCTTTGTTTAAAATAGCATGACTCAATATGCAATACAAATCTAAGAAATGAATAATTCAGTAACTGGATAAACAGAAACAGAAAACGAAAACAAAGGGCAGCATAAGATCAAACTTAGAGAAGGCACCATAGAGAATTTGGACATCTCAAGACAAATCAAGAAGTGAGGAAAGGTAGACGAAAGTTGATTTAAGGTATCTTGATGTTTCATGGTGCAGAAAACCGGCATACATTTATATAGGACCTTTGGTTCACAAAGAAAACATGTTTTTGTATTATAAATCCTTTGCATTAAAGGAACTGTGTGTAAGGTTTAGGGGGAAATAGTGGCATCTAGGGGTGAGATTTGCAAATTGCAACCTGCTGAAATTTCTCGCAGTTAAAATACCTTTAGTGTTCTTTACTCTGGAGGTTTTTACTGGGAGCTGAGCCATCTGCAGAGGTCACCTCCTCTTCAAAACAATCAGACCCAGTGATTTTAACCAGTAGAAACCCTGAATGAAGCAGTTTTACATTAAAAATCGATGTTTCTCTTATGGTGGCATGTCAGAGGCGGGCCGCTCGCCCAGCACCAGCTTATCTGTGCTCACCTTCTTTCTCTGATAACTTAAGATCCAGGGGCCGTATTCACAAACATTCTTAGAATCCTCTTTTAGAAAGCTCCAATCTTAGCCTAACATGTTTTAGTGAAGAGTCCTGGCTTAGGTGTGATTTGGGAAAGTTCTCAGAGCAAAAGCAAGGAAAGCAACTCTGAGCAAAGAAGGGACAGAAACCTTTACCTTAGTGAGGAGGTGTGGTTGACCCTAGGTATGATGCATTCTTTAACAGATGTGATTGGTTGTCACAGATACGCCCCTTAGTGAGCCTGCAAGGTGTGGACACCCAGTGGAAATGAAATAAACTACTGACTGTGAAAGTGTTGTCATTTTTAGTGCGATCACTCTGCTGATGAAAGGTTGAGAAAGACTCAAGTCATCACTGCTGCACTGTTTTTCCAGTTTTTCATATATCTTAGTTTTGTGATCATTTTAATTCTGGCGTTAGAGCGTTATTGCGTTAGGAGGGAAATATGTGCATTTCCCTAATGGGATCGACCACAAATATTATCCCTGCATGATCTAATCTGTAGCATTTCATTTACTCACTGTCATTCAGTGTTTGGAAAATATTCTCCGACCTCTTTGTGTTTCCACCATTTTCTCCTCTGACTAAGAAACTCTGAGCTTCTTCAAACTCTTCCTCCCTGCTCCTAGCAGTTCTTCACCCTAGGAGCTCTTTTAAGTACTAAGATGCTCTGTGAATAACTTTTGCCTTTACAAGGACCTAGTCTTGGGGCGGCAGTAGCACAGTCCATAGGGACTTGGCTTGGGGACTGGAGGGTTGCCGATTCAAGTCCCCACTCGGACCAAAATATGGATTGTGGACTGGTAGCTGGAGAGGTGCCTTGATCAAGGGCACC
>JAPZEB010000010.1:21363857-21374618 GCA_029783705.1 Chaetodon striatus
AACATTTTTACATTAATAAAGTATAACTTCGTCTTTTTCTTTTTTACTAATGATAAACCTTCTTTGTGAGACGATATAAGGTGAGAAGATAACAAATATTACAAGCGCGAGGGCAAGCAAACAAACAGTCTCCATGGAAACTGTAATATTTGTTGTGAAATCTCTTTTAATCCTGTGAATAACCTCAGGTTTTTGCTTAACTAAGGAAGCTTTTTGACGGATTCTGTGCAACACCCTTAAGTATATCCCTCAACTAAGATTAAATTAAGCCTTAAGTGTAGATATGGGCCGATATTGGCTTTAAAATGAGCTATTAGAACCGGCCAACATGCTTTTTCCAATTATACACAATAACTAAATATTACATACATTGAAAAGATTGTATCTCATGTCTTTGTTTGCTCGTAGGTCCGTCACGATAGGAGCATGCATGCATAACATGATGTTAATTTCACAACAGAAGAGACTTGATGATCACTAAAATTAGGTGAGGAAAAAGAGGATATATCGATATCGGTATTGGTTATCGGCCAAATAAGTTGTTTTTTTCCGTATATCGGATATCGACAAAAAAGTCCAATATCGTGCATCCCTACTTAAGTGTAAAACTTAAGGGGAAAATCTTAAAATGTTTTGTGCAACCGGCCACTGATATCTAAACTGAAACTCTATTTCAGTTTTACGTTAAAGACATGATACTTGTGTTTTGAAAAGTTGTACAGGAATAAAGTTGTTTGATTGCCTTACCCTGGTTTCATGAAAACACGACCAAAATGGATCTGAGCATGAAGATCAATATCCAGCACCTGCTTAAGGTAGTACTAAAAAAGACATTTAAATTACATTAAACAAACGTAAAAGAACAATACATTTTAAAAAATGCCATAGACAGTCAGATCTTCTCCATATCATAATGTTTTTCGTTCATGTGACTACTGGTGCTGAACAGAATCATCTAGACTACAAAATAAAATTCAGCACTTTGTGATGATATATTTTGGTGTTTTATTATTGTAACTATATCAATATCAAAACTAAGGTCATCCAGATCATCCATAATAAGTATTTGGTGTTATTTCATTGTTTAATAATTTAATACAGGCTGTCGTACCACCGTCCACCACAGGGTGTCAGTAAAAGACAACACTATGACTGAATGTGTGCACTTCTTGTTCTGTCATCATACCTTCTCTCCCATGGACACTCCTCCTGAGGTGATGATGACATCAGCACGGCTGATGCCTTCATTCAGAGCGTTGAGAAGGTCATCGGGGCTGTGGGGCACAGAGAAACACACCCAAACACACATTTTAACACACCAACTCGCAGGACAGGAAGTAACGGAGGGAGAAGGAATACAGAGAGCTAGTTTTGGAGTATAGCACGATGATGAACATCGTATTGGAAATGTAACAAGTGTAGTGTGAAAGTGAAGGCGTACTTGTCTCCCACGATGCCCAGATTGATGGTGGGGTAACCGTGTTCCTGGATAGTGGCCAGCAGGGTGGAGCGATTACTGTCCCTGATCTTCCCAGGATGGAGGTCGTCCTCTGGGTTCAGCAGCTACCACGACACATGGAGAGAAATGAGACATTAGAAACACTCCGTATACATTCAATAGCCATCTATTTTAAGTTGGTTTAAGCTGGCTTAAACATCATTCAGAAAATACTCTGAGCACCTCTTTGGGTGGCAGCAAGTCTGGTGGGTATAAAAATAATTAATCAGTTCGACAGGGGGGTTGAGACCCTTGTTGGCAAACATCCTCTGCTTACCATTAGATTATTACTATATTTATCCTGCTCTGGGTACCAAATGGTTGGTTCTGAAAATAGGACGATACACTTACTGCCAGAAATTTGACTCTGTTTAAAAATACATAACATTTTCGGTGGGTGGCTGAGTGAGGTAAAGAAGACGCTGTCTGAGGTTTCAGGTGATCATTTGATCATTTGGTGTTGCTTGTGCATTCAGATAGTGCTAAAATTATTAATCGATTAGTCGATTAAGAGAAAAATAACTGCCATTAATACGACAATTGTTCGAAAAATGCCACTCAATCTCTGCTTCTGACTTTTCAAATGGATCTTTAAGTGTTGGTGAGAAAATACAAGCAATTTGAGGATGACAACTTGGACTCCAGCAACTTTTAATGCACATTTTTCACTATTTTGAAACATTTTATCGACTAAATGACTAATCGATTAACTGAAAAAATAATCAATCGGTTACAAATATGAAATGAATCATGAAAATAATAATTAGTTGCAGCCCCACTTTCAGACAACAGCTTGTCTTGTCAATACATGAGTAACTGCAGTATGATGTAATGTGCAGCAGCATAATGTATGTCTTCTATTTTAATTCATACATTTTGACCTATTTACCTTTCATAACAGAATTACAAATCTGAACTCTCTGTTTCTTTAATGAGGAGACCCCAGGATGCAGCCCACTCGCCAAAACAAATGTTAGCATTGTACTTTTCTGCAAACCATGTTGTGAGAATGTTGTGGTTAATGTGTGGTTAGGTTTAGGCACAAAAACCACTTAGTGAGGGTCAGGAAAAGATAATGTTTTGGCCTAAAATGCTTGGTTTGGTCGCAACAAACACGGCTGGAAATGTCTGGACCTCTTGTTAAAAAATACCCGATTTTGTTTCAACACGCACAGCTAGAAATGCCCTGACCTGTCATTAAAAATACTTGCTTTTGTCTCCCAAAGAACGGCTGGCAATGTCCCAACCTGTTGTTAAAAAAATACCTTGTTTGGACACTACAAATATAGCTGCAAATGTTTTGAACTATCATTAAAAAATACCTGGTTTTGTCGCTACAGACATGGCTCGAGATGTCCGGACCTCTGGTTAAAAAAAACAACCTGGTTTTGTTGCAAAAGATACGCCTTGAAATGACCCAACCTCTCGTTGAAAAATACCTGGTTTTGACACTACAAACACGGCTGCAAATTTCCTGAACAATCATTAAAAATTACTTACTTTTCTCAGTACAAACATGGCTTGAAATGTCTCAACCTCTTGTTAAAATATACTTGATTTTGACACTATACACAAGGCTGCAAATGTCCTGAGCTATTATTAAAAAAATACCTGGTTTGTCAGTACAAACATGGCTGGAAATGTCTTGACCTCTCGTTAAAAAATACCTCATCTTGACACTACAAACACAGCCGCATATGTCTCCAACAATCATTAAAACATACCTGGCTTTGTTGGTACGAACATGGTTAGAAATGTCCTGACCTCTCATTTAAAAATGTGTGCTACTGTTGCCACAAGCATGGCTGGAAATTAAAATACCCTTCCCCTACTCCTCCAACTGAGAAACTCAGTTATTTAAATGTAATCTGATACTACAGCATGTCACTAGAAACACTGATATATGATGCTTATGAAAGGTAAATATCTAACTTATCCATGGTTTGCATTAACGTACAATGTCAACATTTTACTCTGGCGACTGGGCTGCAGGACGAGGAAACATCAACAAGCACTGCTAATTACTACAGATATTAAAGGAAAGCAATGCCACAAGTTAACATGCATCTAATTCAGCAGGTTCATCGTAGGTTTGTAGGAAAACATACTGCATACTTTCAGTTGTAAACGCTAGCTCTGCACAGATGTTTCAGTTTTCCATCATCTGGGTCTTATAAAATACAGCATTAGTGATAAAAATGTACCGAAATCTCAATGGTCAAATTAACACTGCTGCAGGATGAGTGTGTAAAAATGAGAGGACAAATCCTCTATTTCATCAGACTTGCTCAAAGGAGGGGAGATGAGGACAATATACCACTTCATAGGTTTGGAACGTAGCCATGGAAGAGGTGACTCATGGCTGATTTACACAATTCAGACATATCTGCACAGCGCCCACAACAAGGTGTTATGGGTATCTCGAGTCTACTGAGGATCTCCATAAAGGTTACACACCCCATGAAATTTAAACTGCACATCAGCCACACAGAAAATGCACAAATATGATCCCAGCGTTTAAAAGAAACCACCTGGTCACAGATAAACACATTCTTCACAACTGAAAGCACACATGAAACGGCTGAGTGCGCATTCAGCTCTGAATGTTGTTCTGGTGTCCGCAGTCAAAGCAAACAATGTTGATTGTGCATAAATATGGACGAGGTATGCTGTCAGAGAAGATGCCACGTTGTTGTTACCTTTAGCAGCTGAGGCTGAACCTTTTTGGCAAATACAGATACAGTGTGGGTTCAGTGCACTTTCCCAAATGAAAATTAAACTTTCTGATACAACATGCAGGTTTTTTTTAACCCCTTACCTCATTTCCTGTGGACATGACGGCCACCACGGGGAATTTCTGGACCTCCACCTCTGTGACACCCACAGTGGCCAGGAGACCTATCTCAGACGGGCCCATGTGAGTGCCCTTTGCAAGCACACACTCCCCACGCTTAATGTCATGACCGATGGGCCTGTGTTAGGACAGCAGAGACAACAGTTCACAGTGAAAAAAAAGACATTGTTTACCAGTCTCTCAAATATAAAACTGATCGTAGTTTTGGCTTCTTAAAGGGACACCTCACCCACAAAATGACCATCTGTATATCAATAACTCACCCCGTGTTATGTTGAATTCGTGAAAAAAACATTGCTTTTCTCGCATGCTTCTATGGTGAACGAAGAATCCAAAAACTGGGAACATTCTTGATGAATTGAAGTCATAGGGGTCAGTACGTTTTCTTCACAACTTCAAAGTAACATGGGGTGAGTAATTATTTTACAAATGAACATTTTGTGGGTGAAGTATTCTTTCAATAACGCACTAACCTGATGTCCTGCCCTGGACGAGCCTGTACTAGGATTCGTACCTCCAGCTCCTCTGTGCCCTGAAAGACAAACCAGCTGTCAGATCCATCAAAGTGAACAGATACAGTTTACCTTGTTCTATACTAGACCAAAATGCATTGTTTATTCTGGTCATCTCCAGGCAAAACTTACTCTAAATGACATTTCAATCAACCAGAATCCATTTTCAGTTGCTATGGTGTTGGTATAAAATCTGTGTAATATTTAAATGTGAATCAAAAGATCCCCTTCTCAGGGTAAATTCTGGTTGGCCACAAACCTGATTCTGACATCTTCCTGTCTGTTCATTGGGTAGACCAGAAGTTGGACTTACGTCTTCAGACTCGCGGAGCAGCTCGGTGTCTTCCACCTGGACTACAGCGTCGGCCCCACATGGGATAGGGGCACCCGTCGTCACCCTCATCACCTGGCCAGGCATCACTGTGTGGGTGGGCTGCATAGAGACACGGAAATCCTTTAAATGGTTTATCCTTTAACTTTAGCTGTTTGGTTTGTCCTATCAAATAAAAAAAAATGCAATGCCTTTGGGGGGCCACCCCATAGAAATAGAATAGCTGGTCAGAGTGATGGCTTTTTTTTATGTGTAGTGTTACCAATACAAAGAACTGACCATTCTAGTGGGCTAATTCTTGTGTAAACTGACTTGCGGCAAGTTGCAAACTCACTGTGGTGAGGTTTACCAGTAACGACCAAACAAGCAGTGGAATATAGCATGGACTCAGTTGAGTCTTGACCGCTGGCTCGTTACATATCATAGGAAACACAGATAATTTTGAACGGCCCCGGCTACATGACTAGCATCAACAAAAGACACACAAAAGGAAAATGCCAGCTTAGTGTGTACATTAGGCCAAAACTAAGTTTTTAAGTAGTCAGTCTGACACACTTTACCGCCCCATTGACATGTGTTGTCACCATAACACTAACAGCAATCACCATTTTCTTCTATGCGAGTCAAATGACCACAGCAAAAAGTTCAATGTCTGCTCTCTTATTATGTTTCAGTGGGTGGCTCATTTGACTCTAGGCCCTAAAGTAAAATAGAATAAAGTAAAATGATAAATTGCATACTACCTACGTAAATAATGTACAGACTCTTTCCCAAATTTTTCCATAAAGCATCTCATAAACTGAAGGCAGCTTTGAGCCAAAACAGTAATCAAATTAAAGTAAAATAACAATAAAACTGCATGTGAAAAAATATGAGGGCATGTATAGAGAGAAGGTGTTTGCATGTGTGCTGATTTTGTTCAAGACGAGAGGTCGTGGTAGTCAATAAATCTCTGTAGCCTACTCCTGTCTCAGAGGTCTAATCTGTTTTATAGTTTGGCAGCACTTTGACTTTCTAGCCCTGCTTTGGGGCGAAGGGCTTTTCATCACCTGCTAAGGGAACACACTGGTGTGCAATTACAGCTGGTCAAGGCGTGAGGTGAAGGACAAAAGTGAAGTACTTTATTTTCATATACAGGTTGTGTGGGCATTTGTGTGACAGTCACTGTGTTTGTGTGTGTGTGTCTTTTTGTGAGCTAGAGAAAGCATGTGTGTCTAAAGTGTCGACGTGGGCGCGGACCTGCTCTCCAGCTTGGGACTCTCCAATGATGAAGCGGTCGCCTGGGCCGTCAGCCGCTGAAATAAAAGAAAGATTTAATAGCATTACACATGTGTACAGCTAAGAATGTGTGCGTGCGTGTGTGTGTGTGTGTGTGTGTGTGTGTGTGTGTGTGTGTGTAGGAGTGTGTCGTTTAGTTGAGTCATTTTATTTCAGTGGGCTACAGAATGATCAAACAGGAAGAGAAGGAGAGAGAGAAACACTGACATTTGATGTTCTTTAATTAAACATCTCAAAAAACAGACGGTATTTTTGATGCCAGCAGACCTCACAGAGCACAGAACCGTCTTCTTCTGCACTTTTTCAAATCATACCCTCCACCCTGAGGTGTACAGAGACCATCACTTTGATTACTATTACATTACACAGCGAAACAATCTCTATGCACAGATATCTGCTTGTGTATGGAGAATCTGTGAGCAATAGTATACAACATTTTGGCACTGGAAGTATTCTGAGGTACAGCTGAAGTCTGTTTGTAGTGTGAGTAGTATTGACCAATTACGTTTAAGCGGCAGGAAAACGTCTCCATGTGGAGAGGCGGACTGGGTGTAGTGCAATCTCTGAATCCATCAGGTATTGTCTGATAATGATTTAGCTTTTTATTAGCTTTCTCCAATGGGAGGTGCCCAGGAGACATCCTGATCAGATGACAAAACCACCTCAACTGACCCTTTTCGACGTGAAGAAGCTCTACTTCGAGCTCCCTCCGCATGTCCGATCCCCTTACCCTATCTCTATCTTCTTTCGGTCACTCCCCGGAGCTCATGACCGTAGGTGAAGGTTGGGATGTAGATAAAAACTGCGCCTTCCAGCTCAGCTCCCTGTTCACCATGACGGTCCGGCACAGCGCCTGCATCACTGCAGAAGAACTGCCGATCCATCTTACGCTCCATTCTACCCTCACTTGTGAACAAGATACCAAGATACTTAAACTCCCTTGCTTGGGGCAGTTATTCAATCCCAACCCAGACGAGGCAATCCACCGGTTTCCGGCAGAGAGCCATGGCCTCAGACTTGGAGGTAATTACTCTAATCGGCGGCAAACTGCCCCAGTGCATACTGGAGGTCACGGTGTGGTGAAGCCAACAGGACCACATCATCTGCAAAAAGCAGAGATGCAACTCTGAGGTTTCCAAACCGGACCCCCTCCTCCACCTAGCTCCGCCTTGAGATCCTGCCCATGAATATGGGAACAAACAGAATCAAAGACAAGGGGTAACCCTGGTAGAGACCAACACCCACTGAGAATGTTTTTGACTTTTATTAGTGTCGTCAGATCAATAACCAATGGGTTCTAAGATTGACTGCCGAATAGTCGACAAGCCATTGGAAAAACAGAAAATTCATGAAAACACCTTTACTGTTCTGCTCTCTTACAAACTAAACACACAGGAAGAGGAACAACATTCACTAGACATGCTGGGCCCAGCGCCACGAGGAGCTTAGCACCCTCAGTTGTATTTTTCGCCCCCTTTCAACAAAGTTATTTGTCGAGATACATGCGACTACCTCTTAGCTGTTGTTTCAGAACCATGGTCAATGCTGTTTGTTGTGTGTAGGGGCTGAGGGTGCGTGTGTAGGTGCAGTGCTGTCTTCAGTACTGAGACTGGCTGTTTGATAAACAGACAAACAGAACAAGTCACTCAGTTCGGTGCTTGCTTTTTGTGGTTGTAGCAATTTACAGACAGAAGGGAAATGACAGGGAAGTGAGGGGACAGTCAACTACACCGAGATCCAAGATGCCAGCAGCTGTTTCTATGCACCTCTGCTGCTGATTTGACAGAATATCGTTCATAAATTCAAAAAATATTGGCACTCTGCTGGTGCTACATCTTTATGTTAGCACTCTGACTAATAAATGTATTTGATTTTTAAACAGTGGCCGTATGCTGTTTTTATTTAGCCTTTCTGAGACTATTGCACAGTTTAATCAATGGATTTTATTCTATGAAAAAAAAAAATCCTCCCTCAGTCAATTCATCCTGGCGCCCGGCCTGAGACACTCAAAACACAAATGAAACTTTTAAATACCCTTTGACATTGCAAAATGTCCTTGGTGAGTGGAAAACTCTGACTTTAATTTCATGGTTTAACATTTAATCTCAACTAAAGGATTAAATGCTTCCCCACTGGTTGTTGAAGAAAAAGTCTGCCACTCTTTTCCTTGTAAAACACTTTAAATATCCCCACTGGATGACAACAAACATCTGTTGTTGAGTTAAAAACAGGACAGCTTTTTCTAGTTTTTCAAAAATTGACCCAATGCAAGTGTCTGGTTTTCACAATTTCCAACCACCAGATCCAGCCACCTGACCCCGACTGATTCATTCAGTTTTTTTAGGGGGCTGCAGGTTGGTAAAGGAGCAAAAATACACACTGTGCTCTGGAGAAAGCAAAAGGTTACTGGCTCCTTCCACACCCACAGTCTAGGCACTAAAATCTCTCCAATCTGCACATGTATGCCTCGGCAGACGCCAGGCCCTCAGGACAGATGCATAAAATCCAGAGAGACCTGTGGTGTTCTGCTCCTCCTACTCCATCAGCGACAGCCAACAGCAGATGTTACATGCAAGAGTTTTTGAGCTGCCTGGAGCCAGCAAGCTGCCACCCTGCTCTCCAGGTTAACAGGGCCCTCAATGCTTTCTAGGACGCCCAGCCACTCATTGCTTGACCAAAACAAGTCAGCCAACTTTGCCAAAGTGGAAATCACTTTAAGGAGTTAGTGCAGCCATCGCTCTGAGCAAAGGTAAACCCCATCAAACATCTCTTGCCACTCATCTCCACCTGGCAGCTATAGAGGACAGCCCCCTCCATGTCTCACAGTGCAGAGCCTTTAGTTCACCCTGGCAGAAGGAGCCTTTACATGGCTCCTGAGGCAGTTCTCCACTGCCCCAGTGTCCTCTTCATCTCTAACTAGGACAATCAGGTCATTTGTACAAGAGGAAAGACACACTGGCCTGGTTAGTTCCTCAGTTTTATCTGCAACCTTCTCTCAAGAAAACACAACAGTGCCTCTGTGGATGGACAGTCACATGGACGTCACTGTTGTGTCTCAGGCTGAGGTCAAATCCAAAGAAATTAAGATCTGATTAACTGCACTGGGTTGCATCAGAAATTTGTACATCCATCACTAAGTTGACATGTTAAGTCCTTCCTATGTTCTCTGTACCTACTAGCTAGTTTCAAAGTCATAATTTTGATTGAACCCTTAAATTTTAAGGAATATCTTAACTAATACAGACTTTAGTTATGTATAAAGCAGTTGCTAGAAAACATCTGCAGCATCATCCAATCAAAAGCAATCAACTATGTAAAAAAGAAGTGTGGCATCAGCTGTGAGGGCCTGTATCCATCCATCCATCCATCCATTTTCAAATCGCTTATCCTCTAGAGGGTCGCGAGGGGGCTGGAGCCTATCCCAGCTAACATTGGGTGAGAGGCAGGGTACACCCTGGACAGATCACCAGACTATCACAGGGCTGACACATAGAGACAGACAACCATTCACAGCTACAGGCAATTTAGAGTCACCAATTAACCTGTATGTCTTTGGGCTGTGGGAGGAAGCCGGAGTACCCGGAGAAAACCCACGCTGACATGGGGAAAACATGCAAACTCACACAGAAGGGCTCCCGCACCCGGGATCGAACCAGAGACCCTCTTGCTTTGAGGCGACAGTGCTAACCACTGTTTTTTTCTCTGTGTGCCAGTGTATTTTTGCAGAGTGTGTACGGCTGCATAGAGAAAAAGCACCATGACCAGCGTCTTCTTTCAGAGCGCTTGTCCAGCCGATCCCTGTGCTTCTAGTTGAAAATCTCTGGACTTTTCAGAAAGGCGCTGCTGATGTCACTGATTTTGCTGGGATGAAGTGCTCCCCAGTGACCTGTCATTGCTTTCCTGCTTATATGTAAACACATCCCCTTGACTGCCTTTGTAAATTTAGGTATGACTTTCAAAATAGGTAGTATTCATGCAGTTTACAAAAGTGGGAAATATATAATATGTAATATTATTTGGTAATTTGGAATTAACAGGCAAAGGTTTAGCTTTTAGTGTACACTTTATCAAAATACAGTATATCTCATACCTGTGGGGGTGCCTGCTAATAGTCGACCAAACGTTAGTTGACCAGAAAGGTCATTTGTGGGAAAGATTTCATTGGATGCTTAGTCGCAGAAAAAAACAAAAAACAAAAAAAAGGGAGACTCTATAAGGAGCTGCACTTTGTCAAAAATAAATCAAACCCTATATGACTGGACCATGTGGGAATTTAATTTGAAAGGAC
>JAPZEB010000010.1:21413948-21443119 GCA_029783705.1 Chaetodon striatus
GCCTAATTTTATACCGTTGTTAAATGATATTGTTGTTAATCCATGTTTTATGGCTGTTGGGAGAAGTTTGCCTTCAGGGCTTTAAGCCAGATGGACCTGGATTTTATGAAAAAGATCACAGTTTGGGTTAAAATAAAGATTTCTTCTGGAACTTAACCCATGTGCTGTTTTATTTGTGTTAATGAAATTTAAAGTAAACTTAACTGCACTTTACTAGTTACAGTTATTTACAATTATTTATATGTAGTTTTTATCTTTTATGTCCCGAATTGTCATTTTGGCTAATATCGTATTGTTGTCCCAAGAATCTATATGAACTAACACACCCCTGGTAAACAGCACTACTTTATCTGGTAACCCTGCTTCACCACCACATACTCAATGCTCTTATTTTCCATCAGTATGTATTATGGGTCTGGGGTCTATGTATAAATTAATGTCTGAGCCTGCCTGTCTGCACATGTGTGCATACAGTGTTAACACTCTTTTTTTTTTGCTCATGGCAGTGACCAGAATGACAATACGTCCACGGTGAAGGTCATGGAAGTGGCGTGCGCTGAATTACACTACTGCACCGTGACTCATTTCCCACATTCCAGTGAGGAAGGAGGAGTTGATTTCCATAAGCCTTGGCCTTGGCTCCACAGCCATACATCAAGCCATTAATCAAAAAAATCTTACAGGACCAATGCAGGCTGAGGCAGTGTCCTCTAGGTGCACAGCCAGCACCTGAAAGAGCTTGTGCGAAGGCATCATGGGAGAGTGAGAGCACTGAATGCTTTAATCAAAATAAATGCCAATATCAGTCAAGTTGATGGGATGTTTGGAACAGTATACAACACACAGAGCATAAATACTGATAGCACCTGCAGATGCATCAAGGTGAAAGCTCCGATCAAAGGGGCAGCTGTCAGGCTTCAGAGGCATTACCATTACCTGACAAAAGGAATTCAATAAGTACAAGTAATTAAAAAATCCCTGTATCTTGATGTTATTATTTATGTAGGCTTGATCTGATTTTGGTGGTCAAAGGACAAGGTCAGTGCAACATGGTCCGTCTCATTTTCATGAACCGTTCATACTGCTCATGTATTGCTCATCGATTGACAACTGACTACAGAGTGACACTATTTCCACTGGAGTTGATCAGGGAAAGGTGCTTTATAGCCGATTTCAAGCCAAAACTCAGAACATAACCTGGTTGAAACCAGGTTAGCCATGCAGCATAAGTTGCCATGGCGATCTAGCCAGGTTAACAGAGAGCCGCACTGGCATAGAAAACCCTGGCTATAGCTGTGTCTCAACTCAGGGGCTGCAGCCTTCGAAGGCTGCATAGGAAGACCGAGTGCTTCACATTGGTGCGAACATGGCTGCCTCATTTTGAAGGCTCCCTCAAATGCGGCCAAGAAATGCAGCCGTCTTTGCCAGAATTTGGAGGATGCAACGGATGAATCCTTCGGGGCCCAGTCTATCCCAAGATGCATTGCGTGCTGGTGACAATTACATGTTAAGGTGTTAACTAGCTGACGATTAATTGTTGGTAACATTACTGTTAGCTAAAAGCACACTGCTTAAACAATCTTAACTTTCTAAATTTACCTATAATATAACAATCTCTGGGTCCATGATTTAGGGCTAATTAACTTACTAGCTTACTCCTTCTTTCGTCAAGCGTGGCTGGTTGCTTGGTAACAGGAACACCCATTCAGTGTCTCAGTGTTTGCTGGGATTCCTTGTTTGCCAGTGGTGTCTGCGGCCTGATGCGTTGATCCAGCCTTGCAAAGTGAAGCGATGCTATTCTTCGACATAGTACCACCGCTACTTGTGATTTTTTTTATTTCGTAAATTTGTGGCTTCAATCTCAAGGAACATTCTAGAATTTTTCGTTAATTTATGCCTTTATATTCTCAGAGAATATTTGAGCATTTTTCACTTAAATTTGTGATTTTTTTCCTTATAAGATTTCCACTTAAATCTCAGAAAATATCAAAGGTCTTTTTTGTCGTAAATTTACAACTTTAATTTCAAAAAATCAGAGTAATTCTTGGAATATTACCCCCCTTTCCCCAGCTGTGTATTACTTTAATTATCGTGCTCTCACTTTTTGGGCTGTGACCTGACAGAATATGTGGGCTATCATAGGTTCTGAAAATAGTATTTCCTTTAGTTGTTAATGGATCTATTTCTTCTCTAAGTAGTACCTAAGTGATTGGCACTAACAGTTGCTGTCAAAGTCTCATGACTCATAACTGAGTCTTATTGTCACATCTTCCTCCCTTATGACAAAGCTCATGATAACTCTTTAGTCATCATCTCTGTTGTAGAGATTGGAGAAACATGGACTTCTCCAAGAAGAACACTGATCAAAACAAAGAGCAGAAACTTTCTAGAGCTTTGAAAAAAAAACTTAAATTAAGGAGAAATGATCTCCAACACATTACTTTGAACCCAACCCAAATTAAAAACAGATCGTAGTCGCTAAAAATCCCTGTGGCTGTTGCGTCAAACTGCATAAGAAAACTTGACGGGCCTCAACCATTTTGGCCTGTGAACACTTTAAATGACGCTGTCACCACAGGTTAGGGTGTTAAAGTGAACACTTTTTATTACTTTAATATAGTTCCCTTTGAAGGATCTTTACAGGCTTGAGGATATTTAAGTATTCAGTATTTCATTAGAAAAAAGTAATAATAGAAAAGCCATATTAAAACTCAACATAATTTTCTCCATGATGACTTTTAAAGATTAAAACAGGTTTATCTTTGGATCCCTTGTGGTATGTCAACCCTAAAGGTGAGAGTACAGTCGATCCACCTCCTGGTCAACTTTGCCTGCTGACCTACCCGACTGTTGTGAATCTGCCAAAAGGTACAGAAGTTTCCAGAAGACTACGTTATTTAAAAGGTAATAAACAAGTTAATGGATATTTTCCTGTATCAACCAGGCCGGTCATTAGGAATTATAGACAGGGGGAGACAAACAAACTTTTCCAAATTGGGCCCCTCACCCACTCCAGCACCACCACCACCACTCTTAGCTCTAATACTAACACAGGCAATTTCAAATGGTCTCACTGCAATGAAATGGCTACGATGAGGACTACCATCATCACATATGAACACAGTTGGGCTCACTGAATCTACAAGAGTCTCAGTTTTTCACTCATTTCCAATTTAGGTAATTCCAAGACTGTTAAGGGACCCCAGTGTGCAGAAATGTCCAGGTACACCATTTTGAAAAATGAAATTTTGCTTTAGCCAGAAATTTTGCTTTAGCCAGTCAGGCTGCACTTCCTTTAACTACTTCACATAATGTGTGTTTTGCACATCTGACCCCAGGTGTTACCGTGAAAATGGTGTGGCTGAAACTCAATCTCTTTTCATAATAACAGCTGGGGTGGGGTATCAGATGATAAGTTGAAATGTGTTTAAATGACAGCAATATATTTATTTATCATGTAACGTGTATTGTCAGTGACCTAAATCTGAGTAATTGTTTAACTTGATCCAATTTAAGGGTCAACAACAGACCTTTGCATTGCACCCTGCCAGGCCTTTGATAGGGTCATCTGTACCCTTTGACCCCCCGACAGTGGGCCT
Organism: Chaetodon striatus; assembly: GCA_029783705.1. Lineage (NCBI taxonomy): Eukaryota > Metazoa > Chordata > Actinopteri > Chaetodontiformes > Chaetodontidae > Chaetodon > Chaetodon striatus. The sequence goes on from JAPZEB010000010.1 coordinate 21,417,548, forward strand.
AGTATCAAGGTTGGACTATTCATTTTAAGTGCAACCAGAAGTTACATTTTGTACTTGCAAAATAATCCTGCATCTCATAACGTACACTCGACTCAGGCTGTAGTATTTTTTTGTGGCTGTGTCTCAGCAAATGAGCGCACATAAAAATTCTAACCATCTCTAGTGAAAAAAGGAACAGGAGACAAAACCCCAAAGCACACACACACACACACACACACACACACGCACCCACACACACAGACACACACACACACACACTGTCAACCATCCTCTGAGTCAAAGCCCATCTCCCATATGCTTCATTAATCCAAACTCACCATTACATAACTGTACTAAATGCTCACAGGAGTGGAAGGGTACAACTACCCTCCCTGTATCTTGTGTGTGTGTGTGTCTGTGTCTGTGTGCATCTGCCTGTGTGTGCTGTCTTATGTGTGTGAGCACAAGTAAGAGACAGTGTGACAGAGAAAGAAAATCTGGTTACATGAATGGTTGTAGAGCTGCTCAGTTTGTAATCCTTTTGTATCTGCTCACATTTGTGGACTCTGTGTGTGTGTGTGTGTGTATGTGAGACAGTCACTTTCTTCTTTAAGGCTGATGTTGTGTGTCCACATTTACTGTATGTTGTGTATGTATATGTGTTGTGTGTAATTCCCAGTTGTTGCTGTGCAGACAGACGGACAGGGTTGGACATAAGTTGTGAGTCTGTGCTCCTCTGTGGTGAAGAAACATTCACTGGCTTTGTGCTTGAGAGCTTTGAGAAACTACAGCGCTCCTTTTGACACATAAACACACACACACACATGTTCATACACAACATTTTTATGCATATGTTAAAATCCATCAACAAAGACTGCATTCACAAACACTCTGCGCATTTAAATGTGTCACATGCCATCCACTTGAAAATACACACACACACACACACACTGCTCATAACTTGACAAACGCTACATGAGCTGAAGTGCTGATACACGACCTGTGTTTGTATTTACGCATGTTTCTATCTGGCGTCTCCTCGCTCGTGCTTTGCTCTGTGCGCCGTGGTGTCGGCGCTGCTTATATGGAGAACCACTGCAGCAGCTCTGGCAGTGACAAGATTAAGACCTACTCCATACCTTCTACTCTCAAAGCCACCACGCAGCGCTGCCAACAAGACCCAGCTAACAAACTAACACAGCCCACAGTGGCACATGAAATGCATCAGTGAACAGAGCCATTCTGGCTCCGGCTCCGGGGACATTGTGTACATACTGTCGGCAGCCGCTTGCAACGTGGGAATTTCAAAGAACATATGGCAGCTTGTCGCTGGGAAACAGCCTGTGACAGAATCTAAACAAGCTAAGAGCTATACCTAGAAAAGCCATTAACTGTTTGTTATCTGCCGCCCACAAAGACACACATGTCCAGACACGCACGTCGCACACAAACGCTGACTAATGTGGTTGGCATGTGATCGTGACAGGCTCGCGATGCTCAAACTGGGTCATTGACAAAGAAAGGCTTCAGTGGAGAGACAGGTGTGATTGTGTGTTTGGATGTTGGGTCAAGGGAAGAGAAGCGGGGGAGGGGGGGGGCTGATGGGAGATGACTACCTCACTGCATCAGTGGAGCCAGTAGCTGCACTGGGACAACAGCAGCAGCAGCAATAAAGCTCCCAACTGTCCAATTATTTACAGCTCTACACTCTGTAGCTCAGCTGAGGTCAGAAACACCTTGGCTAAGTCTGAGGCTCTCTGATCATGATCAGGCGTACAAGCTGTGATCACCACAAAGTGGGGCGCTGAGCAGTGGTACAGTGATAGTCAAATAGGTGGGTGTACTACTAGGTAGATGGGTAGATTTTGAGGAGGAAGTGGGTATTCTCCCCCATATACTCCAATGGCTTTTTGGCTCATGGGTGGGTATACTAACCACCAGAAAAAGAGGTGGCTATACCTGTACACCTGTATATACCCTCCAGTACACCACTGGCAACTGTTTTTCACTGTTTCTGTGTGCAGGATTATTTTAGGCAGGCCTAAGAGCCTGCTGAATGATGACCTGGAACCGTCCTTAACATAACCCCTCCCCATTACTATCAACAGCAGAGTGCATTGCATCAGTCTAATCTCTATCTCTGTTAAATGCCACAATCATTTCAACACAAGCTAAATAAATAGCTGTCACTAACGTACCTTGCAGTCCTTAAGCCTAAATCAGCTAACCTGCCTACTGACAGTTACTGCTAACTGCTGGGTGTGTGCTTTGTGCTTAAGTTAGCTGATGTTAGCTGCTAAACGAGAGGCTGTAGCTGCGCAGTGGCTCTTGTTCTCTGGTTCGGAAGGTGTGTGTGCTACTGATTTAGCTAATAATGAAAGTCTGTTGCTGCATGGCGGCTTGTTCTTTGTTCCGGGTGTATGTATGTTACTGTGCCACTGGCCTAGCTCCTAGAGAGAGTCTGTTGCTTCACAGTGGTTCTAACTTCATTTTAGCTCCGTCAGCGGACAGGCCCTCAGAGCAGAGAGGACTACGTACAATTTTTTTTGATTGCACATATTTATCTTTGTTTTATCCAGACCTTCAGTGCAACTCGTCAAATATGACGCTTGGTCAGTGGCCCTTGGTGGCCAAACTTACCTAAATCTAACCACCTGCAAACCTAACCAATTTTTTTTTACCTACGTACTAAGTTTATTTTGAAAAGACACAGACAAATTCAACAAGAGTAAATTGACACGCCGTCTCTAATCATACAAAACTGCTGCTGGATGGGTAACTGTGTGGAGCCACTGACCAAGGTCATAGATGTAACTGAAATAACTTTCAGTGTACTGCTAGAGTGAGAAATGTTCAGCATCATTGTTTGCTTCACAGGAAACAATAGTTCAAACAAGTGCAAAACAATCCTGCCACTGTGCCTGCCTAAGCCAGAACTGCCTTTAAAAACCTTTATGTTTTGCTATTCTTATTTGATTTGGGGACAAATCAAACAAATCAAAATCAAATCCCAAGATGAAGAGGGGAATCAGTACTATTGTTTTTACAAGAGCTGGAGAGAAAACAATATTAGCTGTTGTATGTTCTTGTATTTTAAGCTATTGCTAATGTGTTCATTTTTGTGTAATACAAAAGAAACCAGCAGCAGAGACAGAGGATGAAATCACAAACACCCGCAGACTGAGGAGTCCAGGATCATGAAATCAAGACTTGGCACCAAACTTGAACACAAGACTGTCAATAAGTTATAGTGGTGTAAGGCATAATGACAAAGTGTAGTCCAAGGACTTTCAATGACACCTCAGCAGGTTTAAGCCTCACATAAGCCGTGGCTTTAATGCAGGAGTTCAACACTCTCCCTATAGCTCTCTGTGCTGTCTCATAATGTGCTGCTCAGTTCTCCACATCCTCAGTGATTGTTTTCACATACGCCGCAACTGCATATTTAAATATCTACATTTACAACAGACTTTAAATAAAAAAATGTTGCCGAGGTTAAGTCGGCTCTCTGGTGCTGACCTCTCAGCGCTCCACGAACACCGAGCAGAGAGAGAGATCTCCTCTGGCTGCTTCCTCTGTCTCATGACCCGCCTATGCACCCACCCTCCCTCCTCCACTAACATCCCATCCCTCTGTTCCCATGGCAACCCCCTCATCTTTTCCCACAGCACCTGCCTGCTGTCCGGGAGACACATGGAGACGTGACACTGACAGATGAGGTGAAAGAGAGAGAGAGAGAAACAGGAGACAGTGAGACAGAGAGAAAGAGAGCTGACGCCATTCGGCATTTTAAAAACCTGCAGGAGAAATTGGTGAAAACATAAAAGGATACTTGGACATTTCATGTGACAATTTTTGCTTTTTTGCATCAAGAATTGTGTCACTTGAACAGAAAACAAGTTAGCACTCCTCATTATAACCAACTGGCACCATCAGCCCCAAACTAACCTGAGAGCCGTCAACATGTGGTGCATTGTGGGCTACAGACCGAGTGCTAACAGTGACAGCGACAACATTTTAAAGAGAAAGAGGGACACAAGTGGACAAAATGTTAAAGTATCCCATTAAAGCGGGGACAGACAAAGCAGACTGAGGGTATATAGTTTGAAAAAATAATTGCAATGTGTTGAATTAAACCTGGGGAATAATTCTTTAAGCATCCAAGCGTGAGAACCACAACCTGCTGTCTCCAGAAACACACAAGTCCACACACACACACTCACACTCAAACAACAGGGTTTGTACATATAAAACACATTGAAACAGACACAAAACAAACAGTTTGCAAAGTTGAGACACTGAAAGAGAACACTGGTCAAGACTGTTGTGTGTGTAGGTGTGTGAGATGTGTAGTAGTAATTGAAGTACTGCAATTGAATTGAAATTAAGATGTAAACACAAATAAAAAAACACTAGCTAAACAAAATACAATAAAAACTCAAGCTGAGGGAAAAAAAAGAAAAGCAGCACAATCTTTCTCCAACTAAAATAACCAGCCCCTCCAGGATGTTGTAATCGCAACAACCGATGCAAATTTAACCATTCCTCCTGAATTCTGTGCAACCTTCCACTTTTTTTTCAATTGCCGCAACTTTTTCCACCAATTTGACCAATCATGTTAGTTACCTGTGTGTCTCGCCAATCATAGCAGTCCCCCCCATAACGTCACAACACCTACTTCCTTCTTTCTGGTTATGAAAATGATGAAAATTATGTGAATGTCTCACATTTACAGCTAAAGACCTGCTAGGCAATGCCCCGATGATCTAGACAAAAGCGTGTGATGACACACACTTTTTTTTACCACAAAACACACCTGGAGAGCGGCTAAACCGCATTAACAGAAACGCTTCACCATGGCAGGGGCTGCTGCATCCACATCTATAAGACGTGCTGAAAGAATCATGGTGTGTTTGATTTAATGTGCATTGTTAGTGGTAATGTTCGTGTGGTAAATCACAAACTCAGAGCTGTGAGGTTTTATTCTTATTGGCTTGTTTTTGTTTGTTCAAGCCAATCAGAGTCGTCTTGGGTTTTTCTGAGGTGTGTTCACAAGTTGTTTTATGTGTTGTAGATCTTTACAACAACTGAGTGGAAGAACAAAATGAGCATGCCTTCTTACACGACTCAAGTCTTCGTCAAAACGTGCCATTTTCAGTGCATAATTTGTTGGCTCGGAGGTTGTTGTTGTTGCTTCCTGTACCAAAGGGGATTTGGAAATGGTAACACAGAGATAGCAAGGCCGACATCAGCGGCCACAGTCTACATCTGATGAGTTACACACAGAAAAAATACACATAACACGTAACTATTCTTGCTATTTTCACTTGCTCACATGAAATTAGATATTTCAAAAAGGCAAAAATCCCCCCCCCCCAAAAAAGCCTGCGAAATCCTGGAGGGACTGAATAAATGAAATGAAGCAGTGAAACACAATGAGAAGTATTTGTCTTGTTGTGTGTAACAGTGATTATTATGAACAATGACTTAAAACCATATATGTAAATAGCAAACTGTGTAGCTACAATAACCATGACCTGTGGAGGTGAAGGCAGTTGAGCTGTGGCAGACAAACTGTAGGACTATACCATGGCAGGCTTTCTGTGTGTGTGTGAGCATATGTAGTATGTGAGTTGTTGGACGTGTGTGTTCTTGCGCTCCTGTCCTGGTGAAAACCTGTTTTAGCTTTATAGCATGGACTTACTCCGAATCCCTTCAATATGCACTTGTGTCACATTGTGTAAACAAACCATACTCCCATCAGCTGTGCGCTGAAATGAATAGAAACAGGCCGTACGACGTTAGCTCAAAATGTCGCACTGCATCACTTGCAGCCAGTCAGAACTCTTTCATTGGCTTCACATCCAAAATGCTGCCATATTGGCGCTGCTTTAGTTTTCATGAGAGGCTAAGGGGTCATAAAAATGCCACATCTTTAACCCCCTGAAAAAAGCGAGGTCGGGCTGGGTGCTCGTTTCGTGCCTTTTTTGAGCTAGCTTTCATGAGTGCTGTGGCAGCTTGCATCTGAGGTTGCTAAGCAACCTTAACAAGCACCGTATCATGGCTTATTTAAGTGAAATCCTGAGTGCAGAGCTGATCTTCTTCCAGGCGCTGTTTATAAGTGAGTGGCAGAGTGTGGATACCCGACCCGAGCCCGACGGGTCCCATTGGGTTTGGATAACAAATAAGAAATTTTGCTCGGGCTCAGCCCACTTGACATGCTGCTGTGTTGTGCTATGGCCTATTCAAGTGCTAGAATTTGTTATGAGCACCTGAACGCAACACATTCTCAGCTCCAACTGAGTGTGTGTGCCATGCTGCGCTGCTGTGTGTGCGACGTGTTTGACTGGGAGTAACAGCAGCCTTCTGATGGTCTTTTACACACTGTCCATGTGTGATCAGGTCAACAGACAAGCTGTAACCATGGTAACGATAACTATGTCAGGTAACAAACTGCATCGGGCTCGGGTCGAGTTCGGACTTAAAAATCAAAAAGGCTGTCGGGTCGGGGCCGCGCTCGGGTATAACTTTCTCAGACCCGGGTCGGGTTTAGTCAGGAAAATGCGGCCTGAGCCGCGCTCTAGTGTTTAGGCTGTGATTGGTTGTTCCTCATCACATAGTATGTGCTGCGTGTTGCCGCTTTCTAAGAGTTGAACTTGGTTTATCTTGGGCGCAACGGTCACGCCCTGAAATACAGGCGCTCAGGAACGCATGTGTGCTGTTCTGGCAAATTTGAGGGCGCAAAAAATGTGGCATGTGCATGGCCCCTACCTCTGCCATGTCTGGTCTCCTCATCCAAAAAAGCACATAAACTTTCTGGTAAACAAACATAAGTTTATAAACAAACATTACACCATGTTAATCACGTCATAATACTTACTTACTTACTAATGCAATACAAGTTAAATTTAGTGCCATGATGCTGTCAGCTCAGGCTGCTGATGTAGGCTACCTTTTAATTTGTCAGAACATGACATAATGCTGGCTCATAAAACCAAACCAGTTTCAACAGACTGTACTGGAGGTCCACCCAACTCCACATTACAGCGCAGTAAAATGCGCACTGGTAGCTTCTAATGGCAACAAGAACTAACTTAATTTTAAGAATAAAGTAAGTTCAACCATGATAAATTTGTGTTTCTCTATATGTGTGTACAGAATGTGTGTGAGTGTGTTTACTGTACATGTACTCACTTTGGGTGTGGGACAGGAAGCGGTCGAAAGGCGGGACGTGGCCTGGGCGCGGGGCGACTCCGAGGGCGTGGTGCTGAGAGAGGCTGTATCCCTGGGCAACACCTGCACACCCCGCGAGATAATGGAGTCTGGGATCTGAGATCACACACACACACACAAACGTACGCAGACACACGTGCATGTAAACACCACGCACCATAAACACAGGCAGCACGCATACACACACTGATATTCCAGATCACATGTATATGCTACACACAACGTCCACACGCTACAGACCTGAACACAGAAACTAGACGAGAGGACAAATAGTTCAACACCTGCGATGTGTGGTCACATGTCAAACTGAAACATCCACACCCACTGACAGGGCTGATGCAGATGAATGACCTCAGAAATGAGACATGGAAGTGATGACATATAATGAGATATCGGGGGGCGGAGTCTTACCAACATCCTTCTGTGACTGGACAATGAAGTGGGATGTTACCCTGACAACAGAGCCATAAAGCAGGGTCCAGGCTGCAGACAGGGCAGGATAGGATGATGGGTATGGAGAGATACTTGATGTTACATGTGACTGCACACAATACACTCACACACACACACACACACACACACACACACACACACACACTGATGTATGTAGAGACACACACTCATGATATATGATACACATAGATATATGACAAACTCATGTTGAGGAAGAGATTGACTCTTTTTCAACTTGGGACTTTATGAGCTCACTTTTTAAAAACAGGAAGTTCAGTGTGTGTCTGTGTGAGCATGGTCAGATGTGTCTTCATATGTGCTGCTGATAACATAGATTAGAAAGCATGATTTACACTGGGTTCTATGAACTTTACGTCTACACGGCTTCTGGCAGAGATGTAGCTGAGAGGAATTAAGTTAATAACACCACAATAATCATCATTTACATATCCTGCTCCTATATGTTCTTGGTTTAGAGGCCTGGCCCTGAGAGTTTATGACATGGGGAGATGTAATACGGCCAAGAAGAGAAACTTCTCTAAGCTAGACATCGAAACGCTAACGTCCCATGTCCAATTTAACCAACTGGTTCTTTCTGGTAACCTGAAAAATGCCATCGGAGGAAGTCGGAAAAACGCAGTATAGAAAGAAATCACTGCTGCAGTCAAACTCGAGGTTGGAATGTTTCATTTATACATCCATGATATGCACCAACCTATGGCCTACATATGTCATTAACATAGGCTATATATTATACGATCTTGATACTGTTATAATATTCATATAAAAGCTTATAACTGGGGCGTTGGTGGCTTAGTGGTTAGAGCAGGCACCCCATGCACACAGGCTCAGTCCCTGCTGCAGCGGCCCTGGGGTCAAAAAAAGCTTCAAACTGACCTAAACCAAGGAGCACGTGGCAACATGTATCAGGTCTGCTTCCACTGTGGTTGTGACAGGTGGCAGAGGAGACACAGACGGTAAAAATTTAACCACCTAGGCTACTTGTATTTAAATTATTACCCTGTTGTGGGGTTTATTTATTTCTTTTTAATGATGTTTTAATATTAAATAACATACACACGCTTTGGTTGTTCAGTGTCTAAAAAACAAAAGTTTCAGATAGAAACTCCACTATACATTTAAAAGATGATTCATATGTGGCTGTAAATACTCAGATGTCAGTCAGAATACAGTCTAATAACAATTCTCCAGCTCAGGCAGATTTACTATGCTGCACCGTAAATACATACTGACTTAAAGTTTGTACACAAGTTGAAAACTGACTTGAGATTTGATTTGTCTTATTGTTTCAACAAGAACAAGTTTACATGCTTTAGTTGTCAAAAAACACTATTTTCCTCATAGTGTCTGTGCTGGAAAACGTGTAACCCCCCTCTGACTGGAGCCCTGTTTTAAAAAAGCCCAATCTCCTCTGATTGGTCAGTGTTTGCGGGTCTTCTGTATGTCGGAGTCTCCACACTGTCTTTTAAGCCAGGAAATGACTATAACGAGGAACAGCATCACTTTCTACTGTAAAAAATCAGGGCTCAGGCTGGATCGATTGGTTCAGGTTCTCGCCGTTTTAAATAAAAAATGAAACTGGTAGTTATCGTGTGTAAATGGCGGGAAGTTTGATGAACTAAATCAAGAAGGAACGAGAGACAAAGTGAGGGACTACGACTGAGAGAGGGAAAGTGAGGGACAGAAAACAAGAGGGCCAGGAGTTTGGCAGTGTTTGTCTTTGTCTCCACAGCTTTGAGAGAGCGAAGAGTGGTGAACAACATCTGCACGCCACGTCCCTATGGACCACCATGCACACTAGACGCACTGAGAGGCGCAGCCCGCTCTGCTGAACCTGTCATGCATGAGACGACAGACTACTGAAATACTGTAAGTCAGAGAAGAAGGAGAAGTGGGAGGAAACACGTCAACCCTCAGCTGGTAATAAATGTTTACATATTAACAAATATGTTAGAATATGGGTTTTTAATCAGGGGCCCAAAACTGCTGCTGTGATTAAGGCTTGGACAGAAACTGTGCAGGTCATGTAGGGTCGGGCCAGATTTTTTAGGCCGGCTCAGACCTCTAGCTACATGCAGCAGTGTAGCCCGCGTGATGTAAACACTTGCAGCAGTGTGCCTGGAGCAGATGACCATATAAAGACATCCGTCACAAGCTGACATCTGCTTGTGACGGAAATAACAGTTGAATCGGAACGGTCTGAAGGTTTAAAATACTGATGAGAAACATTATTGGTTTTGATCTCTATGAACTCGTTCGGTAAAGAGTTCAGGATGATGGCTGCGGAGCAGATCCAGCATCAAAAGAATAAAAATGTTTGACCGTGTACTTCCTGTTTTTGAAAAAGTGATCCGTCATAGATTTGAAGGTGTAAATGATTACCCAGCTGGGCCACATTTCAGCCCAGCAGAGACATTTTATTGAGGTATGGGTTGAAAAACAGTAAATCTATCACTTCAAGGTGCTACCTGTAGCATTTTTAAACATCAGCGTGTCATGTTCAGAGTAATTGTGTACCTTTGGTATAACAACATGGTGACAGCCTTCTCAGCAGCCTGGATCAGCAGGAATTACGCTCAAATGCTACAACTTTGAACTTCTTCAAAGACTGATGGCGTATCTGAGAACAGTACACTCTGTAAATCACGCATTTATATTTGATCAGATTTCAGTGTTATCAAACACCCAATCTAACAGTGATCAAAACGATTTCTCTCAGTAGTTTGTATGTTAACCTACTTGTTTACTTGTGAAAATTAAAGATGAGTAATGATGAATTAGGTCCTGATCACACAGAAAGTGTTTTGTAGGTTGCAGTACCTTTTTTTTTTAATTGAATGCCACTAGTAGAGAAAAAAATGCATATATATGTTTGCTGCGACTTGTTGTCGTGACCACCACAGAAGACCTGTCTCTCAAATTCAATGGTAGTGACTTACTGATGTTAAAATGCTACGGCACCTTTTACACGTGCTTTCATGAATGACATGTGAACATGTATAGATGACCGTCTGAAATGGATGGCGTCAGATAAAAACTACAACAACAAACCCTCCCCTCTCCTCTCCTAAAATCCCGGTACCTTGGCGGCGATGGATGCGGCGGTGATGTGGGAGGAGGAGCTGTCCTCGGTGGATGCCACACCGCTGTCCTTCTTCTCCTCATCCTCCTCCTCGCACTGCACACCTTTGTCCTCCGTCTGGCGGTGGGGCGAACTGTTGGGGGGCGGCGAGAGGGGCGGCGGTGGCGACGGCAGGTCCTCCAGCTCGTCCGCTGCCTCCTTTACCTTCACCACTGCGTCCCGCAGAAGGTCGATGGCGTGCGGCAGCGCCGGCAGGATGAACTGGAAGCATTCCTAGAGAGGGACAGGGAGGTGATCAGTGACAAGGGTTTCTTCAGTCAATATTAAAATACTGGCTCAAACAACAGCAGCCAGCGCAAACAAAATAAAGGCTGGTGTAGCAGCGAAATCTATGCCCCGTCAAATTATGACCCAGCATCACACTCCCTTAAACACCGTTGAGTTTTGTGAGTTGAGTGGTTAAGGTTTGGGTCATGGATTCTGACAGGTCACACAATTCAGTGTAACACCGACACTGAATAAAGACGAGCACCACATTATTATTACATGTTACATTCAGCACAGTGTGTATTTCCACAGCACTATTTCCATCAATACAGCAACAGATTCATGTTATATAACACCCACTCTGCCTTTCTGAGGGTCTGTTTGACAAAAATATTGTTTTCCCTCACTCATTAAATCAAATCTCTTCTACCTTGCCTTTTTTTTTCTTATCAGAATTGAACTGCAGTCGATGAAACTTGACAAGTCCGGCAGTCGTTTCACATTAGATGCCTCTCAACCCTTCTCAAATACATCATGCCTTATTAATCAGACATCTTCAGCTACCTTGACTTCATCGGTATATCAAGGACAGCTGAAAACATTTGGTACTAGAGAGAAGCTGTGTGGCGTGTTTTAATTTTAATGGACTTGCACTGAAAGTCACACTGGTCTGGAATGGCCACATTTAAACCCTAACAGACAGCGAAGCCTTTGAGCTGCTGGAAACAGTAGTGATTGGTGAAAATGAAAATAACAAATCTTCTTGATCGACTCTTTTTAGTGACCTACATGTCAAAAAAACATAAATTATGCTGAGAATTTATCTTTCAGATTATTCAGATACCACATGAATGCAACACAAGGCTGCGGAGGTAACCGGGACCTCTGCTACTGGCCCCACAGACAACAACAGACTGATGGTCAGTGACATGTCTGTGGGAAAAAGTAACATCTGCACACTTACTCTGTGCCACACAAGTTTGATAAAGACGTTCCGATCCTACCTGGATCTCTGTCAGGTCAAAATGACCTTTTGACCTTTCCTCATGTACGCTGTTTTCCTCGTGACGTGCATAAATTAACAATGACATTTCTGTAACATCACATTGAGCATACATAGCATACCTACATACCATTGGGACGCTGGATTAATGTATTAAAATAAATATTTTATCTTTATCAGTGTAAACTCATACATGGTGACTGGTAGTTCTGTTCCCAGAGAAACCGATAAACTGACGCCATGTTTACAGACAGTATCAAAACTTAACAATACATTTACATGTACTGCCTCAAAGGAACCGATACTGTGAAAAGAATCGGTCTGCCCATCACTATAAAACATCCGTGCAAAAAATTTGAAGAAATAGAAATAATGAGTCAGTAAAAACACATTTAGGGTCAAGAATAAAAGAGTAAGAGGAACATATTGCTGAGTATGACTTTACTACTGATAAAATTAGTGCTGTGAGAATGTAGATTGTTCTGCATTTACACAGGCAACAAGTAAGTGTAATGTAGGAGGTGTTGAGTTTACATTAACAGGAAACAGCATCCACAGCAAAATGAGATGATGAGATGTGAAAACAGAGAAAATATCTCACAAAATGTGATTAATTACACCTAAATTAGATATAAAGGTGTTTCTCTGACACGCAGTCAGTCAGTTGCTGGCTCCCTCTGCAGTTAAGGTACACACTATATCCAGGAATACTGTTATCTGCTCAGCTCTATGTAACAAATAGAGTGTGTGACCCTGTTTGAGGCAGCAGAATCTAAAGCAGAGATTTCCTCCTCAACCTCAGCAGATCACAGCGCCTCCTTCTGGCTACATTTATACTACCTTCTGCTCGTCCCTCCCTCCCTCCCTCCGTCTCTGTTTCTCTCTCCGGTGTCTCTCTGTGTGTCAGTGTGCCTGTGGGCTCCTCGGCTATGCTAAATGCTCCATTCTCCTCACTCCCAAGACAAGAGCTAATCTGTGAAATTATTTATCTTCCTGTGTATTTTAAGCATTGAGAAGATACATTATTAATTGCCCCCACGCTTTACAGTATCTACGCCGGCTTTCGTTGCAACCTCTCCACTTCACATCCGGTTTTGCGTGTGCATATCGCCGGCTGGATTAAATATGACAGTGTTAACCTTGATTTGACTGAATTTGAAATCTCACAGATCCACACGAGGATGCGTGCATGAATGGAGCAGCCTCCTCCACCACTGTGCATGAGAAAATATCAAAAGTAGAGCAGAGGGCTCCTCAGACGGGGAGATGAAAGAGATTGAACGGGTTAATCTCAGCAGTTGACCACGAGCCCGCCAGCCCTGATGCGTAGCCACAAGCTAACCTTTCACTCACACACATACACATCCCAAACCCCTCAGCACACAGTAGGCTGTTTATGCCTCTCGCTGGTGCGTTTGAAGCCCACATCTGAGCATTTTTGGAAGACGTGGAAAGGAGTCGGGCGTGTTGGGCTGAAGTGGGGAAGGATTGGGCAAAAGAAGGAGTGAGGATGGTGTCAAGAGCCTGGAGACATTCCTCCTTTCCCGTTCTGTGCTTTCATTGCGTGCCGGGAAATTTTTTTTAGGTACGTCAGGAGTGTTTTTTTTTTTTTTTTTCTCTGTTCTTATTCTCTGTTTTGTCCTGGAGGAGAGTAACTGTCAAGAACACTAAAGAGCAGAATCCCTGGATATACTGCCAGCGGATGAGACACACAAGCGAGAGAGAGGAGGATGGAGGAAGAGGGGAAGGCACTGCTGTTCTGAGAGAGGGGGGGGTTGCAGGAGATGACGAGAGACGATGACAGACAGAGAAAGAAAGAGAGGAAGATGGTGAGAGAGACAGGGAAGATGAGATCTCGAGAGATTAAGAGAGACAGAGTTGGAGAGAGACGGAGATTCAGTGAGAGAGCAAAAAGAAACTGCAACAAAAAGACAGTGAGACAGACATAAAAAGTGAAGAAGAAAGAAAGAGAAGCAAGAGAAAAACAGAAACAGGGACAGTAGAGGATGAGAGATAGAAAATAAATGTCCAGTATCTTTACAGGCTGTTCGCATTAACTGTTCATACCTTTAAAAAGTCACTAAGCACTGTAATTTGAATATAACCCATGTAATCATGAGCCAGGAGGCTGTGATCATGTGACCTACAGTATGTGCTACAGGCTGTCCTTCCTCATATGGAGGAAGCAAAGGAGGAAGTCAGGTGATGTAGTTTAAAGAGTGTAGGTGGTAGATGGGTCAAACAAACAAAGGACTTTGACCCAGGAGACTGGTGTTTGTGTCCTGTATGAAACCAAAAGTCAACACAAAGTTATTTAAAGTTACGTACATCAGACCCAGAATCAGAATCAGAATCAGAAAGCCTTTTACTGTCATTGTATCATTAAATCCTCACACTAATAAATAATAGACAATAAATAAGCATAACAGGTAAAAAACAACACACAGGACGACTGTGAATATTGCAAATATAGTGTAGTAACTGCACCCATAAAAAAAGGTTCATCCATAAGATCACATCGTTACACTAAGTACATAACATGACTGTGCCTAACCATGATTCTTTTCCTGAACTTAACCCAACCGATAACCGCCAATTTATAAAATACCATACGAACTGCTGCAGCAGGATATGATGATGTTTAAAGGGACAGTTCACCCAAAATTTAAAAATACAGATTTGTCCTCTTACCTGTAGTGCTATTTGTCAATGTCGATTGTTTTCGTGTGAGTTGCCGAGTGTTGGAGATATTGGCCGTAGTGATTTATGCTTTCTCTCCAATATAAAAGAACTAGATGGCACTCGGCTTGTGGTGCTAAGAGCACAAAAAAATGAATTTAAAAAACTCAACAGTAATGTCTCTTTCCAGAAATCATGACCCAGTTACGCAAGATAATCCACAGACATGGTGTGAGGAGTTTCATGTAGGAGCTATTTTCTTTCTACCGAACTACACCCACCAACCGAATCACCGCACAGAGGGAAGCATGCATCTACTGCTAGCACCACCGAGCTAGCTAACGTTACAGCTCAGCTGAAGAGGAGGCCATCAATGTTTACATCTCGTGCTGTCATCAAAGCACGTTTCTTTCTATGCAGTGATATGGTTGATGGGTGTAGTTCAGCAGAAAGAAAAATAGATGATAGATTGATAAATGGCACTATGAGTAAGAGGACATTTTTTTAATTAATATTTTGAGGTGAGCTGTCCCTTTAACACATCTCAAGTTCACAAAATGCTTCAGTTTCTTTCTATCTGACCAGCTGACAGATAGTGTGTGTGTGTGGAGGGCCAAAATATTGGTTAGAATATAGCATACATGTTTAGCCTTTAGTCGCCCCTACCTCCTATATCTGTTTGTCACTCTTGTTACCAAGTTGAGACAGTAATCGTAGTGTAGGCAGGCTGAGTAGCTAAAAAGATTATAATAAACTACAGGATAGGAAAGCAGGAAAAAAAGGGTTCTGCTACACAAAACTTGAGTATTTTTTTTCCACACTTCCCTTTAATCATCACTCTTTTTAAACAAAGTTTACCTATTCAATCTTGTAAAAAATATTTACATATTTATGCCCCAAAATGGAAGCATTATTTCCATTGCATGTACACACTGCCCATGTCACAGTTACATAGATACAACCGCACATACACTAGTTGCACACACATGAATAGTTAAAGAGGTGAAGTCTTGAATAGATGAGTTCCCCTCAAATAGCAGATGATATTGTATACACTAAAACAAACATATGAATAAAATACAAGGTGTAAATGTTTGCAGTGATGTAAATATGACACGTGCTCGTATCTCACAGGGTGAATTTACAATCAGTTCTCTGGTTTCTGCTTTTAGTAGAAAACATCATATCTGCCCAGTTAGACAGAAATGTCACTGCAGTGTGTAGAAATGTCATCACAGTGGGTATAAATGTCTTCCCCACTGGTAAGTATCAACACTGCAGGTGGAAGCATCATCACCGAATGCTGCAAAGTTTGGTGATGAAGTCATCATCACATGACAAAATGTTACCATAACAAATACAAAATTAATCGTTACAGGTAACAAAGACATCAGTGCAGCTACGTTACAGCTGCAGGTCAAAATGTAATGTCCGTGACGAGAAACACGACAGAAAAGCAGCAGAAATATCATCACTGAGAGTAAATTTGAAATAGTAACATTCTAAAACAGTACAATTACAGTGACGAAATTCAAGATTGTCGGTAGAAGCATCATCACAGTGTGCAAATGTCACTGTAAAAAGTGGAAATGTGATTGTGATATAAGTTCTTAACATACATCTTATTCCTAATCGCTCGCATCAAAAAATATGCCCCTATTATTTTCAATGTACAGCCCCACACAGGCTCGACGCAGGGCAGGGCAGCGTGTCCACTTCACGCAACTGTCTTGTTTCCAGCCTCACCGCCCCCAGAATCGAATACACTTTCCCCCCTCTTGCTCTCTACTGGTACATACCGGCTTTCGTAGCAGCTCTTTTTCTCTGCTCCTATGGCAGCTCGACTCCTCTCCTCACCACAGATGCATAGAGAGAACTCTGTTGCTGTTGCTGTGTCTCACGTGTGACGGAGGATGAATGTAGAGAGATTCAATGTTTAGGTTGAGAAATATCCCGAGCATTACGACTCACAGTCCCGACATTATGAAGACCATGTCCAAAAAGATACTGCCTGGCGGTCGTCTGTTAATGAGCTGCAGCACGATGCGTCCGGTGTGTGCTAGGGGCAGCATTTGATGCACGTCACATGACATGCCGCACCGTGTGTGTTTTCAGCTTATCTGTTATTAAAGGTGAAAGTGAGCATGGCTTATAGTTTGTAACACTTATATATTGTTTTATTTAGCCAACATTGTGATATAATATGTAACATAAAAGTTTAACCAATGTGGATTTTTAAATGTGGCTTTAATGTTTTGCCATAAAGCCCAATCTAAAAAGGGTTTAAATGTGCACACTACTGATTTTTCCTCTGATAAAGTCTTCACGGTTTAACTCAGACTGGGCTCAAGGTTTCAAATCTCTTAAGATATTTTTGCAGTACTGTCGTTTACTGTTTGTAAACCTGATGTTTTGCCTCGCTATACTTGTATTTTTTCAGCACTGTTTCTCTCTGCGTACGGTCTGGCACCTGTTCACTACCTTTTTTCAAAAGGGAACACCACTTAAATTAAGAATCCATATATGTTATTTTCTGTGGCCTAGGAAAGTTCAATCAATATTTGTGAGCATGAGCTACTCTCTCTGAAAGCCAGAAACAAGAAAAGAAAGTCTCAAACTTGTGATGTCATCAGGGCAGACGTTATGGGTCATAAGTGGTGACTGAGAGGGATAACCTCTGTATGAGTCGATTTTTTTTTTTCATCCTGTTTAGTATATCTTTAACAGAAGGTCTGTGTTCTGAAGTTGAGGGCACAAACGTTGAATGTAGCATCAACCACACTGGAAAAGTTGAACAAAATCTGCTACTGATATGATTATGGAAAATGTAGGATCCAGTGTTTACTTTGGTATTTTTTAACCTGGACCTGTTTTCTCATGTAAAAGTGCTTGTTGTTGGAAGAAACAACCCCACAGAGAAATAGACAATTTCTTTACCTTTCACTTGATTCAGTGTATTTGTTATCATCTTCCGGCAACAACTCAACTCGCGAGACGTATCCTTGAGCGAGACTTTGTTAGACACAACAACAAACAGACCGGATCGAGCAAAAGATAAAGAAATTATTTCTCTGTGGGGAAACAATCTGAGCCTGCACTTTCAGTGGACGTTCATTGACAGCCCACTATTGCCCCAAACGATTACAATGTAGCCCGTTTCCTGGCTGCAGCCCTCACGCTCAATACCGGATCAATTTCAAAAGTTGTTCTTCCCATTTGTCACTTAGAGACAAACCATGGGAAAATAGGGTCCAGGCTGAAAAATACCAAAGTTTCCCTTTAACCCATGACGAAAAGAATCAGAATATTTCTTCCTCTGCTGCTTCAATTTGACCATTGATATTTAATCTGTCTCTTGTACGTCCCAAAACTTAATAAAAGTACTAAATCACTGGAGCTCCTCTTTAAGAGTGTTTTCTTCTTAGTGCTTTTCATTTTAAAACTTTCTTGTCTTCATGAGAACATTTACACAGACACAGAACACTAAAAATTTCCACTCAAAGTCATGATATTCTCAGATCAGTAAGGCAGGCTTGATCGGAGATTTTCCAGAGCACCATCTCATGTCCTCACCGCCATCATTTATAAAAACTAGACCTGAAATCTCATCACAATACGGACAAAATCCAATCAACCAGAGCATATATTAAACGCCAAAGGTACACAGAGCTGTGACTGAAGTGCTCACTATCTGACCAGCGTATGATATATAGAGTGTGTTTTATCTGTAGGGTAAATTAGGCCAAAGAGACAAAACGAGAAGCTAAAAGATGCACGGCTGACACTGACATAAGGCCCTTCGTCTGGCTGGCTCAGCTGGACTTCCCCGTTATCTTTATGACAGGAGATCATCGTAATAAAAGCCTGCGACGGGCGGCTTGTGCCGTTAACTTTAACTGGGGGTTGATGAGGGAGACACTAATATGGCAGCAGATGGGGGAGAGGTGGCGTAATTGATTAAAAGAAATACTAAAATCGATCAGGAGAAGCAGGCGCGTAACGAGACAGAGACAGATGCGCGGGTCAGCACAGCAGAGAGGGAGACAGATGGAGGGGGACATGGAGATAGCAGTGGGCGGACACACACACATACACACGCCTAAAGGTTTACATTACCCTACACAAACATGCTCCCGTGTACCAGAGCCAACACAAGCGTACACATGCACTCTGCGTCTGTACCTTTGTACAGAAATGCATCAAAACACAGAAACGTACAAATGTAGCATGAAACAACAAACACAAAGCACACACACAGATCCATCCTGTGTGCACAGCTATCATCAATCATTCAAATGAATGCACACTAGGTCACACACCTTTAAATCCATACACATAGTGTACAAATGCTGCTCACACACACACACACCAATAATAATGACAGCATGTAAATGTGTTTACGCTTCACAAACTATGTTAGGGTAAGAGTCAAAAGTGAAGCTGACCTTCACATAACAGTATTATGTCTGGAACCAGAACTGTAGATCATTTTTTAAAAACACTTTTCATTTATGAACATTATTTACATTCAATAAGTGCAGGAGCAAAAGAAGAAAATATAAAGGAAAGAAAATATATAAGCAGTACACAGGGGGAAAAGAGATTAGTATGAGGTCATGGGATGTTTACAGAGATAGGACAGATTTCCTTATTTGAAGGAGGTTGTTATATATAGCACATACAGTAATCATGTGGAATCTGTCTCACTGGCTAAATAAACACACAATTTCCTCTAAAGTTTTTCATTTTGAAGTCGTATAGGGTAGGTCATCTGCTCCAGAGGATGCAGTTATATTTTGTCTTGAAAATGGTATTTTGTGACAAAAGGTCAAGCTGAATCTCGGCAGTTTAACAGATTACACTCTTACAGATAATTTTTATTGGAATCTGAAATTGTCCCAGTACCAAATGTAAAGTTTTGTGTCCACTTTTCACACTATCTGGACCACATATGCCACATTTATCCATAGCAGGGCTAAATTTTGGGCTCCAGAGCTTGGCTAAACAACAGTGAATATTAGAAGCTTCAGCTTTTCATAATAATTGTCTCAGAGTCTGAGACAAAGCCTGACAAAGCACTGTGAAACAGAAGAACAGAAGCACACGAACAACATTCTACTAGGTCCAACAAATTTAGGATTTGAGGATTATATTAATAAGATTTAATGTTTCTGTTACACAGGTCAGACACTTTCCTCCCAGTGCAAAGTCAGTCACTGTGTGTGGATGTGAGCGGGCTTTCAACAATTGTCACCAGTGTGGAGCTGAGCTCCCATGAAAAACAATGAGTGAGAGGGAGTGCAGGGCTGCATGTAGCGCTACAGTGAAATAAGATTTTACACATTTTAAATAGAAAAAAAATAAATAAAATAAAATAAAGAAATTGAAAATCAATATCTGGTTGTCAATGCTTACATTGTGGTGGCCACCACTAATAAATCAATGTACGTGAAGCACCAAGATTTATATGTATTTATAATTTCTTTACTGAATTTTCTGAAAAATAAATAGATAAATAAATTGAAAAATGAATAAACAAATGAATATCTACGTACTTGATTATTCATGTCAAGCACTAATCTGTAGCACCTTAACGTTCACCTTCAGGTGTTCACTGTCTTCATTAAGGACACTTGACTTGGGCACAGTAGTTGGCGATCTAACCTCTGACCTAAATGTGGATTTATCTGAATCACAAAAACAATCACAGCACCTGATCCGTCAGCAGGTGAACCTGTTTGCCAAGCTACACCTAACCCTAACATCCACAGAGGAAAGGTGACGCTGCTACATTCCTTCGCAGTGTTTTCCTTACCTGGGAGCCTTTCTTGCTTCCTGGTAAGTTAATGATGAGCGTCTTCCCTCGGATACCACACACAGGTCTGTAACGCACAAACACAGGGGAAAGCTTACACAAACACAAAGGAATAAAAAGTGTGACACGTATGCGTGATTATGGTGATGTATGCCTCTCCCTCCACCTTACAGCCTCCACTCAGTGTATCACAGTTGTGATGAATTAATTCACTCACTGTTTTTTTTCTAACATTAAAGGTGGGAGGGTCCACTTTAACCAACAGAGGGGAGTCACACTGTGCATGATTTATCTGTGAGGCTCTACTGGAATAACTGTCGGACTATCTTTGCTCTGATCACATGTAAACACTGTAATTATAACGTCAGGTCACAGACACTTTAACTTCAGCATGTACTGCATGTGTAGATAAGTGTTTATGTCTTAATACAGTTTATTTCTGGAGCTAACTGTTTAAATAAAGGATTGAATACATGAATTATGTAAATAAAAGTATGTGTGCTTTGGTTACATCATAGTGAAGGTGCGTGTCTGACCTGGAAAGCATGCCTAGTGGTGTGACGTTGAGAGATCCCATCAGCATTGCCAGAGACATCCCTGGAGCCTCGCGCTCTATCACCTCCTTAGTGGCCTGGAGAGAGGAGAGATGAAGAGGAGGGTCGTTAGTGTGATCATAGTCTACCTAAGCATGTGTTCATCTTTAGTTAGGGATAGTTTCAGGCAGCCATTTGAACTAAAAATATTCTCAAATATAATCAAAATTAAATTACAGGCATTTCCTATTGTGATAAAATAAACACAGACATATCCATCCTTCCTAAAGTTACAGGGACTTTAAAGGGGACCAATTATGCTTTTCCTTATTTTTTGTCACATATATAATATCACAATGTCGTATGTTCATATTAGACATGGCCAACCTTTCAAATAATGAGGTAATCTTATATAAAAGTAATCCCTGTGAGCAAAAACCTCAGGTTTCAGACTGTTCTTAATACTCTGTTTCCAAAGCTTTATTTTTATTTTGACGGATATCTTTACATGATCGTCTGCTCCATGCATGCTACTCCAAATGTTAACATTACACTGCTACATGTAGCTACATGCTAACGTCAGGGAAACATGATCTTGGTCACTGATGTTGTTAAATTCTCCCTAATTTCCGATCATATTACTGCTGGTGGGTTTTTTTCTTGATAGTAAGTGTCACTTTACTCTGTTACAATCATACCCCAGCTGTAATGGCGGAGCATAGACACTAAGATATGAGAGACCCGCAAAGGCTGAACAGTAAGAGCAGACTGGGCTTTTTCGGAAAGAGACAGGCACTGAAACTGAGCTTTCTCAAAAAGAGGGCGAACATGGGTGTTTCAGCAGAGACACTGTGAAGAAAAAGTGTTGTTGTTTTTTTTAACATTAAAGCATGTTTAACAAAAAACATGTTCTAGCAGAAACCTTAAATAATAGTATGAACCTGCAGCAAAGGGCCACGGGCTGGACCCGAACCCGGGCCGCTGCGGCAACAGCCTTCGTACATGGGGCGCCTGCTCTACCACCAAGACACCGACGCCCCGTGCTGCTTTTAGTATTGTATCTCACTGTTTTGTATGATGCTGTATGGTGAAAAAGACCTTAGAATTTCTGGCTTTTTTTTTTTACAGTGATTTTTAGGGACCTGGATACCTCCAACTTCACTTTCAACTTTCATTTTGACTGATCACCCATTTTATAACACATCAAAATGACAAAATTTGAGGCTTTAGCCAAGGCTGTAATCCAGAGTTACATGATTTCATGACTACAACAGCAGAGAAAAATAAAGGAATGTTAAAGAAACACATGCTGGATTACTGCCGGTTACTGTTACTGTTACACGTTCACCAACGGAAGTGAAAGTAAAAGCCAACTGTGTGTCTTGAATGCCCGCCGCTTACGGTCTGGCATCTGGTCGCTACCTTTTTATAAAGCCCATAAACATCCTGAACACAGAAAATAAGAGCATGCAGGTGGAGGGCAGAGTCTCTGCGGGTTATAAGTGATGATTGAGAGGGATTATGTCTGTATGAGGCTACACATTGTTTTGTTTTGCGTAGTATACCTTTAAACACCCTGTCCAACAGCATCACGGGGAATCAAAACTAAAGAAAAATGCCTCATTAAAAAATCTTTGAAGGTAAAAAGGTGAAGTTGTAACAGTCAGACAGATGACAGGGAAATACTGATAATCGTCCCACACTTTTACAACAACCTCCTGAATGCATGTCTCGCCTCAAAACATCTGGACTGCCCTTTAAATATTGATTTACAATCCCTCTTGTACAATCCATCTCTCAGCTGTCTGAGGGCTGAAAAATCCTTATCTGACCTGCCTCCTCCCCATCTACATCCCCCATTAGCAATCAGGATTGATTCAATCTTTGAAATCAATATGCTAATATGTCTTTTTCTCGGTCCGGCTGAGCAGTTTAATTTCAATGCGCTTTCCAGGGGCGGTGGTTCTGCCAAATTTCCCCATCTTTGTAGGGACATGTGCAACAAATGCAAGTGTTTGTGTGTGAGTGTGTATACATTTGCAGGACTGCAGTTGATGCGGCACGTTCTCAACAGATAGATAGCGGAGAAGATAGTGCCTTCTCCTCCAGCTGTGTGTGTTGGGTGCCCTTGAGTTGAGTGACACTTCAAACGCACCATTAGCGAGGGAGAGGAGAGAGAAAAGACTTCAAAGAGATGAGGAGCCACTGATGAGCATCGTGGGCTTGGACTCAGGAGAGGAGAGGAGAGAGATGGAGGGAGGGGAGAGAGATGAGGAGAAGGGAAAGAGTGTGGGAGGGACCGAGGGGGGGTGATAGAATAAGAGGAAGGAGGGAGACAGAGGCTGGATTTATACCTCATCATACACTGAGCAGGAGAGAAGGGAAACGGGGTTCTTTGATTCAACAGGCAGGCATTAAGACAAGTGTAAACTGTATGATTTAGGCAACATGTTTGTTTAATCTCAGAAAAAAAGGGTCTAATTACATGTACGAGGAGGGTAAGAGAAGTGGGAGGTCTTTGAGTGTCCATAATAAAACATGTCAGAATATGATCATAAAAAGGTTCCTCTGGTAAAGAACAGTCCTCAGATTCAGAGAACGCTACTTTATTTATTTAAAGGAAATTAAGTCGTGCTAAATATTGGAGCAGACATTTCCCATACGTCCTCCGTGCTTCTTGTGCCATGGGCTTTCACCAGAAATCAATGTACTTGCATGAGGAAAGCAATTAATCGAGAATACATCTGTTAGATGCCCACTAACAGGAAAACCTCACTGTGGCTTTAATGTCTCAAGAGAAATTCAACTCATGGCAGAATTAAATTTGTACAACACTTTTCTATTTTAAACCAGAACATCATCTGCAAACATACAGAAAAACATGGGGCCAGTAAAAGAGTCTTAAGATGATGCAAACTTGCATGATCTCATACTATTCTGAGAGACCATAAGATATGTGGTTGAAATGGAGTTGAATACATCATTACTTGTTACTGGCAGTTGTTATAGCAATATAATAGGACGACAAACAGGCTGCTGCAAAACATATGAAATATTTGAGTGATACACAGTTCGAAGAGGGATTTAAATAAAGTCCTTCAGATTTGATTGGGCTGCTAAAAAATGGGTGGGCTTAGAGTTTAGCACAATACAAAGCTATAGTGGACACTGCTAGATCAGAAGGATGACGAGGAAGAGGTGAATGTATCAGACCTCTGACGCATTGTTTTGAAAATGAAAACAAAGGTTTTGCCCGGTGATACTCAAACACACATCTCTATCTGTCTCTCTCCATTTTGCTCTGTCAGCTACGACAATCCGCAAACAGTGAAGGGCAGTTTTATATGACCAATGTGGTGAGCTAGTTGCCCAAAGTCTAATTTGATTGGATGAATTTTCGTGAATGCCCCTGAATGAATGATTTTACAGGAAAAGAAGAAACAGGGATTTTAATGTAAAAATGCTCTGATACTCGTTTTTGGATACATATTTGACATATAACAAGAGATTAATGATCAGTTAACACAGGGACAATAACTTGTAAGGTCTACATGTAAAAGCCCAACTAGGGACAAGAGATGAAAATTAGCAATAGCCATAAACAATCTGTGTAACACATCAGTCCCTCTGTATTGGAACTATGTTAAATTGTCCCAGTCAAATAAAAAATAAAATAAAAATAAATAATTTAAACTGTGAAAATGTATTTTTCATCTCATGGGGACTTTAAGGTGCCAATTAAAGACAACTCAGCTACATTTATTGCTGGTTATGTTGCTGCAAAGACGGTAAAATTAGCAAAACCACCACCTCTGAAAACCAAATGTATCACTACTGGTTTGTTTGTAATGAAATCCCAGCTGACAAATAATGCAGGCACATATTGTGTACAAAATATGTTGGACAACTGGCCTTTCTAGGACGTTCCAAACTGTAGAACCACTTAATATTAAATTGTGTAATTGCAGAATAAAATCAATCTTGATGTAATGATGTAGACGGAGAGAACGCAGGTCAGCTAAGGACTTTCCAGTCATGGTCTGTTAATGGATGCTGTGTTGAATGAAGCAACATGTAGTACTACCAGAAAAAATATGAAGTGAAAGTATCATTAATATTTAAAAGAGTACACAAAGAACTCTTTCATTGAATAGAGACATGACATGTAATCTGTTCCTTCTGTCCTGCTTCCAGCTCAAACAGATTACAGTCATATGTGTCTTGTACAGCCTTCACACACACACACACACAGACAGACAGAGAGATATCGTTGTCTCCAGCACACAGGGTTGAATCAGATAGCAGGTATTATCAGGGACTACAGTGTGTACGTGTCTTCCCCCTTCCAGGAAGGCTGCCGTCTACCATGATTGATGAGGACCAATGATACTGCTGAGAACCACAGCTCATCCCCTGCCAAATTGCTTGTGTGTGTATGTGTGTGTGTATGTGTGTGTGTGTGTGTGTGTGTGTGTGTGTGTGTGTGTGTGTGTGTGTGAGAGAGTGT